>BCLF01000016.1:2490096-2599913 GCA_001602275.1 Zoysia japonica
GGGGGGTGAGCTTGTGATCAGCGACTCCGCGTGCATCTGTCTTACTTACTAGTGGATAGTGTTATGCTAGATTCATTGTCCCCTTCTGGTTTCCTCAGATTAAGGATTCACTGATATGCAAATTTCTTCTGTATGTGTCTCTGATTAATCTGATTGGGAGCATAGTACTTCATTGTGGTCACCATTTGAATATTTCTTATGTACAAGAGTTGGACTGTTCCTGATTGAGTCTCGTTAATATCTGTAGAGCGTAGTCCTCCTATCGAGGAAGTGATCAGCACAGGAGTGGTACCTCGCTTCATTGAGTTCCTCATCCGTGAGGACTATCCCCAACTTCAGGTGTGGGACTCGCATCAATTGACATTTATTCTCCTAGCCATTGACATGTTTGCTCTATTTGCCTTTGCATTTTTGCTACAGTTTGAGGCTGCCTGGGCGCTTACCAATATTGCATCAGGCACGTCAGAGAACACCAAAGTGGTGGTTGAATGTGGTGCTGTGCCCATTTTTGTCAAGCTCCTTAGCTCTCCTAGTGAGGATGTTCGCGAGCAGGCATGGAAAAGAATAGCAGAATGATTCTTACTATATGAAACTCAGTTTAGAGTGATGCTTATTTTGTTGTTTCCTTTGTTGTCAATGTTGGCAGGCTGTATGGGCTCTGGGGAATGTTGCTGGTGATTCCCCAAAGTGCCGTGATCTTGTGCTTGCCAGTGGTGGGTTATTCCCCTTGCTGCAGCAGCTTAATGAGCATGCTAAGCTCTCGATGCTCAGGAATGCTACATGGACACTCTCGAACTTTTGCCGTGGCAAGCCACAGCCGAACTTTGAACAGGTTTCTTTCAGGGATTTTTTTTTTCTGGAGCTGAACAAAATTGATTCTTTAAAATAATTTTGGTTTATTTTTTTCGTGGCTAGGTCAAACCAGCTCTACCAGCACTGCAACGCCTCATCCACTCTCAAGATGAGGAGGTCTTAACTGATGCCTGCTGGGCTCTGTCATACTTGTCTGATGGAACGAATGACAAGATCCAAGCTGTGATTGATTCTGGCGTGTTCCCTCGCCTAGTAGAGCTTCTTATGTAAGTGCAATTCTATTGCCTATTTTTTCCTGTAGCATTCTAACAACTGTAAGTGCAATTCTATTGGCTATTTTTTGATCTAACGACCACTATAGATGCTTAAGTCCTTTACTGCTTATGTTCAATGTAGGCACCCTTCTGCCTCAGTACTCATTCCAGCTCTGCGTACCGTGGGTAACATTGTAACTGGAGATGATTTGCAGACTCAGGTAGAACTCAGTGATATGTCGAATTTACTTTGTGCTGCGCTATTATTATTATTTACTTAATGCCCTGCTGTTGCTAATGAATGTGTATCCGATGCTGTTTGTTGGACTAGGTAAAACATTTGATATCTGTAAGGTTTGAGTGATTTTGAAATTAATTGATACTGTTATTAATTAGTAGATATTTCCTTGTTGTATTTAACTTAATAATGATGAGAAACCATTGGCATTTATGTTTATTTTTTGACATTATTACCCTATTGACATTAGGTAATTTTTACATATTCACCTTATTTAGTAAATTAGTAGGCATCTGTGATATATTTTTTTGTATATTTATATAGCAGTGATTTCTCCATATGCAGTGTGTGATTGATAATCAAGCACTTCCATGTCTTTTGAGCCTCTTGACTGCCAACCACAAGAAAAGCATCAAGAAAGAAGCATGCTGGACGATCTCAAACATCACAGCTGGTAACAGGGAACAAATTCAGGTTTGTGTGCTTGAAAGTTGTTCTAATAAGCCATCTATACATTGATGAACTTGTTCTAATAAACTATCTATACATTGATGAACTTAGCTTAAGAATGAAAAGTGAAACAACTTAACAAAAAATTGTGAATCATGTTCATTGATGATTGTTGGAACGTTGATAGATGTGATAAATTTACTAGTATTAACTACCATTGCTCTCACTCAGCACTATGTTAAATGACAAGAGCATTGTAGGATACCGAGTACTGGATTACCCAGCCCCTTGGTAGTCCGACCTATAGGGCCAAGAATCCCTAAATATCATACAAGTATAGAACTCGGACACCCATTTAGCCCACGCCTCCCAACCACACGCAGGTCAGGAGGGCCGGTTGGACTCGTCACCTTTGGGTTTTGGGAATATGGACCTGAGGATGATGCGCTCCGGTACGGCCAGATATAGAAGGACAGAACTAACCACTCGGTGTGGGAACAGGATGAACCTTCACATCAGCAATGTTCCAACTGCTCTCTATAGGGCACTCTGACGGGACAGCGGTGACGCCAGTACAAGGATGGATACTTTCCATGTCCTACAGGAAGAGAGGGTGACACCATCCAACCTCAGCGACTGAGACCCCAACCCTGGGCCTGGGGTTTAGCAGGGCCTGGAACCCTGTAACCCTGGCTTGGTCAGGCCTATATAAGGCAGCACCAGGGAGGATCTTAGATAAGTTACAGCCATTCAGCTCAATGCTGGAGCCTTTGTAATTCATGAACCCCCAGCCCTCAAGGCTCAGTACATTTGACTTTCCCTTGCTGGACGTAGGGCACGGACCCCTGAACCATCAGCCTGGGAGTCTTGTTGGTTAAGCCGTTGTTTCCTTATGCACACCCCCTCTCGATCTCTCTTGATTTACTGCCCGATGTTCAAAGCACCAACAAGCATGAAATTAGGAAAAATGACTCTTTGATGGTTAATTTTTTTTTTCACCTTTGGGAAGATGGTTAGCCTCCTAACATACTGTTATCTGGTTGCAGGCTGTGATCAATGCAAACATCATTGGACCTCTGGTGCATCTTCTGCAAACTGCTGAATTTGACATCAAGAAAGAAGCTGCCTGGGCAATTTCAAATGCCACTTCTGGTGGAACACATGACCAGATTAAGTATGTGAACTTCTGTGATATATTTGAATCTTATCTTTTCTCAGTGTTCTTTTTTTTGAAGAAAAAATATGGAATTCCCTGATAGTGATACAAATTGAATGAAAACATAGGTACCTTGTTGCCCAGGGTTGCATCAAACCACTGTGCGATCTCCTTGTTTGCCCAGATCCAAGAATCGTTACTGTTTGCTTGGAAGGTCTTGAGAACATCCTGAAGGTTGGGGAGGCAGAGAAGAACCTTGGAGCAGGTGATGTCAACATCTATGTACAGATGATTGATGATGCTGAGGGACTAGACAAAATTGAGAACCTTCAAAGCCATGACAACACGGAAATATATGAGAAGGCGGTTAAGATGCTTGAGACATACTGGTTGGAGGAGGAAGATGATGCTATGCCCTCAGGCGACAATCCTCAGAATGGCTTCAACTTTGGGAATCAGACCTCTGTTCCATCGGGTGGATTCAACTTTGGCTGAAGGTATGCTCTCTTTAGCAGTAAATTGGATGGCATGCATTGCTTGTGGTCCATGGAGGTTGCATGTGCTGATGTTATATTGTACATGCAGATGCCCATTTGTTGCAATGGCGACTGTGCCATTGTACCTTGGCTAATTTCTTGGGGTTAGTCAGGTGCACTTGGGGTAGTCGTGTCATCCAAGTCAGGTCCAGTCCCCCGCTGATCTGTTCTGAAGTCATATCAGTCCGAGTCAGCAGGGTCGGTCCTTAAGATGCATCACCAGTGTTTCAGCATTGTCAATGATCAGTTTTCAGGTCAGTGGGTCAGATCATTTAGGCTCTGGCTCACGCTATGGTGGGAGCATGGGTGAGGGTGTCCAAGTCGGAGGTGTCATCAGGAGTCACAAATTTGGATTTTGCCTCTTATATAGCATGAATTATATTATATTTAATTGTTTGAGGTAGAAAGAACCTTGAATGATAGGGAATGTGTCAAGTTTTTTTGTCAAAGAGTTCCTGTGCTGTATAACTTGTTGCATGAGTATTGGCACACCTTATAAACCATCAATGTCAAGTTGTCAACTGGGTTTTGGGAGTCCCATGCTGGTCCAAGCATTCATTCATTTGTCGTATGTTTCACAGGTTTGTCGTGTCAGTACTTGTTTTACACTGGTACAAATTATTTCCTATGCATGTCTAGATTTTGAGGTCTGTGTGGAAAGCTTTGTCTGGTTGAGTTACCAGTGGTGTTTGTGCGGGAGAAAAAAATAAGCTGGTTCCTAACTTTTGCCGTGGAAACTGGCTTGCCGTTGTATAATAAGGATATGAACTAATGAGCTCTATGATGTAGTCGCAAATTAACAATGGAAGAAAAAAAATGTTACAAATTGCCTGTTGGTCTATCCTGTAAAAATTAAGATTTACTGTGGAGCTTATGTTCATGGTTCCTGTTCCAAAATGATGATCTTTTATTGCAACTGATGATTGAGTCTCATCTTTACCCAATCATTGTGCCAACCGTGTTGCTCCAATGATTGGTAAGCATGCAAACGACGGGCGGTTGGGAGCTGAAACAGTTTATTCCTTGGATACAATTATTTTTGGCACGTTGGTCACCGCGTTAGCTATTTCCCAATTCCATTTGCAATGGTCTCGTCGAGGCACCTGGCAAGTAAGTTTCTGCGCAATTTCTTGATTACCTCTGCTCGACGTTTGAAACGGAGGGATCCTTCAGCTATGTCGAACTTTATGTACTCCTATATAAGATGCGTTTAATCTCGTAGTAATAGAAAATGAGCAGACAATAACAAGTGGCATCTAATCCATTCATTAACTTGAAACTGACCAGCTTTGAACTAATACAGGGAACCTGTCGCTGGGACAAGGTTGTTGGGGGAGGGACTGTGTGCGCTTCCTGTGTCCCACTTTTCTAGTAGCTGTTTACATTGTTCCGATAAAGGTCGATGTCCAGAGCCCGTCCTAACTGCAAAAGTGAGCGTGTACTTGTATAATCCCGTTTTGTTCTTGCGCTTAATGGATGCCTCATTGTTCCGTGGTGGATGCCTGTAAAGGAAGGGACAAAATCCCATGGTGGTTAGAATGGGAGAAGTTTCCATTCTTTGGACCCCTTTCTCCCATTTTCATCTTCATTGTTGTAACATGCTAGATTTAAATACGGTTCATACCTACGCACACATGTGAACTATACCTACAAGTAGCTCGTTTGTGTTTTCGTTCTCACTTTGCGTAAATGAATTAGTCTTAATACGTTTGGTCAAGGCTAAATCGGCACATGTATGTCTCTTATCTAATTGATCTAGCTATAATTTCATACTACTGAAAATGGTACTGATTTTGCTGTGGACATGGTTGCCAACTAATTAGCATCTCTTATGTATCTTCTCATGGTGCAAGGTCCTACCCATTTTTCAGCTGTCCCTGTCTCCAAAGCAACTATCAACTCATATATCCTGGCTGGATCTCCTCCTCTGTCTAGCTGCCCTAATTCCCCTCCCTCTCTTCAGACGCCTGTTTGTCCCCCCTTTTTCTCCCCTTTCTTTGAACACGTTTGTTGTCCATGCATGCATCCTGCCTTCTAAACATCATCTGCACATCAATCTTTTCCGGGGAAAATATGTTTGTCGCCCAAGTTTGAGCTGGTCGTCTAATAATATTTGGGGGGAAATGTTTATCGCCCAAGTTTGAGCTGGTCGTCCAATAATACCAGCACTTTGCCCCCCTTTTCTTCTGTGTCTGCCGGGCTTAGGTCGGCTTTGTTATGCCTATGTCCACTGTCCGTATTGCTCAAGCATGTGCAGGGCGATGATGATTTGGAATCTGCCCTGTCCCTGGAAGAGTGCAATTCTCCCGCTGGGTTTTTGCTGCCCCCGTAAGAATTGACTGCAGATTGTGATGTGTCAATGGCTTGTACGCACTTTTTTTTTTGGGTTTACATACGAGATTTTTATGATTGTGAATTGACTTCAGATGAGGCGGCGAAGCTCCTACCGTTTTTGGTTTACGTACGAGATTTATCGTCACATCTTTTCTGTCTGGGTTTAATCTCCTTTCTCGTCAGATATTCTGGATCATGTTGATGATGTGGCCGGGGTTTGAGTAACTCACATGAATACTATGAAAACAACTTTGGTTAGCCGATGGAGATCCGGAAATGCTGATGTTATTTTCAGCTTCTATGTTATTTTTTTACCTAAAAAAGTCATTTAAAAAGCTGAAACAAATATGATAAATCTTCTGGATCTACACCAACCGGTTCAAATCTAGTGTAGTCTCGTGTCTCGTCGAAGCTGCCAAGCATTGTTCTCTGCAACGCTGTTTTAAGAAACGTCTTACTATACTTTCACACACACAGTAAATAGTGAGAAAAATATAAAAAAATACTAAGATCTCTTTTCAAACTCAGAAATTTTACAGAAATCATACAAAAATTTTATAAGAAAATGTATAAGATGGAAAAAAATATGGGCTATCCTATTTCAAAGGAGGCCTAACCGGTAATTACTGATAAAAATAAAAAAGACACTAATTTTGAAAGGAAACAAAATTTACAGAGATGAACAATGGCACGAGGGCCAGGAAGCCTACACGTCCCGACGGATAAGGGTGTCATCAGGAGTGATCTCGAGGACGAGACGTCTAGGAGGCACCTGCGGGGCCCACTTGCAGAGGCCTATCCATTCATCCATCTGGACCATCTCGCTCTCTGATAAACGTTGTTGGTGGTGGCGGGGCTTCCTGCCGCTGGAGTCCAAGGACTCGCCTCCTCGCCCTTCCTACGCCTTTCCCCAACCTCCCTCTCCTCTCTCCAGACAACTCACGTACGTAGTCGCCAAGAAACAGAGCGAGATCAGCAGCGCCGCGCCTGGGCCGAGAAGAGATCTGCAGGCGAGGATCGGAGGTCTCATGGATTCCGCCGAGCACAAGGTCCTCCCTTACTTGCATTTAAGTTTTTTTCTTTATCATGGTTCTCTGGCTGATGTGGTTGTGTTGCCCTGCCGCTCTCGGCTTCTCTCAGGTGATCGGGATCGGGGTCGTGGTGCCGGAGGAGAGCAGGCCGTTCTGCGTCGAGTGCCGCACCACCGCGACGCCCATGTGGCGCGGCGGGCCGACCGGGCCGAGGGTGAGCGCCGCCGTTCCGTTCCCCATCCGTCCCCTCCTCTTTCTCTTCTTGCTGCTCTGTTTTCTCTGTCGTCGCAGGGAGATGATCGCTGCTCTCTCCTTGATCAGAGTTCAGCTTGATCGGAGCTCCCGATCTTCGCTACAAGTAGCAGGGGAGAGAACAGCTCTTAATTGGCCGCGCCGCTGCACAAGGGGTGCGATCGCGTTAGAGATTGATCTCAAGATGAGGATGATTAGTGATTTCGGTTTAGTATGTAGGAGTAATAGGGTAGACAATCATATCGTGATGATTGTTTCAATCATGGCGTGATTAGCCGCCGTTGCATGAGAACTTCATCAGAATCTTCAGCCACTATTCGGTTCCGTTTGGGTGGTTAGGTGACCCGTTCCTTCCAACGGCGCTAACCTTCAGTCCCAAATCCCATGTGTGAACGCAGCAAAAAGAAAGAAAGAAAAGAAAATGGGGTGGCCAAGTTTGTGATTCCGTCCCACTGGTTCCTAACACCAATTTTGTATTGCTCCGGTCAATTCTTTAGGGGTATCCTTATCGCCACACTTGTTCCTCCTATCTAGCATAGTACATCATCGTCTAGCAATCACACCATAAAACTTTGTGAAAAGATCATCATCCTTGTTTGATACATTTTGGCTGGCTATTAAGCAATTGTCCACTTGATTTCAGTCGCTTTGCAATGCGTGCGGCATTCGGTACAGAAAGAAGAGGAGGCAAGAGCTAGGCCTTGACAATAAGCAGCAACCGAAGCAGCAGGCACAACAACAACAACAGCAAAGGCAGCCACAACCACCGCCGCAGCCGCCGCAGCAGCTACAAGGGCAGCAGGATCTTCGACGAGATCTAAGTGAGGCGACAAGCGCGGTGAAAGACAGCAACAGCAGCACCAAAAGTACTAGCAGTCTGCAAGTGGTGAAGAAACGGAGGGTCCTGATGGGAGTCGAGGAGGCTGCAATCTTGCTCATGGCCTTGTCATCCTCATCCAGATCGCCCACACTGCTGCATGGCTAAGAAACTCTTAACACCACCGGTTCCTCATTGTGTACATAAGCTGATACAGGACACAGAACACAAACAGACCACCCAATGGTTCCAGGCCAACCATATACAGCTCTATTGGATTATCAGGATGGGAAGGCCTCTTTTCAGGATGAAGCTGATGTGAAAGGGCTTCATTTGTTTTTTTTTGGATTCATCCACCTCTTGTGTTGTAGATCTCTCTGACCTTGTTCCGCCGTGTCGTGTTCGAATCCGAAAGCGAAGGGGCCTCAGTGAAGAACGGTGCAAGAGGGTGGTCCAATGTTGTTGTGTTGTTAATAGGCCCCAGTTCTGGTGTCCCTTCCTGTTTTCTGATTTTCATTGTATGTGTTCATTCCTCTGATTGTTTTTGTTATCTCTTGATTAAGGAGGATGGGTAATCAAAATCAGGCATTGCCCCCTTCAAGTGTAATAATAAGAGAGCAACTGAATAAAAATGAAATGTTTTCAGTTACGAGTTTTTTTTTCGTCCTTTTACTTTCATGCGGCAGTCGACTTCTGACAATATATAACAAAACTTTGGTACCTTCCAAGTTCCAACAAAGTATAATAATAGAGTATATGAGAACAGAAACTACGGAATTTATTTGTCAAGTTCTGCATACACAGCGGATGCAAGACAGGAAGACACACATACACGCAGAGCAAGCCCCATGAAAATTACCTCACACGCCCAATTTGGTACCTTAGCAAGTGATCAGGCAGGCTCATCATACACAGAAAATTCAAACATCAATATAAATTCGCTGTATTTTATTTGAATTTATTGCTGCCTAGGTGCTGCTACCTTGCGTACATTAAGACTCCTAACTCCTGCTACTCATCGGAAATATTCAGGCTGTTCCAGTCTCTCTCACACAAAAAATAAAATAAAATAATACATGGCGTGAACCTTGGTTGTAGGAATTAAAAATTCCACAAACGCATGCATGCAAAGTTAACTGAAGGAAGTATAGATTTGTGGTTGATCCTTATCTCATTCCATCTGGCCGGCCAATTCAGCTTCCTCATCACCATCAAACTCCTGTTCTACACCTTTCACCTGCAAAAGAAGTGTGAAAAGTGAGAATGATTTTTTTATCCTAGCAACGAGAATATGGAGAAAAGATTTCCTAAATGCAAAGGAAATGATAAGAAAAAAACAATTGGTAATAATTTTCCTGATACAGTCAAACATCATGCATTCCAGTTAAGCAGCCATTTTATGAGTGAGCCACATGCACTAGAGTTGATAGCAAAAGTGGATTAACAATCATTGTGTTTTACCTAAGCCACAATGCGTTATAAGTTGATTCCTGCTGTTAAAGTAACCGGGAGTATCAGCAAAAGCAGAATTAAAATCATTCTGACTTACCTCAGGCACATAATGCATAAGCATATTCTCTATCCCAGACTTCAATGTCACTGATGAACTTGGACAGCCGCTGCAGGCGCCTTGCATTTTTAACTTCACTATCCCTGACTCTCTGAAAGGACATCAAAGTGAGATTAGAATTAAAATGATGAGAGAGAGAGAGAGAGAGAGAGAGAGAGAGAGAGAGAGACTAACTCATCAAATCCTCGGTATTCAATGTCACCCCCATCATCTTGAACAGCTGGCCGAATGCGAGTCTCCAACAATTCCTTTATCATAGCAACTATATCTGAATCATCCTAGGATGACGCAAGTGTGTCCGTGATGGATTAGTATCGCCAGCAGACACTTACTAATGTGACAAACATATTTTGAATGGAAGCTGATTGTGATACCTCATGAATTGCTGTATCCATAGATGCTGCACTATTCGAGTCTAGAAAAAGTGGTTGCCCAGATGAGTAAAAATCCATTATTGCAGCAAAAATCTCAGGTTTAAGATAATCCCAAGAAGTTTCTTCTGATTTTGTTACAGTAACAAAATCGGATCCGAAGAATACCCTGGTAACTCCTGCATAGAAATTCCAATGATATATGAAAAGGCACTTATATTTCACCAAGGGAAAACGACATACATTGTTTGTTTTTTGTGTGTAAGGGATTTGGTATAGGTCTGATGCTTATTATTTGTTTGGATAAAATAGTTTAATGGATATAATGCAATACACATTGATTCACTGAATCTCCTCTATGAAGTGAGTGCCCATTACTTATAAAGCCATATCTGGGCACAATTTGACAGCTAAAGTTTTCAATAAGTAAAGCATTTGACAAAACATATTAGTTTCCACATATTTTTGGAAGCCGCTTTACAGATTTATTTTCCTCTACAGCTAAAATGATTTTTAGCAACTAAAGATGCAACAACAGCAAATGAAAAGGGAGATTAAACTTTCTTAAAGAAGAAATGAGAAACTATAATTGATACACTGAACATGTTATTGCCACAACACGGTGAGATAAAGGAGACTATTCCTGAAAATTTGTATGGCTATTCGGTTTAAGTTTCAAGTTACAGCTCATGACCTCAAGTAGCTATTCAAGACTAACATCAAGAGTACCTAACTTGAAAGAAAAAGGGATAAAGAAAGGCGCAAAGTGAGGCATGACGTACCATCAATTGCAAAGACAGCCTTCGCCAAAGGGGATGTCATGGCGGCTCGAGCATTAGGGAAGTCAGAGCTCCCAACCTCCATAACCGGCTTTCCAGGATAGAACATGAGCGACTGCGGGTTTGGAGTCGACTGCGTCTGGATGAACATGGTCCTCTTCTGCCCCCCTGTCCATGTCACCTTTCAATAAAACAAAGCTAAAGCACGAAATCCAGGAACAGAAAGCATCGAAATACTATGCACATGCAAATGGTTTCATTCTAACAACAGTTCAACAAGATCACCAAAATCCAACACATTGCAGCTCGCCTAGGCAGGCTACGGCACATCAAATGCAAGACAGCAATCATGCCAATCACGATGATTTCCACTGATCCATCATAAAATAGAAAAGCGTAATACTAAGCAAGTCAAGAAAATCATATCAAACCAATTCGCTAACCCAACTCCACAAGCCACAAAAATTCGCATCTTTAACCTTAATTAACACACCAACCGCTCTGCCCCTACCCAATCTAAACCAAGCATCACGTCTCTGAAACGATAGGAGCGATATAGTAAAACCTAACCTCCGAATCGATCCCACGGAGAGGAGGCGGTGTTCCTGGCCGCCGGCCGCGCGAAAGGCGGCATCTTTAGGCGTTCGAGGGAACCCGACGCCCCCAGAGAGGACAGGAACCGGGTCTGGGCTCGACGCCACGGCTGCGTCGCCGGCGGCGCGGGAGCCCTCACCTGGAGCCGAGACGCGAGAGCAAGAAGCCTCCGCCTCGCCATGGCCATCTCCTGTCGATGCGGCCCTGCGTTGCGCTGTCCTGATTCTCTCCTTCCTCTTTTCGGTTTAGGTCGGCTGTGGTTTAATGGGCTTACAGACCTGGGCCATTCTGGGCCGCAAATGAGATTCCCGGCCTAGGAAAAAGAAATCAATTTCGAAAGTAGAGTATCATTTAACAAAACTATAAAAAATGTAGCGTATAAAAATTAACAAAACTACGTAATTAATTTATCCTTTCATTTGATGAAATAAATGTATATCATTACTTCTACTCCCTAAAAAGTAGTTTCTTCTATCTATGCAGAAATCATTTGTCCACCGCATAAAATTCCCCTCCGTTGGGGCCAGTAAAAATATAATGGTGTTGCAAGAGAATTGTTTTTATGCATGCTACCGATCGAATTGGAAAAACTGACTTAAGTCGGTCGGTAAAATTGGTCGAAAATTGTTTTTCTATAGTATTCATTAAAACCGATCAAATATCAAAATCAAGCCGGATCGATTTTGACAGTTTTGATGAACAAATTGAACCTCGGTAAGAAGCCGCCTAGACACTATAAAAAAGCATGAGGCCGGTCGGTTGCTTCTCGGAGTCTAAGTCCAAAAGTCTCGTTCAAATCGATCACCACATCTCCATACTTTAAGTTCCTTTGGATTAAAAGAATTTTTTTCTATTTCTATGTTTTTTTAAAAATTAAATTGATTACTATAAAAAAATTTCATAATTTTTACAAAAATTCAGCGTTTCGAAAGAGCCAAGATGCAAGTGCATCCAGTCCCCCACGTCGCTTTCGCCAAGATTGCCCTAATCCACCCATTAAACAAACACACTATTGCACAATAATATACGGAGTATTATTGTTTTGATGATGGCACTGGCTACTACTCTACTACTATACTGTATCTTGTACGGTGCTCCAAGGAAGAACAAGAGGAAATACGAATTCAATCGTCGAGGAAATCTGTGCACCCATGTGACATTCTTCTAAAACTGAAGATGCAGGGCTGGCTGGTACTTTTCGTATTACTATAATCAGAAGAAAGCAGAGCAATTTGCATTCCCAGCTTCGTCCAACGGCGGCGGGGTTCCTTGCGTTGGCTTTCACATCCAACAATCACCAAAAGGGCGCTTTTTTGTCACCTGCGGCTGTGAGGCGTTGGCATCTTCTTCCGGCACTGTTCGGCACCGATCCAACCCCGGCTCCCCGACCCAATCGCAGCTCAGGTCAACCGCCTAGGCCTCTAGCAAGCGCCTGACTGCGGAAGCTCCGTTCAATCAACACCCGAGCTAAACTCTTGCCTCGGTTTGTGGCGAAAGCTCGAGTTTGCCGCCGGCTTCTTGCCGTGGTGGTTGCTTGGTGCCGCGCGGGTCTTGCTTGGTTCCGGGGCGCGGCTGAGCTCGGTTTCGGAATTTGAGGTGGCTTCCGGGCGATTGGAGGAGCGAAGCTGCCTCCGTTCTTGCATTGCAAGCTGTCCTTTGGAGCGGAGTCTCACCTGT
The DNA here is from genome assembly GCA_001602275.1 of Zoysia japonica. NCBI lineage: Eukaryota > Viridiplantae > Streptophyta > Magnoliopsida > Poales > Poaceae > Zoysia > Zoysia japonica. The sequence goes on from BCLF01000016.1 coordinate 2,502,969, forward strand.
CCTGCTTGTGCTTGAGCCATCTCAGCGCATGGTCCAGCCTAGTCCTCGGGACTGCACGCTATTTGATACTATCTTTTCAGGGTAAGCATTTGATGATTTTACTCCGTTTTCCCCAAATTTAGAGCAACTTTAGCGGTAGGTCGCATTCGTTCATGCGTTCATGTAAGGATAAATTTGCAGATTCTTTCAAGCGAGTCTGTGAAACGCTTGTGCGAGGCAGACTTAATTCATTGCCGTTTAGGCTAGATTAATTAGACTAAATTCATATTATGACTCATATACTCATATGCACTTAATTTCTGCTGGGTCTATCAGTGTGTGCAGAGGGCTGATGTTAATTGTGATATGTTTTGCCTATATCAGCTCAATTAGAGCTAAAAGTTTGGTTTGGTCTATTAAGTTGAAATTTAAGTTAAATAAGGAGAGTTTGATTTTGCATTCCTGCAGGTGAACTGCAGTGGTTGCTTGTTTCGAGAACTTGAAGGATTTCTTTTAGCTGAGCAAATGGATGGGTGTGATTGCATCGAGCCACTATGGCAGGCAGATGATCTCCTGATGAAGTATCAGTACATATCTGACTTCTTTATCGCACTTGCATACTTCTCGATCCCTTTGGAGCTCATATACTTTGTTCACAAATCATCGTTCTTCCCTTACCGATGGGTGCTTATCCAGTTTGGTGCGTTCATCGTTCTTTGTGGTGCAACCCATCTCATAAACATGTGGACTTTCACCACATATACCATGACTATAGCTGTGGTTTTGACGGTGGCGAAAGTGGCGACAGCAGTTGTGTCATGCATAACAGCTTTGATGCTTGTCCATATAATTCCTGATTTGTTGAGCGTGAAATTGAGGGAGAGGTTTCTAAAGGCTAAGGCAGAGGAACTTGATAGGGAGATGGGGATTATAAGAACTCAAGAGGAGACGGGAAGGCACGTGCATATGCTTACACACGAGATAAGAAGCACTCTTGACAGGCACACTATTCTGAGAACTACACTAGTTGAGATGGGAAGAACTCTAAATTTAGCAGAATGCGCCTTGTGGATGCCATCCCGCTCTGGAACAACCCTTCAGCTCTCCCATACACTCAACAGCAATGCTCCTCTTGGATCGCTTGTTCCTATCAATCTTCCAATTGTCTCTAAGATTTTTAATAGTAACCGTGCTGAGAGGATTACACATAACTGTCCATTAGCTTCAGTAAAGACTCAGAAAAGCAGGTATGTGCCACCAGAGGTCGTTGCTATCCGTGTTCCACTGCTGCAGCTTACAAACTTCCAAATAAATGATTGGCCTGAGCTATCTGCAAAAAGCTTTGCAGTGATGGTTTTGATGCTTCCTCCAGATAGTGCTCGAAAATGGCGTCCCCATGAACTGGAGCTCGTCGAAGTCGTTGCTGACCAGGTGCTTGTTCTCTTGAATTGTTTGTGTATGTATACTTGTAATTCATAACTAGTGTAATGTCCAATAATCTTTTCCATTTGGAATCAGTATGGCTTAGCATTACAGGTTTTAACTGACATAATTCACCTGGGAATACAACATTAGTACCACAGCTATTATAACAAATTTGCAGTGCCTTTTTATGAAACAGTTTCCCACTTTTTGTGATGGCATAACTCTTATGATCTATTTTTTTTCCCATTCAGGTGGCAGTTGCACTTTCTCATGCTGCCATTTTGGAGGAGTCCATGCGAGCCCGTGATATGCTAATGGAGCAAAATATTGCTCTCAACGCAGCACGTCGAGAGGCAGAAATGGCTATTTGTGCACGCAATGATTTTCTTGCTGTCATGAATCATGAAATGAAGACTCCTATGGTAGCAATAGTTTCTCTGTCCTCCCTCCTTCTGGAAACAAAACTCACTGCTGAACAGCGCATGATGGTTGAAACTATTCTAAAGAGTAGTGATCTTCTAGCAACACTTTCTAATGATGTTTTGGATATCTCCAAGCTTGGGGATGGGAGCTTTGAGCTCGACATTGCACCTTTTAGTCTGCAAGCCACCTTTACTGATGTAAGCGCCTCTCTGCAGCTTTTTTGTTACACACTTCATTTCTACTAAAGGAAGTAGATGGGAATTTGCATTTTACGATTCTGGTGAACTCACTTATTCATCTTGTAGGTGGTTAATTTAATTAAGCCAGTAGCTGCATTCAAGAGGTTATCAGTAATGGTTCATTTGGCTCCAGAGTTGCCTACTGGTGCAATTGGTGATCAGAAGAGATTGATGCAAATAATTCTAAATGTTGTCGGGAACTCCATTAAATTCACAAAGGAGGGTCACATTTCAATAGCAGCTTCTATCGCTAAGCCAGATTTTTTGATGGACCCGTATGCTCCCGACTTCCATCCAGTTCTCTCTGATGAATCCTTTTACTTGGCTGTACAGGTTAGCTGATGAACATTTACTATGTTGTTTATTTTACTGTATAGAATTATTTATGAATGTATATGCATCTTTGTGGTTCCTTGATATGCTTCATAAGTAGTTGCAGTAATGACCAGTATGTGTTCCGTTGTTTGTCATGCCCAGACATCCAGTAAACTATTGCAGCAGTGCTGTGTCAAGTGGTTGGCAGATTGTTCACTAATACCACTTGCCTGCTAGTTGTTGACATTGGCATATGGATTAGCATTACACACTGATATGGATTCTAGGGTTCAACATGTTATCCTGAATATATTAGGATTTGTAGTCTTATTGGTCAACTATGTTTATTGATAGCTCAATTCTCATACCATGAGGATGAGTTGTAGCCTTCATCTAGATAATAAATTTCATTACATAAAGAAAACATAATTGAGATTTACAACAGGAGATTTCGCATTCTATTCTTAAGTTTCACATGGTAAATGGGCTGTGGAATTTAGCATCATGGCTACAAACAATTAGAGAAAAAACATGCATCTAGCATGCAAATGCAACAACAGCGTTTTGTTACTTTGTGTAATTTGTACAGCAGATCTAATGCCAAATATTGCTGTAGGTGAAAGACACCGGCTGTGGAATCAGCCCGCAAGATATGCCTCAAACCTTCGCAAAATTTGTTCACTCCCAAAATGCGACAAGCAAATGGAACAGTAGCAATGGATTAGGATTGGCGCTTTCCAGAAGGTAAAACAGTAAAACATTTTTGCCTAAGCAGTTCCCCTTGAGACTGTTTGATCTCAAACACTCACAGTACATTTGCTCCCTCTGGTCCTTCAGATTTGTCGCTCTTATGCAAGGGAACATTTGGCTCGAAAGCGAAGGCGTAGGGAAGGGCTGTACCACAACGTTCTTTGTGAAGCTAGGCGTGGCTGATAGACCCAACTTAAATCTCCGAAGAATCGCGCCTCCTATGAAGCCAAACCAAGGAGTTCATGGCCAAGATTCATCAATGAAAAATGGAAACATGGCAGCTCCTCCGCTCTGCTACCAGTCAAGCGTATGATAAGCATCTGCAGCCTGCCGAGACAACCTTGCCCCACTGGAGGTGGGCCATGAGCCCAATTTTGCGATCAAGATATGGAGGTATTCCTGGTGGTGTATGGAATCCTGGTGATGGTGGTGTAGGGATTCCTGGTGATGGTGGTGTAGGGATTCCTGGTGGTGGTGGTGGTCAAATTTCAGCTTCTGCTGCATTACTACAGCTATGACTATGATCATGATCAGGTGATGTTGTTGGTTGTAACAGGAAGGTTTAGTGATGCTTAGGCGCTATTGTGATCTCATTAGAGTTAATCTGAAGCTTATCTGTACACGAGGCAAACGACAGGAACCGATTTCTGGCGAGAATGCTAATGCTGTGCTGACACAAGCGTAGAAATGGCCAAATAGGCTTAACCATATAGCCGTGTCAGATCCTAAGCGCTGCCGTACCCAACGATTATTACGAGAAATTTTGGGAATATAATCTAACAGCTGAGTGAAGGCTTAAGCAATCTATCGAAAACATGTTCAGTTCATTTGTCAGATGAATCCCATCTGGCACTTGGACGATGAAACGTCGCCCCCAGGAGCACGTCACGGAACAGATCACAAGCAACACGAGTCCATGACCGATCACAGCACAAAACAAGTATAGTAAATGCTTCTCGCAGCCCAAACAGATGAAGAGAAATTTCAAGCCTGGATAGGCTGAAACAGAACATTGTCTTGCATAACCAGTGGATACCCCGGATAACATGAAATCATTCCAAACAGGACAACAAATTGTGCTAATCTCAGTAGAAAGTGATCACTAATTACTGTCGACTGCTCAAACTAAAACAGTTACACAACGTTTAGGGTAACAACCACAAACAAAACCAACTTAGGCCTTGAATCCACGGCTGTTCCTCCTGCCACGAGCCTTCTCAAACTTCCTTCCCTTGGAGCGCACATATGGCTTCGTGTGGCTGTGGGGCACACCAGGAGCCTTGCCGAAGTGCTTGACGGCCTCACGGGCATTCTTAGGACCCCTCAGGAGGACCTGCGTTAGGCCATTATTGACAGAAGATCAGTTCAAGATATGGCATAAAGAAGTATATTATTGCAGAAATGGCTCAACACAACAGCGTTAATTTTATGAAATATTTACTGCACGGGGCAGGGTGCTTATATACTTTTCAAACACTGTTCAAATAACAAGATAGATAGTCTGCTCAGGTAGTAAGGGTTTACTCTGATCCCAGACAACCCACAAAGAGAAGTCTCATAGAGCTGGGTTAGAACTTAACTATCATCATTGCAGAACAAAACAAAAACCACTAAATTATTACAAGTACAACAGTTTGTTCAGACAAGAAATGAACATAGATTTTTCTTGAATGTGCTCAGACACAAAGGAAAAGCATATATCATGACTTCCCACAGAGTGAAGTCTCATAATGAGCTGGGTAGCAAGAGTGTCATCATTGCAAAAATCACTCAAGAACAAGCTGCTGCACTACATTTAACAGCTACAAAAACAACTGATAACTCATGGTTCCCTCAGCACATTGTTATGCTCGTCAGTTGACATCAGTATTAGCATGGTAAATTTACCATCACTGGGAACCAGCAAACAAGATCAATACAATCATGCTGAAGTCTCTCTTATAAACTTTTATTTAATTTCCTAACCAAACCTATCAAGAAAAATATGCTGAATCAATCATAAGGGTCCTCCGTAACAGACAATACTTGTATATTTTTTAGTATCATATCTACCACATTATACCAAACATTGTTTAGAACTAGTATATTTTATTTTGGAACACGTGCCCTAGAAACTGATTGTCTGAAAGAGTTGAAGCAAAACATACCGTGTTCTGCCCAAGTGGAGCACGGAGAGCAAGCTGGTCAAAAGTGAGGCATTCCCCACCAGCATTGATAATCCTAGCCCGTGCTGTCTCAGTGAACCTCAGAGCAGTAACCTTCATTGCCGGGATCTGTTGGATCCTCTTGTCATCTGTGACTGTACCAACAATTACAGCAATGTTCTTCTCCTCCTGGAACAAATAAGTGACACAGTTTCATCATTGACAAGGCGCGCATAAGGTGAGCATCATATCTTGTTAAGTCCTTGGAATAACAGACTGCGAAAACTGGCTACATACCTTCCCTGCCATGAACTTGACGAGGCGGCGCATTGAAATTGGAGGCCTGTTGGTCTTGCTCATGAAAAGCCTCTTGAGGATGACGGCATTGAAGTTGCTCTTCGTCCTCCTAACCAGAAAACGGTACAGCTGCAGTCAAGCAGAACGCACTGATCAGAACAACGCCATATATACAAACCTAGAATCCAATCCCCCACGTTACATCCACTTGTATATAACCAATCAATCAAGTGCATCCAGCACCGAAATGGACAGAAGCTAATGTTAAAGCAGATGCAGTTATTGTTATGGCAACAGTACGAGCTACGAATCGCCACACAGTTTCCGAATCGCATGGTATTTAAATTCACCAGGCAGATCTGCCGTCGTAAGCATGAAAGTTAGTAAGCTAAACGACGCGGGGCCTGGGCTCTGTACCTTGACGAGAAGCTTGAGGTAAACATCGTCCGACTTGGGCGCGGTGCGCTTGGTCTTCTTGTTCCTCCCACCGGCGACGAGGTCGATACCCTGTAATAAGACATAACACAGCGCAGTTAGAGCCGTCAGAAAAGGAACCGCTAAGCGAGGTCCGTGATTGGGAACGGAATGTAAGGGAAAGGCGCTCACCATGGCGGCAGCGCTACGGTTCCTGATGCGGCTGGCTGCTGCTTACCTTCTCCGCCTCCGGCTTGGGGGAGCGGGTGGCGGCGGTGGAGGGGATCTATATACCGAGCAAGGAGAGGGTGCTAGGGTTTTGAGTTGCTGGGCGTTTGGGCCGACTCGTGGGCCTCTGGAATGGACCTTCTATTGTGCTAGGCCTGCTGGCTGACATTAATGGGCTCCAAGAATGGGTGTTAACTGGGTTTTTATATTTGGCCTGCTGGAGTCTAGCGTTGATACAAGCAAAGCGAACGTTGAGAAACTGGACCAAATCCTCTCTCTCTAAAAAAACAACTGGATCAATTCAATTTCGAAAAAGGGAAGAAAAACGAAGAACCATTTCGGTTAATTTAATTTTGAATGAAAGAACAAACGTCATAGCAAAGTAAAACTTACAAAAGCAAAGTCGCAACAAAAAGCAATGGCCAAGGCCGAGAAGAAATAAAAGCCAACAACAAACAAACAAAAAAAGAATGAATGTATTAGATTAAGCAATGCTTTTTAGGGAAAGAAATGAGCCGGACCTTTCACAAAGAAAAGATTAATCAAGGACCCCTGAAGAGGTAATTCATCCCTAATATACTGTGCAAAATAGTATTCCTTAAATCCCAATTCCTGAAACTCAAATAGTCGCAGCTATGCCGTACATTGAACCAGAATGTCCAGATTGCACCTAATACATGATGGTGAAAATCTAACAGTTGAGCAAATCTCGGAGTACAACATTAATTCATCAAGTCAATACAGCTCAAGAGCTCTACTTCTTCGCATATGTGATAACCATTTCGTTGTCTTTGGTAATCTTGAAGCCCTGGAGATGGGTCATGGCAGCTAATGCCTGCGTATCATCTCCATACTCCACAAAAGCGATTCCGGGCTTCGTCTCCACCATCCTTACTTCCTTGAAACCAGGGTACTGGCAGAAGAGCATCTGCAACATCATGGGGGTTGTATCGTGTGGCAGATTTTGGACAAACAGAATGTTATTGGGTACAGGAATCTCTTGCATCATGACCTTCTGGCCTCCAGCAAAAGGTATCTGAGTGAGCTGCAGGAAAAACAAAACCATGTAAGTTAGGACATCATATATCCGAGCTGAAGAAAATGACACATCATGACACACCGAAACATGAAATCATGTTTTTTGCATCAATAATGGGACTTTATATAAAAGTTGCAACACGTCAACAACAACAACACAACAACAACAACAAAGCCTTTAGTCCCAAGCAAGTTGGGGTAGGCTAGAGATGAAACCCCAAGAGACAACTAAAAAGAAGCAACAACCGGCAATCAAGATTCAGACACTGAATTGCTAGCCTCCACGAACTCTTATCCAAAGCTAACTCCTTGACAATATCCTATCAAATTATCGCATTTTTCATTAACTAGGATGTGAGAACCCCTGGTCACCAATGAATTTCCTGATCAAATTTATGCCTGGCACATATCAATGAATTATACACTTCCCTAAAAAACAAAGTTACTATATGCCTAAACCTAATGTGATTTCATGTTTCTAGATGAATGATCAATAATCTGAACAGCTAATTGTTCTCCTAACATAGTAAAAGGGCAACCCGATGAACGTAGCTCCCGCTTGCGCAGGGTCCTAGGAAGGGTCCAACAACTTTTGAGTCTTTTGTACTGTGTATTTCCCTACATTTCTGCAAGAGGCTGTTTCCAGGACTCGAACCCGTGACCTCATTCATGGTCACAAGGCAACAGCTTCTGCAAGGGCCAAGGGTCTTTTGTACACATCCTTTCCCTACATTACTATGTTTTCTTAACACAGTAATCAGCAAAAAAAAAACTGATATTATAAGCATTAATATGTCAGAACATGGAGCAGGGCAAGGCTCAGACATGAAGCAAGCTTATCAAGCTTCACTACCAAAAGAGATAGCATGCTGGAACACACAAGACCTACTTAACACATCATTCCAACATTTTACATAAGAAAACCAAAAATAACGAGGCAGAAATACGATCCTAGTCTATACCATGTTCTTACCTGGGGAGCCCCATATACACCAGGGTAAGCATTCACATTCACACCCAAGCCAACTTGACTAACATCGTGGTGCTGCTCGCGCTTCTGCTTCTTCTCAGCTGCATTATTAGAGAATAAGCAAATACACGAGGCTATTAGCATAAAAGAAGAGAGAAAGCGAGCAAAGTTCCCATAAACCCATAACTAGCATAAGTACAGCCTACAAGACTAGAACGGAAAATTCTTTCAACAAACATTCAGTAAGGCTATGTCCACCGTTCATCCCCAAAAAATTATCGTGTACAGTTGATCAAACCTTGTGCAAATAGCGTATAGAACAGATAATTGCTTCTCAATTAGGAAAAGTGCCTCTTTATTGACTCAAATACTTCTTTTCAATATGGTAACTAACATCCTAGCAGACGAAACAGCAGCGTAAACTTCACCACACAAATGCATTTGTCACCACTCATAAATAGCCATTAGACAATCTGAGATATTTTTAGGAATTTTGTTTCAAATAGTTTCTTGTGAAATAGATTTTAAGAATAGGAACCAGTTGTCATTCGATATAGAAAAACGTTTCAAATTGAACAAGGGACCACAAGAATTGTTAATTCTGAGTTAACTGACCAGCTATTTCTATATTGAAGTGCCTATATCATTTGTTCAAAAATAAACAGGAATCGTAACAATATTGTTAATGCCATGAAGTCCCTATTTAGTCCACTAATCACCAATGCTTGCAAGAGAGTCCATCCTAATATCATATTTGAGAATTAATTGACCTGAATCATAGTTTCTCTAAGCAAAAGCAAGTGATGAACATCTAGAGTCTCAAAGAGCTCAAGCAGCAATAAAATTGCAGAAAATAATATACAAGTGAAACAACCAATGTTGAAAAATGCATGTTAGACAGCATCTTACGCTTTTCATCGACCCTCTTTCTTCGCTCTCGAGGAACAAATGTGCCATCAACTTTTGCTACAATATCTGATTTCGTCTTGGCATATTGAATTCTCTGAATAAAAAAAAAATCTTCAGCATAGAAAATATAAAAGAGGGAATTGCTTGTGGACAAAATGCAATACAATTAAGTAGATGGAAGAAATGTTGTGGAGTGGACATATAGTATAGGAGAGTATGACCAGTACAAGAATAGTTCATTTTAGTTTAGGACTATCTTATAAGATTACTAGCAGTATGATAAAAAAGTGCAATAGTACAGCTGCAGCTACCATAGGTTTGTCATAGAAGGGAAAGTCCTGCATCCTCTTCAGAGCTTCAGTGGCTGATGCAACATCCTCAAACACAACCCATGCTTGGCCTTTGTGCTTCAAAGTCTTGAAAGCAAGAACATCAAGAATCTTCCCAAACTGGGAGAAAACGGCACGGAGGGACTTCTTTAATTCTGTAAGGATTTCAGTTAATTACTCTCAACCGTATCATATAAATGATTGAACAGAAAACAGCAACATAGAGTTAGTGCAAAATTTGTAATTCACACTTTTCTTCAGCTTCCAGGTTCAGGCAAAAGATCGAGCTGCCGTAATTCACAGCATGTAAAATAACTAAATTTCTATGACTGGACTGCAGCTCATGGAGGCTGAAACTTTGTCACTGAACTAAGTCCGCAAACCCATTGTCTAACAAGTTTCAAAAAAAAACATTATCTAACACAATATATGTCGAAACCACTGAATCTGCAGATCACGAACCAATCAGGCCGGCCCGACAGCTCCCACATACGGATTAGCAAAAAACCACACCATGGCCCAAAAAGGCAGAGTGACCTCCACCGGAGGCAATAGCCACATCAGCGGCAATTGATGCAACCCTAACGCTGGAGGCGCACAAATCGCAGGAAAAAAAGCGAGCTTCCGCGTAAATCCCTAGGGTTTAGCGACGGATTAGGGGAGATAAGGGAGGGAGAAGAGTCGAGGCACCGTCGAGCTTGATTTTCTCGTTGAGGTTGTTAATGTAGATGGTCACGTTCGGCGGTATGCCTTCCGCCTCCCCGCCACCGGTGGCGCCGGCGCCGCCGCCGCCGACCACCGCCTCGCCGCTCATCTCTCTCTCTCTCTCTCTCTCCCTCTCTCTCTTCTCGATGTATGGACTGGGCTTTGTTAGCGGTCAGTCCAGTCCCTCTCCAATTGGGTCTTTAAGGACATTATTGGGCCAGGCCGGGTAGATGGGCCTCAAATTGTTTGATAGCTTTGCATCGTCGGAAGAATACGCAGACACGCTCGCAAAGTGACGTAATTCCTGTCTACATAGCATGTGTCCCATATTATCGCAATTGTGACAATAAAAACTGCAAATTATCGCAATTTTGAAATTTAAAACTGCGTATTTTTGCAATTTCAGCCACGTAGTCGTTTTAACGGTAATGTGAAACGAGTGCTGGAAGTAGGGATGCAAATTAAGTACCAATGGGTAGTTGTGCATCACTTCTTTAGAATATTTGTGTGACTCATTTTGTGAATGTGAGAAAAATTTCTAGTTCATTTGAAAGAGTTTTTGAGTCATGGACCGACCCAAGAAATGCAAAATGTGCATCCCTAGCTGGAAGGATGGAAACGGTTGTCTTGACTCTTTTTTCTCACAGCCACTCCCTCCGCTTTTAAAATAAATTTTTAACATTACTTTGACTATTTGTTTGATTCAATTTTAAAACACAGAGAATACATATTAATTCAAAGTAAATAAATCAAAACTTACTAAACACCAAGTCACAAAGATACGGAAAAAAACATTAGGCTAACAAAAATCTAAATAGGATGAAATCCTGCCAATCAGACTCTGCCAGCAGGAACAGGAAGAACAATTGGAACAGATGTTTTTGAATCCGACCTAGTGCTGTACTACAAAACACGCACAGAGCCAAATGACCTTTACAAATGCTCAAACTGTCAGCATGAGCTGCTAGAGCGACGGGATTGAATGCGTAACGCTATGCCCTGTTGGATCCAGTAATCCAAACAACAGATCACTCCCTTCGAGCTGACTGACGATGATATGATATGATACCGAAAGTATGGGATGGTAATCTCAGCCTCGCCCTCTTGCTGGCTGTAAAGGGACAGAAAAAGTGATGTAATCAGTTAGCTTGCCTTCAACTCACACGCCTGACGGAAAGTACAGATTGGTTTGAATATATAGCAGGTATCACAAAGTTCTTCTTTGGTGCCTTGATAGTTTATTCAGGGTAAACTATCAGATGTGGGATCAATTGTTCTTTACAACCTATGTAAACACTAGTGATGTTATAAACTGAGCAAGTTTGGACAACGCAAGCTGTACTCTTCTAGTCTTACAGATTATTACTATTGCATCTGGCATTCTTGGTATTTGAGGTTGCTTGACAGTTAGGGCAACAATAACCTACTAACCACTTTTGTCTCCTCACCGAACAAATCTATTGGAGACTCGAGCGAACGATATAGTTGTAAGCAAGTGGGATAGACTAACTGAAAAAGATTGATTCAACAAAATTAAATAAAAATACTTCTCTATTATTGCTTGGGAGGAAACCATCCCCATGAAATCCATATGAATATGCATCAGCAATGGGGTGATGGTGACAACTGTATAAGTTTTGTTACGGACATGAAGCTATTATGCTTTCATAAAAAAACGTTTCAGTGATTGGATTTCTGGAAGAATTTTCAGCAACAATAAACAAAAAAAAAGGCCTTGTGTATGTCACTAATGGTTGGTGTTATTTTACATCAAAACTATAGCTAGCATGGTACAGCATGATAATTATTTGGTTTAAAGCAATTTAGCATGTAGATTTATAGCAGAATATTAGTCATACATGAAGCTATATGTTAGCATAAAAACACATTTCAGTGATTGGATTTCTGGAAGAATTTTCAGCAACAATAAACAAAAAAAATAGGCCTTGTGTATGTCACTAATGGTTGGTGTTATTTTACATCAAAACTATAGCTAGTATGGTACAGCATGATAATTATTTGGTTTAAAGCAATTTAGCATGTAGATTTATAGCAGAATATTAGTCATACATGAAGCTATATGTTACCTTGTTTGGAATGTTTTTCCTTGCATGTGGTGGGTCAGTTTCTGTTGGCTTCAGGATCTGAAACGAACACATCAGGCTTTCATCTATGCTTAACAAAGCACCAACATTGTCAAACTCTCCACAGTAATTTGGAGCTGAGAAGATCGTCACTAATCTCCGTTGTGCAAAGAACTCATAGCCATCTTCAACCACCTAAGGAAGTTCATAAATCATAATGCATGCCAGCACTGTTAAGTAAATATCACAGAGAATAAAAATAATTGAGAAAACAAATCAGTAGGAAAACTCAAACAAACCTGATGTGCTCGGCATATGAGATCAAGGTCATTATTCTCCAAAAATTCTACAAGCTTGTCTGCACCAAATGTACATGACACACCTCTGTCACTCTCCCCCCACCCTTCTCCATCAGGGCTAGGATCAGACCAAAGCAAATCACACAAAAGACCATAATCAGGAATCTCCACAGGTCTCTCAATATCCTTTATTTGGTCCAGATTATTCAGCTCAGGTGAGAGGCCACCATGCATGCACAGTACCTTGTCATCAATAAGCGCTGCAATAGGTAGGCAGTTGAAGCAATCAGAGAATATCTTCCACAGTCGAACATTGAACCGCCTCTTACATTCATCATAGAAACCATATACTCTGTTGATTTTTGCATCTTCATGGTTCCCCCTTAACAGGAAGATCTTTTCAGGGTACCTGATTTTGTATGCCAGCAGCAAGCATATAGTTTCCAAGCTCTGTTTGCCTCGATCAACATAGTCTCCAAGGAATACATAAGTTGACGATGGAGGATAACCTCCCAGATCAAACAATCTCAGAAGGTCAACAAACTGCCCATGAATATCACCTGCAAGAGACACAATTCATGAGATTTTTTTAGGGGCTTACGATATCACCTCAGTAGCACTTAAACAGCATCGCAATCGATTCTGTATTAAGTTGGTGAATTTTTTGAGCAGACTGTGTACCACAGCTAGGAAGCAGTGCTGCTCGCTAGAATTGTACATTTGAAAATAATGTTTTATAATGGATAACACATTAACTCAAAATGGAATCCTAACCCAACTAAGCACAGAATCTGGGACTCAACAAAGCAGCGATCCCTACGAAGGCAATGGATGAATACTGTCATCCGTGGCGTTACCATCTGGCCCACAGTGATGCCTACCCAATAACCCATACACTCTCAATCCTTCCAACTCGCCCGTCGTTTCTATTGCTCTCAGGCAGGCCGCAACCAAATGCTCAAACGCACATGTAACAAGACCCCGGACCTGAATTTTCCGAAACGCACATACGATAATTCATCACTACGCAGGAGCATCGCCGCGACCATGGCGAAACGACGGGAATTAGTAGGCAACCAAAAGAGCGGGGAAACGGACTCAGGCGACAAATGGAGCCACAACACCGCCAAAGGCATGACGACGTGGCGAAAAAACATACCGCAGATCTTGACGGGCGCGTGGATTCGGAGGAGGTTGGGCTGGGAGAGGAGCACCCGCTTGCCGTCGACGCAGAGCCGCCGGATCTCCGCCTCCGAGAGCTGCACCTGGCGCCCGACGCGGCCGCCCTCCACGAGCCGCCGCACGACCTCGTCCACCGCCGCGCCCTCCATCGGCCCCATCGGGGCCCGCGTCATCATCATCTTCCCCTGCCCCGGCGACGCCGGCGGAGGGCCGGAGAGAGAGAGGAAATGGGAGGAGAGAGAAGGCGAGAGAGAGAGAGAGAGAGAGAGAGTGGGATTTCTGTCTGGACGTTGCGAACTGAACAAATCGTTACAGTTGAACCGTTCAAAAGCGCGTCAACAAGGATCCGCCGTCCGTTTCAGGATGGACGGTTCTGATCAGTATTTTGTGCCGTTTCGTTTGTCTTTTGTGCCGTTTGTGTTGGGTTGCAGTGCACCTGGACGTTTTAAGGCACCTAAGTTCTTTAACAATGTTTGGATCCTCATATTCTCCGTTGAAAGAATCAGAATCATATCACAGATTGCATCTGGCTACTGGCTTCTCGTCGTAGGACTTGTAATGCATGGTCCAAGTGGTAGAGCTTCAAATTTTCTTCATGGAAAGAAATCAGATTCACTTTAGATATCGTTTGACTGAAGCGTTTGATTTTCATTTCGACAAAAGAAAGTGTAAGGGGGAATAAAATTGAATATAATGAATTTAGATTTTTTTTATCACGATGTGTCTCTGCCACCAGTATACATAAGAGACTTGAAGACAGGAAGGATGGTGACCAGATTGATCAATGTGCTCCTGTTTTCTGGTGAATTCAGAAGATCAATAAATGGCGACCAACAAGTGAATCCTTCATCATACACAACCTTTTCCCTTTCCAATGCAAACAATATCAGTAATGAATATACAACATTGTACCTATGTCCACAAAAAAGTTTTATAGTGAAAATTGACCCACTGCTACCTGCAAACAACAGTTACAATTTCACCTTATACAACAAAAAGGGTAAAAAGGCAAAGAGGGCAAGGCCATGCATCTACCCAAAAAAAAAAAGGCCTAAGTAGCCCTATGTAAAAAGGACTATTGGCAAAAATTGGTGATCGAACCTGATAAATCGTGTCCAGAGCCCAGCCAACTCAAAGCTACTCATGCGTCTTCTTTTAGAACCTCGCTCTGACCCCACAAAGACAAAAACCACTAAAGGGCCACAGCCACATTTGAGCTCCTGGCCATCAGACGACCAGGACAAAACCAAAAATTGCAGTTCATCATACTATCTTGATGGCTTCTTACGGCTAAGGATTTCTTGCTCTTTGAGGCGTTGCTGGAACCGTGCCAAGCGTGCCTGCAGGCTGACAAGGCCCGCAGCCTTGCGCGATAGCAGAAAGCTCAACTGTGTAACGTAGTTGTCAATAAGACTGACTACCTGGTTGATCAACTTCTGCCAAAAGGTTCATCTCCTGATAAAAAGTAAATATGTGTAAGCAGCACGGTAAAACCTAGTTACATGTAAATTAACAGTCCACCTCCCAACAAAAGAAAAGAAACATATTGGAAAAGTACTCATACAAGCAATCTATCAGTACAGAAAAAAAAAAAGTTCACTGAAAAGAGATGGACTCAAGCCATCACAGGCGAATGGGCACTAGACAAACCAATGTTTCTTCCTACAAACACGCTGGTACCATTATGCCACATTAGACTCTTGTACAACCTAATCTAAGGTTCTCTTTGGCATTGAGGTGAATTATGACAGCCTTATTTTGTAGAACTACTTCTAGAAATACCAAGGAATGGCTAACTTTTTTTTCTTTTAATATACCTTACAAGTGGTAATATTAACGTGTTTCAGATCAAACAAAAAGTGACAGAAACAACATCTGTATAACAGGATTTATTGAAACTTAAATTGATCTCGCTAACAAACTATGAGATCTTTCATTTTTTTTTCTTCTATAGCGGTCTGAAAATAAGCTCAGCGCAGCACAATGAAACAGCCAAATTGATCCTAGAAGCATGAATTTATTCTACAACTGAAACTTACTTCTCGCACAATCTCCATAGTATTCTCAATTTCTTTCCGGTGAGCTGCTATGAGGGCTTCCTCTTCCTAACATGCAAATAATAGTTTCATAACACAGCTCATTCAGGATCAAATAACATAATACACTATATTATTCACTAAATATTGTTTACCTCAAGAATTGCATCTATTTCCATGTCATCACAAGAACTTTCCTTTTCTGATTGCCTCGACGAAACCTGTGAAGCTGAAGCTGATGGTGGCTTTTGCTGCTATTGCAGCTGCTTTGTCTGCTGCACCTTATACCCAGCCCGACCTGTATCAGGCACATTATCCATTTTCGTGTAATTGCTCTGCTTCTCAGATTTATCTTCTCTGTAAGCCTTTCTCCCAGGAGGTGAGACTTTTGTGATTTTCTCTTCTTCTTCTTGTATGTTTACTGAATTCTGACCCAACTGCACTTTACTAGTGTAAGCAGCTTGGTTGGACTTCGTATCAAACCTTTCCTTGTCAGAAATGCCAGATACTGCACCATATTCCTCTCTGAGCTCTCTCCCTCTATTGGAATAATTTGGTATCGTACTAAAAGAATTTCTGTCTGGTTCCGAGTTGGAGGCAAAATTTTCAGCAGCCTTCCTATACATATCGACTGGTTTCTTCTCTTGAATCTGGGCAGGGACTTCTTCAGCTTCAGCAGATAAAGGAAATGATGGAGCTGATGAAGATTCCCTGCTTCCAGTCGTCTGTTCTTTTCTTGTGTTTCCACTCTTCGAAAGGCTTTTGACCCTGTCAATCAATCAGAAAGTTAAGTTAATCCAGGCAGATACATTTCAAACTGGCTGAACCATGTTTATCAGTATCAATAGTTAGTTTTGCATTGTTACCTATCAGCATATCTCAATGTATTTAGTGTGTGCTCACATGAACCTGCATTTGGGGAAATGCAAGAAATCATCACCGTCCTAGAGTTACCAACAAATGAGTCACGTAGGACCTCTGTAAGCTTGCTTCCTCTGAAAGGAATGTGTATCTGATCATTGTCAAGAGCTCGAATACATTCCTTGAGAGCTAGCAGACTCTTATTTATCTCTGCTCCTTCAATCCTGATACGATAACAAGTTGATTGTTAGACTATATATAAAGGGAAAGAGTAATTGGATGGCAAAGGGTCTTGACTCTTGAGCGATTCACATAGAATAAAATCTACAAAGATGAAGGCAGTACCTTGTTTGCCTATCATTATCTGTTGTATCAGCACCACGCTCATTTCCAGCAAGATCAATAAATGATATTTTGCCCACCGACTTTGTATTTTTTGATTCATTAGCACCACGATCTCTCTGTCTCCTGGTATCGGCTACTTTGATGTGCTTCTTGACAGCCAGTTGCAAAATTGTATGTGACCTCGAAGATTCTTCATTGGCCCCAGTTGATCCTGTGCTTCTTGGTGCATTTTCTCTCTCAATATATTCTTGACAATCTGGACATCAGAAACCTCAAATTCCTGTAGACCAACAATGCATACTTGTTTCTTGCCATCTTCCCTCATCAGTAGCTGCCTATACAAGGGACAAGAAATTTAAATCTCAGTTTAATTCAAAAAACCTAGTAGTTAATAGGCCAAGATTTCCACAAGGCAACAGAAAATCCTATCTGACTAATGACCCCAACATCAAAAAAAATGTGGTGTGAAGCAAAATTCTCAAAAACAAAAGGTAATACCATTGTTTCAGACAATACATTAACTGGCACAAAAATGTAGGATAAACCAAAGGGAACTTTATTAATGATTTGTTGAACCTCCAAGATGCAACTGCAAAAGCATCAAGTAACATTTGACTTAGTATCCCCAAATATGAATGTGTCATCCACACAAAGTGTCTGATGCCAAATAAAAGGCGTGGGTTGATAATGAATAGAGAACTAAAATGATAGCACATGCTTACAAAATGAAAGAAGGAATATAGATGTGCAACCAGCAAGTTCTCACACCCAACCATCTACATGATGGTGATGAATAAATTGAAAACATTAATAAAGTTGCATTATCTGAAAATCAGATCACATGTACTATGTCATTTGAAATGTCTTAATATGTGTGACAAAAACAACATAAAATGGAATCCAGAAGCCAACCTTCTGTTGGATAGAAGATCAAAGAGCTTCCCACCATAAATCTCGAAGTAGCTAAGCCACAATTTGAAATTTTGATTCCGATAGACAGGCTTATGCAAAAGATGAACCATGTCTTGCGCAGCTCTCAGAGGCAATGGCTGCATCGTGTATGTCTTGCCACTGCCTGCTCATGAATTAGGAGGATAAGACATACAAAGGAATATAGAGAGAATCAATATGGGCAGTCTAGAAAAACAAAAAACAAATTGCTATCTAAGATGTCTCGACTTAGCACATCAGAGGCATCATACATGGATAAACAATAATTCTGGACAAACATGCCAAGTATTAAGGCAAACAATACTTGGAAAAGTTCAGCAGAAACTGATGACACATAAGTTCATATAGAACCTGTAATAGCATGTGTTAAGCTTGCTACAAGCCCTAACAACAGCATACATTATCTAACCTGTCTGGCCATAAGCAAAGCATGTTGCTTTCGTTCTCTCAAATATAATTGGAATTATGGGCTCAACTGTCTCACGATACACCTGTCCAGAGAACACAGAAATTAAATAAAATGATAAACAACAGATGCTCATGATGAATGTATATCGCATTCATAGTTATCAAGATAAATAAATAAAAAACAGAATGATCCTATGAAACATGTTAGCTGTGACATCAAAAACTGGAGACACAAATATAGCTTCTGCTCATTGCTGTTATAAAGTGGATGAGGAAAATTCAATACTATGAAAGACCACAACATCATGCCGTGGAGCAATTTGATCGCAATTAGTGGGGTTGAGCTCGTGCCCAACTAGCAACTGGTTTAAATGTCAGTTAGTGTGAAGAATTTTAATAATTGTGAGCCAAAGAACAGATATGATTGTATTGGGCAGGAGCAGGCTGTCAAGGTGGTACATTTGTTGTTGTGAAAGTAGCTTGCTGCACCCAAGCCTTTCGCAGATGCGGAAGCCTGCTTGGACTGTTGGTCATAAAGCTAAGGTATATGCCCCTGGAGGCTGCGCGGCGGCGCCGGCGGCGGCAGAGCCCGCTCCGCCGCCGGCGAGGCGCTGCGACCTCCGCTGCAGCGCCAACTTGACAGCTTAATGTCACGAATCTCGAGGCGGCGCGGGCGGCGGCAGATTCCAGATCTGCGGGACTCGGAAATGCGGGCCGCGTCAGATTGGAAAGGGCGAATTGGGAAGAAGAGCCTGCTTGCCGCCTGCCTGGCAGGCTTCTCTGCTTTTCTGTTTCTTCTCTCTCTAGAGCGTAGAGGAGCTGATAGAGAGAAAGTTAATTAAAAATGATTATAACAGTGAGATGAGAAGGTATATAACAGTGAGAGGATAAGGTGGCTTTGAAATAAATACTGTAGTCATTCAAATTGCATGGTTTTTATAAAGTATTGTTCAGTGTAGCATGTAAAAACATTAACATGGAGAGTTATTAGAAGAGAGAATGAGATAGATAACCTTGACATTATGCTTTGAAATTTTCAAAGAAATCCTCAAAATGCTCATGTTTAGAATCCTCAAAATTTGAGGAAAGGAATAAATACTATAGAATTTTTCCTATGCAATCCTCCGATTTAGATTTAGTTTTGAAAATTTGAAATGGTATGTATTAAATTAATCCTTATATCTATAAAAAAAAATCAAAATCCTTCATAATTCCTCCTTTGGAAGTTCTAAAAGATGGAAATACCGTTTTATAAGCATTAGATCAGAGTGTTATTTTAATTAATTTAATACTTCCTTCGTTTCAAAATATAAACATTTCTAAGATTAGTCAAAGTCAAACTTTTATCATTTTGACTACTAATAATAAAGAAATAATGATGTTTTATCATATAAAAATTATATTTATTGATTTATTGTGAAATAAGTTTTCATAAAAAGTATATTTTTATATTAGAAATATGTAATTTTCTAGATATTATTAGTAAAAGTTAAATTTTTTTGACTCTATCCAAATCTAAAAATTTTTATATTTTAGAATGGAGGTAGTATTTATTTGTTTGTGCTTGAAAATGACATGTTAAGCTGTGCACTTGGGCAAGAAGATGGCCGGCTTAAATTATCCATCTGTTAGAACTCATTAGTGGTTTGGTAATTACCATGACAACAAATGGTGTGGTGGTATCACATTCACGGTACAACATACAAGTGGTGGATGTGACTTGAAATAGACAATCTCAAAATGAAGGAAATATCTATTAAATATGACATTTACCCTCACACTATGCAAATGAAAATGATAAGTTACAGTATTCACGAGAGGGGAAGAGAGAGAGGGAGAGAGCAACAAAATAAAGATTGATAAATTAAATTACTTGTACTTCATCTAAACAAGCATAATCATTTTATTTGTTCTAGGTTCAATGTGATATTTTACATCGTATTGAGGGCACAAAGACCACTTAAAGATGTATACAACTATTTTCAATGAAAAAAAAGAGATTACAAAGACCGACACAAATTAATATTATAAGTTCATAATCTAGCTAAGTTAATTATCACGAACGGAGATATTTGGATGATACCATGACCCTTTTGAAAAAAAAGTTACTTTTCCATGTAATACTCATTGCGAAAAATCATTTCATTCGTTAGGTTAAAAGTGTAAATAAATCCATCTAAAATTTCCTTCAAAACCGATTAATCTTAAAATAAATTCTCACCACTTTTTTTTAAAAATTAGTTATTTTTTAATTAAAAAGATTTGAAAGGTAACTTAATGGTGATTAATTTTCACTCTACACTAGGCTGAGAAACATGTAGATTTAGCTTGACTGGCGTTGTAATATCCAACTCTCTGAGGACTTCCATACAAATCCATCATCTTTATTCCCCTCCCCTCTCTGTTTTCCCAGCAAATCCCGTTTTCCCCATTTCTCGTGGACGGCGAGAAGATAGCGAAGAGAGACAAGGCGATTGGACAGCGCGAGCACCCCGAGGCAGCGCGACGCCCGAGGCGCGCGACGGTGCAGCAGCAGCAGCCTCGCCTTCGTCAGGGCGGCCGTTCCGAGCTCCGTTACGCCTCGACCCAGCTCAGATTCGGCGGGATCCGGCCGAGAAATCCCGCGGCTGGTGAAGGGAGGAGAGTGGAGGGGATGGGCGCCGGGAGTGAGCCAAAGGGCGCGGCGGCAGCCGGGGTGGCGGGGGAGGAAGATGACGGAGTGGGCGGGATGGAGGAGAAGACCGTGGCCGTGTCTTGCTCGATCTGCCTCGAAGCGGTGGTCGCCATTGGCGGGGAGAGGTCCACCGCCAGGCTGCAGTGCGGCCACGAGTTCCACCTAGGTAAGGGGCGGCGGGTTCCGGATCTGGTAGTGCGTTCCTTGCGTGTAATTATGCTGTTCGATTTGTGGGAATAGAGGGGGCGGGTGTGATTTGGCGTAAACAGGGATTTGGGTGTGGGGAACCCGAAATGGTGCCTTGGATCGTAAGAACCTTGCTGATTTGGTGGAATTCGGATCGATTACAATGTTATAGACGACACAATGCTGAATATAGGGTTAGGATTCAAAAGATCAGATTTTTCTGTGCGAACATATCAATTTTGTGGTTTCGATGGCAAATATCGCTCTGTATTGGTCAGTTTGGCCAATGGATGTAATGTTGAGAATGGATTTGAAGTTGGAAGATGATTTGGGATTTGGAAAGTACATGAGGTAGCTGTGGCCTGGTTTGTGTAAATTCTGTGCATTGCAGTGTAGTAAATCATAGCAGTTTTAGCCTTAAGCTGGCAAACAAAATTCAAATTTCCAGATTTGTGTTTGGGTTACTATTAGGGCTCGCTTGGATAGTTAAAGATTAGGCATAATTTTTCTGAATAGGTAGGTGGTTGAAACCATAGCCCAGGCTGTCCAAAAGCGTTGTGGATTATTTTTATGTTAGCAAACAAGGACTAACGTTGATCGTTTAAACTATTCATTTCTTGTGCAAGATGTATACCTGTACCATTTAACTTATTGAATAGTATCCTGTTGTATGGTATAATTCAGTTTTTAGATGGTGGTGAGATCTGGCAGAGCTTTTGGAGTTGGCATGTTTTTTTGTGATCAATTATAATTCCCTTTTCAGTCACCTACACTTGTATTAGGTTCACAGTGGTTTTGATTTCTGCTGAATGAACTTAATGTTTACCTTACTAAAATGTTGTTAAGATAGAAATTGAACTTTTGACAGATGGCAAGTTAGGAGTATGGGAGCTGCTTTTGCATATCACAATCACATTAATTCTTTAGTTAACACTCAACATGGTTATGCTTAACGTCCAATGGTCAATTGTATGAAATTTAGTTTCGAGATAATTGACTTTATAAATCAAAAAGTACTGGAGATACTTCATTATCTGTCTGTCAATTTGAAAGTACTCCGGTATTCCAATTGAAATTTGTTTTTTCTTTGCAAATAATTGTAATAGCCCTGTAGCGAAGCTGGACCTAAGCTTATTCCCTATGCTAACTGCTAATTCTAAATACCATTTTTCCAGACTGTATCGGATCTGCATTCAATGCCAAAGGGATTATGCAATGCCCAAACTGCCGCAAAGTTGAAAAAGGGAATTGGCTCTATGCAAATGGTTCCCGACCTGCACAGGATGTTAACATGGATGAGTGGACTCATGATGAAGACCTTTATGATGTTAGCTACTCGGAAATGGTATGTACCTTGTCAGTCCACCGAAATTATTCATATTTTCTGGAGTATAGACTTCTTCCTAGCTATGTTGGCAATATGCACTTTTCTATACACTTATTCCTGTGTTTCAGTCTAGTATACCTTGCGTGATGCTAATCCTTGTCTTTGTTGCTGTAGTATGACCTGATCATGCTTATTATTTGAGCCTTTATGTTGGATGCACTTGTATTGCTTGCTGACATCTAGTTTCTTGGAATTGGCTACTTTTTCTCTGTGGTCTTCTCTAATGTCAAATGACCTTTTTGGTACCTGATAGGTTGGTAAATTATCTTTTAGGGTGCAATGGTAGGTTTTGGTAAATGGTTTACAAGAGGGCTCATGATTTTACGAACCGCATCTGATATTTTTTTTTATATAAAATCCTTTGTGGTTTGTCTCTCGGAGTATCATCTCCAGCCTCTCCCAACTTCATTGGGACAAAAAGGGTTTGTTGTAGTTGTTGTTTTTGCTATATCTGACGTGATGACCTCAGAGCATCCTTTGTCTCCTGAAACTCCTCCCTCCCTTTTTTTCTGGTTCTCTCTGGAGGCAATGTACAGTAGAAGAGCCTAATGTACAGTGGCTGCCATTGAAGAAACCTTTTTCAAAGTGAGCTTCTTAGCAGCCACCCATCCTTCCATTGTTATCTGCTCTTTACATAGGAAAAAGGCATGGATCTAGCCACCCAACAATGTTGCAGCAGCATAGAGGTCCATGGGGGAAAATACCATGGCAAGGAGGTAGCTGTGTGTGCGTTTGAGGATGGCTGTATCTTGACTGGAAGTTGAGGAACAAATAGGATATGTAGAATTATGGTGGAGTTTGGCATTGGGTTGTCTGGTATATATCAGGATATTCTGTGGCTGATGGGATCATGCTGTGTTGACTCATGACCTTAAAAAATTGCTAACTTATCTTCCATTTGTACTTGTGCCTCATAAACTGGCATATTTTTCTCTGGTCGTGTATGTTCAGGGTCAGGGTTTAATGACTTAACAGTTGGTACATCGTACATGCACAAATAATAATAGAACTTACAATATCCTGTTTTATTTGACTTGACTGCTTGGCTATGCTTCCTTTCTGCCTAACTTTTTTTTGCGACTTGCTTCCTTTCTGCCTTCTCGAAGCATTTAAGGCAATGATATGTATATCGGAGCACAATTTAATTTATTGATATCCTAGACGAGTATACAATAATAGATTTCAATTTGCTATATTATTTACTTACAGAGGCAGTTTTTCTGCATGACCATCCTGACAATTTTCCCCCCTCTTTATGCAGCCATTTCGCTTCCATTGGTGTCCATTTGGTCACTTAGCACAACTTCCATCTTCTTTATTCGAGTATGTTCTACACTTAAATTATTATTTGTGACTATTCAACCTTACATTCATAGTTCTTAAAAATACACTATTATTACGATATCATTAAGGATCTAGCCATAGATAGGAGAGTGTGGAGGATAAAACCTTGTTTTCTTTGGTTTTTTAAACTTTTTTTCCTTTTATTTTAGTCTATTACCCTTTTTTCATTGTCTTTCACTTCTGTGGTCGTTGTGTTCTCTGTCGTGGGTAGCCTACACGAACTTGTTTGGGACTAAAAAGCTTTGTTGTTGGTTAGTTTCAATGTAATGAAGTATGAGCCTACAGCTTTGAATATTACTGATGGAAGAAACTAGTTTCTCCTGTGTTTGGCAAGGTTATCATTCATTTGGGTGCGTCTATATTGAGGAGATTAAAGAATCATACCCCCCCCCCCCCACCCACACACACACACAAAAATCATCATATCACACATAGATAATCTATTTATAAGGGTAAACTATGTAATGACAGAGAAAGAGCCTATCAGATATTTGTTTTTGGTGAAATCATGAACAATATGCAATTATTCTGGGCTTAATCCTCCCATAATGCACGATATTGTTGATGATTTCCATAGCTGCTTTTATATTGTTGTTATAAAGTATACACGAGTCATTTTCCAAGAAGCATATATTCAAGTAATATTGGTAACCGCATTTTAGTGTTTCACACATAATTTAGCATAGGTACCGATGAAACTTGCCACTTGCCAGTGTGGGAGCTGGCGTTAGTAATGTTTTTATACCATTTATCTCCTTAATCTTTAATCATATCCAATTTTGTCAACATATTATTTTCGTGCATGTCACTAAAAATCAGACTTTAAAACATAACAATGACATTTTCTTGTGGAAGTTATAACCATAAAGCATGGCTTGTATGTTGTTTTATGAATAGCTTTGATATATATGGAAAATAATTGGCACTTATTATAATAGATGGAAAGAATTGGCACTATTCGTTAACTTACACTTTCCCATTTTCTATCAGGGAAGGAGAATCATCACCTCCAGTTACTTGTAAGTTTTCACTTGGATCGAGCAATTTTCAGATGAAAAGATATGCTGAATGTGTTTGTATATTCATCATGCAGTTCATGACTTTATGGGGCAACATGTGTTTACCGAGCATGTAGCTGTGTCTGCTGCACCAGGGGCAACTCATCCTTGCCCTCATGTGGCATATTTGCATCCTCTTCCACCGCTTACATCATCTTCAAGCTCTCATGTCCTTGAAAGAACTATGGATCGTCCTGCATATCATGATCACTGGAACCCCATGCCTGGCCCATCAGATGGTAGGCCTGTGACAACAGTGCAGCCTGCTGATTTCCATCATAATCCTTGGGCACACATGTCCAATACCTATGCTCCACCCAACAGCAATAATGGTGTGGCCGAGCAGCCAGGAATCCTTTTTGGAACAAGGGCTGCAAGGGTTGATGGTGATAGCCAGCGTCGAGCATCAATTGGTTCTCCATCATACTTCAATAATGGGTAAATTCAAATCTCTGTCCGTTACTGCAAGTTATATTATTATTTTTGCAAAAAAGCATAGATAGTTCCAATTTCTTTCATTGTCGTTGACCCTATCATGCATCGCTTTTATCTGGTGATCTAAAATGGCATCAAAAAGCTCTGGGCTGCTAGCTTATACTACCCTATGAACGTTGTCATAACTTTTCTATCTATATTCCCTCTTGTTCCTTATGTGCGATACCTGGTTGGCTTTGTTGCGTTGGGGATTTACTTATATGCTTACATATAAGTGTCAAAGAATAATTTCAGGGCTTGAAAAAAAAAATAATATGACAACATAAATTATTACCGTGCGATCCAGTTTTTATTTATCGATGCCAAATCTTGCAGTTATAATGATCTATTTTGTTTGCAGATCTGGTTCTAGATCTAGAACTCCCAACGTTCCTCTGATGCCTCAGTTTATGAGGCCTCATGGCAGCATCAACGAACAGTACCAGCAGAATTCATCATCTACTTTATTTGCTGGGGCTCATAGGTCGGGAGGTATGCGACCTGCCCCAAATCCTCTACCGGAGAACCCCACATTTTCTTTATTCCCTCCGGGGCCATCTGGCCATAGTTCGATGGACACTGACGAGGTGGGCGGAAACCGGTTCTACGCCTGGGAGCGTGACAGATTTGCCCCATATCCCTTGATGCCAGTGGACTGTGAGACAAGTTGGTGGACCTCACAGCAGTCTCACAGCACATCAGAACCTGCATCTGCGCCAAGGAGACTTTTTGGGCAATGGATAGGCGTCGGCCGGTCCTCGCCTGAAAGTAGATCACCCGAGGGGTCTTCATATCGGCAAATGCACACACCTCGGATGTAACACCTCACTATGAGAATCTGGGTTAATTTGAAATCTAAATTGTGTGTAAGAAAATATGGAAAACCCATTGTATTAAGCCGGGCCATAAACTTGGGGACAATTTCAGGCGGTGAGAAACAGGAAATGGCCTGGTGAGAGGATATTTTGATTTGGTTTATGTGAATTCCATCTCGTACATATTTCAAAATCTAGTTGGGATATTTGGAATGTCACGCTGGCAAGGTCTCCTGATTTCTGTTGAATGGATAGGTTTCAACGCTGTTACATTTTCTCTTGCAATCGTTTGGTTGGTATGCTCAATTATTAATTTTATTATATTCGTGAAATTTCACAGTAAAAAGCCAACCAGAAAACGTAGAGCAGGAATTTCCTCAAAGGATTACGATGAACTGAATAATGCTTCCCATATAGAGGAATTGAGCACAGTAATTTTTTTGCGTAAAACTTCAAAACGATACAACTATTTTGTTGCACAAGCCTATAAAAATTTGTCAAATTGTGATTTGTAAAAAAATGCTACTCTCTTTGTTATTGACACTGTTTATTTTTAAAATCAATTTTGATCATTATCTTATTAAAAAAAATTGTTGCAATGTGCAGTAGGCTACACATGTTAAAAAGTTATAAAATACTACTCATGTTTCAAAATATAAGCATTTTTAAGTTTGATAAAATCAAACTCAGTTAAATTTTACTAATAATATATAGTAAATTACATATTTTTTAATGTAAAAATATGTTTCTTATGAAAGATTATTTTATAATGAATAAAAAAATATAATTTTTATATAACTAAACATTATTAGTTACACATTATTAATGATTAAAGTGATAAAAATTTAATTTTGACTAAACGTAGAAATGTTTATACGAGCAAATCTTTTTTTAATAAAATCTTTATGTGGCGATCGTACACCTTTTTCTTAAAATGCAAAGGTTAACAATATTTTTTTAAAAAATCTATAAATTCGACTAAATTCCGTTGTTCTGCCTTTTCCTTCGTGGCTCGTACTCTCGCGTATAGCTAAGCTTTTTGCTAGTATTATAGTACTATTTAAGTACGACTTTGACAAAATAATACTCATGTCGTGGGCTTTTTCATGGTACTCTTTTCATGTACTTCTCCCTATAATACTATTTTTTAGAGATTTAACTTCAATTTCAATTTCATTTCGAATTTTTACTTTCCTAAATTTCTAAACTACCCCTCCTAATTTTTTTTTTGACTCCAATCCCGTTTCTCAGGCCACATCAGATTGTTTCCGTTTTTCGTCTGGCGATGGCGGCGAACGCCCGCGGCACTTACCGGCACGGCAGCCACGCGCACGGCAGGCTGCAATCGCACGGCTCGACAAGACTCGCGAGGCGCTCGCCCGCGGCAGCCGCGCGCACGGCAAAGCTGCGATCTTGCGGCTCAGTAGGACGCGCGTGTACTCGGCAGGACTCCCGCACTCCCACGGCAGGGTGGCCACGCACAGAGGTGATCGTGTGTTTAATCAGGCTCAGTAGGAGTGGTCAGCCGCCGCCGCAAGACGAACTCCGTCGGGGACTCATTTGATATCAATCAGAAGAAAGTCAGAGAGGCATCATAGAATTCAAATCTGTGAAAAATACTGTTTCGAAAAAACCCACGACGTGGGTACCATTTCATCGAAACTCATACTTAAAAAGTACCATCATAAAAAAAAAAACTCGTCCCTCACTCTCTGGCCTCTGCCCGCGCGATCTGGCGGAAACCCTAGAGAAACCCCCGCTGCGATGCTGCACGAGCTCCTCCTCGCGCTGCTCGGCTTCACCGGCGACTTCGTCCTCGACGCATCTCCCGCGCGCCGCCGCCCCGCGCCGGCGGGCACCGATGGCGGCGGGGACGCAGACGGGGATAGTGAAGGGGGTCCCACCTTCCGCCTCGCCCCGGACCTCACCTTCCTCCAGCCCTCCGAGAGGTAAGGGAAACTCTGCACCGTGCCTTCTGTTGCTGTGAATTGTGATCTGTGACCGTGCTGTAATGCGGTGGCGCATCTGTGATCTTTTCTGGGAATGGGATCTGTGTAGGGGTGAGGTGGGTAGCTTGTTGTGGTTGCCTGCGAATTCAGCAGAAAAGGTTGTTGAAACCTCAATTGCTTCGTCAATTGTTTAAGAAGTTATGCTTGGCCTTGCGATGCAAGCTCTATCAAATTATGCATTGTAGATTCTGTAGTGCAAGCAGCTGCACTGGCGTTTCCATCATTCTGAGGTTTCATGTACAAAGTATCTGCATTTTGCCAGTTACACATGAGACAGGCACAAATTTCACATAATGGCTCAATCATACATCCAGTCGTACTCATAAATTATTGTCTATTTTGCATTTTAAAAGTGTAAAGTATGTTACTGGAATACCTGCTTGAATTTTACTTTTACAGATTCGGTACTGTGTTCATCCAAGGTGTATTTGTAACTGCTATTAGTCAGTACTGTAAACAATATAATGTTGCAAGCATAACAGGAAGCTGAAAAACAAAACTTGGAATGCTGTGTCCTAAATGGCTTATCTTATTTGCAGGAGTGCCATTGAAAGGCTCATATCTCTGGGATTTTACTACAGAGAACTCAACCGCTTTGCTACTGAATCTCGTGATCTGAGTTGGATTCACTCTTCTGTCGATCTTTCAACACTTAATGTTGATAAAACTCGGAAGGGAAAATTGAAAAAGGGGAGTGTATACAGGAGGGCAATTGCCAATGGTATTACTGAGATTCTGTCAGTTTATAGATCAGCTGTTCTGCAGGTAGAACAAAACCTGTTGTCAGATCCAGTGCCAATTCTCGCGACGGTAACTCATGGGTTAAATAAGGTATGTCTGTTGACATCTCACCTGTTGACATCTCACTTCTATCTGTTCCTTCTAAATTTTTTGTTAACCATCTGCAACAATTAATATGTTTTCTTAATACACACTATATTATGAACCTTAATTATCGATGTGTTTGATTCTACTTATCAGCTTTTACCACATTTTTGCTGTGTGACATTGTAGTTTGAGGTTCTTCTTCCCCCGCTTTATGAGCTTGTTATGGAAATCGAGCAGAAAGATATCAAGGGAGGACAACTTCTTAACCTTTTGCACAAACGATGCCATTGTGGAGTTCCAGAACTGCAAAGCTGCATCCAGAGGTATTACTTCAACTCCTTTTGTACTTATGGCAATTGAAGCAGCTAACTGATGACCATTTTGATGCCTTGTGCTTTTCATGTAGCTGTTGTATTTCAATATTCTTTTCAGCTATTTCCCAGCATATTTCCAGCCATACATGCTTTCATATTCCTCCTGACAGTGGAATCTATTCCTTTTTATTTTTATTTTTTTAAAATAGGCTACTTTGGCATGGACACCAAGTCATGTTCAACCAGTTGACATCTTGGATGGTTTATGGTATTCTTCAAGATCAATATAGCGAATTTTTCATTAGAAGGTCAGCATGGGCTACAGAGTTTCTATTAGGCTATCTTTTTCATGCTATGCTATTCCTACTTCTGATCTATCATTTCCTATTTTTTTTTTGCACAAGTTTTCTATGTAACTTAATATTCCTTCGTGGATCACATATCTATTTTTTTTCCTTTCCCTACACGTATCAGCAAGTATTTTCTCTGGAGTACTTTTAGATCAGGATCATGGTCTAACGTTGCCAAACTGAGTAATTATTTGGGTTGCTCGGTATGGTGTTATGTTAGGATCACCATATAGAAGTATAACAGCTGGAGCTTAGTCTGTTTCTGGGCACATGATAAAATATAGTCATAATTACCAAGCCTTGCTATCATTCCTGAAATTTGAAGTGTTTCATTTTCATTTTTCAGGCAAGATGACAGGGATGGTGAAAATGAGTCACCTCAGCGAGATGGTTCTGATAAGTTTATGCAGAAATTAGCTAAAGACTCAACACTAACTAGTTGGCATACAGGGTTTCATGTATCATTGGTATGCTCAATATGAAGTGCATGCATGAGGTAGTCATCGTTAGCATAGATAGTCACATCTGCTGTTTTTGCCTTCTCCTTACTTGACAGGACATGTTACCTGAGTATATCCACATGCGAGTTGCCGAATCAATTCTCTTTGCTGGAAAAGCTATAAGGGTTCTTCGAAATCGAAGTCCTGGCACCACATTGCAAGAACCCTTTAGTCAAAGTCAGAGCTCTAAGGGATCTTATAGAATGCAAAGTTTTATAGGAGGTTCTGGTGCTCCAAAGGAATTGCCAAACTTTTCTAACATTAGTGCGGAAGAACTATTGCCACAAGCTGAGGCTGATAAAATTGATGCCATGCTCAAGGAGCTGAAGGTTAGCTCCTGGCAATGTTTATATTACCACCGCCTTTGTGCTATGCACATTTCCTTGTTTTGCTGCATACAGCATTTTAATTTACATATACCTAATTGAAGACCAATACTGATGCGGCAAGTGTTGGACTTTTTTTTTTTTCAGCATGCTTCTGAGTTTCATAGACGGCTTTTTGAGTCTGCTGTTGGCTCAATCCGCACAATTGCAGCTAGTCATCTCTGGCAGGTACTGATTTCTTAGAACATTATGTATTCATCTATCTTTCATTGAAGTGGATCATCACCACATAATCACCTATTGCTAACTTGTTAAAAGCTAGTGGTTGTTCGTGCTGATCTAAATGGTCATTTGAAGGCATTGAAAGATTATTTTCTTTTAGCAAAAGGTGATTTTTTCCAGGTAAGCAAGAACGTTGTCAATGAATTAATCATTTCTATTTATTCCTTTTACAAGTATGTTTTAGCTAGCGCGGGATATATTTTAAGACCAATATCCATTTGGAATGTTTCTTACTTGTGATTATGCTTCTGGGTTAGTGTTTTCTTGAGGAAAGTCGCCAATTAATGCGCTTACCACCTCGTCAATCTACTGCTGAAGCAGACCTAACGATTCCATTTCAGTTGGTAAGTAATATATTCCTTTTGTGTATATAGATCTCGATGATTGCAGTTTGATTTTATTTTCATCACTTACTAGTTAGCAGTCATAGTTATGTGCTGTGATACCTAATCGCAGCAAACATATTTTTTTTGGATAAATTTTCTATTCTAATTCCTGCAGGCTGCATTGAAGACTATAGGTGAGGAAGACAAATACTTCACCAGAGTCTCGTTAAGGTTGGCTTTCTAAAAGAGCTACAGCTGTTAATTTAAGGTGCTGCTTAACGGATGCTAGCTCTGTGATCACCAACTGATTTTATCTGTCTTGAAGGATGTCATCATATGGCATGAAAAGTAGCTCATCACAGAAAGATCTTCAAAAGCCTAATGCTTCAGAGCTTCCGCCTCAAGGAAAAGCTGCATCAGAATTGGCACTTGATGGATGGGATAGTATTGCCCTGGAGTACTCTGTCGACTGGCCACTTCAGCTCTTCTTTACCCCTGATGTTCTGTCTAAGTAAATACTGTAATACATAAGTAATCTCTTGTTTGTTGGATTTGGAACTCAGGATAGTCTCTTTTGCCCATTACTCCCTTCTTTCTTAAGGTATGCAAATCTTATCTAGGTATCGCAAGGTTTTCCAGTATCTCATCCGATTGAAGAGGACACAAATGGAATTGGAGAAATCCTGGGCAGCTGTAATGCATAAAGATCATGCTGATTTTTCTGACTACTGCAAGGATCGAAAAAATGGCTCAGAACCACAACTTCGTCAGCAGCGCTCTAAGCCTTTGTGGCATGTAAGGGAGCATATGGCTTTCTTGATCAGAAATCTACAGTTTTACATACAGGTAATAATGAGATACACTACAACTTTTGTATTACACTATTCTGTCAATAGATCATACTGGAATTAGGAACCACTAGTTTCGTATGGCTCTGATGCATCATGCATGTAAGACAAAACATTGGTCTGCATAACCATTAACTCGTCTAAGTATTACTCATCCACACAGATATATAGCTCTGTCTAATATGGTGAATTTCTTGTCATCTAAACTACAATTGAATCAAAGTGTTGTACTTAGTCCCTTAAGTCCTCAACACATCTTCTAACAGAGTTATATGAAGTGGACTGATATATGCAGGCGAATACTTCATTTGGGCATATAGATACTGCAAGTTCCTTTTGTTCATTGTTTTATTCACCTTTGCCACCCTGATCAATACTTGTCCACTATTCAGGTCGATGTTATCGAGTCACAGTGGAATGTTTTACAGTCTCATGTGCAAGATTCACATGATTTTACGGAGCTAGTGAGGTTTCATCAAGAGTAAGCAACCTTGTATCCTGATCAATCATGCAATTTTCTTTTGCTGATAGGAATAGCTGAGACTTTTTGTGTGTATATATATATATATATATATATATATATATTTTTTTTTTTTCACAAAACGTATAGCGTATGAGTCCGTTTAACCTGAGTTTGGTTTGGATAGATACCTTTGTTTACTAATCCCTGTATCACACATTCAGTTTTATATTAACAGTGCATGCTCTTGTTAGCACGTTATGTCAAGATAGAATACTGCAGAAACTCAGGTTAGTGTACTAAGACCGTCTTATTTGATCATATCGTTAGTGGTGCTATGTTGCTGACATGACATGTTTGGAGAGTATTCAAATTATAGTACCGGGCTGCTTAAATTGAATGTTCTTGGTGTGGACTGGTGCGTTGGTTGGCTGTCTACTAGGGAAATCTGGCTGTATGTTGGTACTTCTGCCTCCACTGACTTGATTTTGCGTTCATTTCTAGTAATCCAAAAGACAGGTGTGTGGTCTGTGCCTTAAGTTTAAGCATGATTCATTGGCTAGTAGCTACTCCGTAGAACTATCTTTACGAGTTTCCATGTTTTCTGGAGCCCTCATATTTAATAAATATGGGACCTATTGTTTTATCCATCATAGATTCTTTTTTTGACTGATTTTACATAATCAGACCCTTCCCCAGACCATGCACAAGCGGGTGCTACATGCACCGGTCAATTTTTTTCTTTGATATTGTGGTTGATCAGTTATCTCTGGCATTGCAGGTACTTGTCAGCATTGATCTCACAATCGTTCTTGGATATTGGATCAGTCTCTAGAATACTGGATAGTATAATGAAGCTTTGTTTGCAGTTCTGTTGGAGTATCGAGCAGTATGAAACTCGCCCAAACATAACTGAGATTGATCACATAACTGAGGTATAATATCAACAGTTCAACAAATAAGTGGAACATGTTACTGTCTGTGCTTCTGAATAAACCATACTTACCATGATATTATGAGTTGCAGGAATTCAACAAGAAATCAAATTCGCTATACACTATATTAAGGAGTAGTCGCCTTGCAGGAAGTCAAAGGGCACCCTTCCTTAGGCAATTTCTAATGAGACTGAATTTCAACTCTTTCTTTGAGGTATGCTCTGCTCTGCTAGTTAGGGCTATTAGAATTATATCAGTACCCACGTTTCATCGTTTCTAACTTAACTTCGCTTTCGGCAATAGACAACTGCACGGGGAGTAATGAATTCGGGCAAGCTGCGCTCAAGCACTGCAGGTGCCCAATTGTAACAGTTTTTGTTGATAAGTGACATCAGCACTTGAGATGGACACGGAGATTCCTGTATGGTGTGCTACCCTGCTGTTCCTGACTGATACTGCAACACCTGTGCTTTGCTTAATGTAGTTTATGTAAATTATGATAGCGTGCTTGTTTTCTGTCCTAGAAAGCCAAGTTATAATTCATTTATCTGTCATGCAGTTAGTGGTGTATGTATTGACTTGTATTTATTTTTCATATTATTTTTAATGCTTTCTGGTTCATGGAGCTGCAATTCTATGGCTGTATTGTGTCATGGTTGTGCTCCAAAAATTCAAGTAGACCTCTAGTATGAAGAAGGATCATCAATATGTATAATAAATACCAGTGTGGTGTTTCAAATTTGTAGTAAAAAAAAACAGGATGGCTTAGTCAATGATGCCCCTCGGGATGTGGATGAGCTGTGGTTTCATTTGAGCCACAGATTTACAGCATGTACAAGAAGGTTTGTTGAGTTTGATCCTGACGCTTCACATTCCCAAATTGATTCTATCCAAATGCTCAACCATGATCAGGAAAAAAAGATAATCTGCTTAGTTCAATTCAAATGTTAAAACTTGTAACACGCCCTCTGTATGAAGCTGCGGTTTTGGGCACCACACGGGGAGAAGACAAGACTGACTGCACGTTACCTCATCCATATATTAACAAGCTCTTTATTTAAGGCAGGCATAGTCTTCAGGGGATCAGGATGCCGTAAGCTGTTTCTAGTGCAAGTCTTGGAAACGGTCGACGTGGCCTTCTCGATCTCTAGATACCTGGATTGTGGGGCTGTAGATTGTAGGTGGGCCTCTACATAGAAGCTGGCCTGCAGATTGTAGGTGGGCCTTTACCTAGAAGTAGGCTCGTAGACATTTAGGGTATACTATCTCGACACAAACCAACCACTGAAGCAACGATCCGACCCCCCAGGGATCAGGAGTATGTGAGCTGACTGCCTGACAATTGAACACCAGGATCATTCGAAGAAAGTGGCCCGACCGCCGCGAAGTTGAGGCCGGACGACGATAAGACTCGACCGACCGTCGCCCCAACAGTCAAATCTGACAGACATCGACGGCGTACAATAGGAGGTAAGGCTGCTCAGAAGGCTGTAAAGCAACCAGACAAGACGCTAAAACGATACGGAAAGAGGTAAAGCTGCCCGTCGGACGGTAAAGCCACATTTGTCCTCCGATGATAGACAGAAGGACGATCAAAGGACGCCAACCGTCTGCTCCGGTGCCAGCGGGCACCGGAGGATCAATCTCACAGAAGACCATGACCCCACCTGTTAGAGGGTCGGTTCATTTCGTAGGCGTCAAGCTATGTAACCTCGGTCTAACCCCTATATAAAGAGGCGCCAGAGACATTAATCGACAAGGTCAAGTTCAGTTCCAGTTCTCATACACACCACCCACGAGCGCAAGGGTTCTTTCTCGAGCAAGAGCCCTTCCGACATTGTAACCTTGTTATGAGCTTATACGATATACGCACTCTCCTTGGACGTAGGATATTAAGCCTATGTGGCAGCCCAAACTAGGTTAACCTTTGAGTCTTTCTTAGGCTAGGCCACCTCAAATACGAAGAGTGCACTGTATTCGATTACGTAGAATCTACTGTGCTGGTGGTCAGAACATCGACTGTTGGGGTACCAGGAAGGAGGTTTTTTGGTGTGTTTTCGCTTTGCTTTTCTCCCTAATGGAAGAGACTTCAATCTCTCACCTTCGTTTTGGGAGTTTTTCGGTTGCTATCGCTCGTGATGGTCGATCATAGAGCGTCCCCGTCTTCGTTGCTAGCCAGGCCATCTGCTTTGGAAGCCTAGACTTCATCGTCGACCAAGGTGGTGAACTTCATCATCAGGCTCACATGGTGCTAGGTCATGACTCGACGCAAGAGTGCTTTATGCTGCAGGCTCCCAAAGTCGCGATGGAGAGGACTCTCGGCAAGACTCCCGATGGCGACGCTTCTCCACGTCATCGCACCGTCTCCATCGTCAAGGAAGCTCTCCGGCGCAAATCAGCCGTCGAGAATGATGATCTAGGCAAGGGTGCTGCTGCGACGAGCGCTGGTGCTCGAGCCCGGGCACGGTCCACCTACCAGCAAATAATGGATGGCGACACGCCCATCTTTGACAGTCTGCTCGAGAACCTGGCGGCGACGGCCTACATCCTCAACGAGTCTGCCATGCTCGACAACCCCATGCTCAAAGAGACCTAGGTCTTCTGCGCGTCTACCTCCACGGCGCCCTTCAACCAGTTGAATCATTGCTCAGACCACAACACTCTGAAGTTCGCAGCTCCCAGCGACCACGCGCCACATGATGAAGTTCGGCCTGCGACAGCCACGACGGTCGGACCGAGGCACAAGATCCTCTACCACAGGATGGCTCCATTCGTCGGCACCTCGGGGAGCATCGCGACGTCCGTCACACCATCGACACGAGAAGGCAAACCAGGAGCAAGCGCTACGCCGAGTCCAGGTGGGAACGAACTCCCGACCACCGCGATATGCGGCGCAGCTATGACCACCTCCAGAGCCTCAGCCTAAATGAGGTTGGGCTCCGGGCGTTCAGAACCCAGATTCGAAGAACCACGTTCCCGCAGAGATTCCACGCTCTAACCAATGTCATCAAGTACTGTGGTGAGACCAACCCAACCCACTAGCTCGAAGATTATCGCCTCGCCTACAGTGCCGAAGAAGCAGACAACCTGTTCGCCACCCAGTAGCTGCTGCTCTTCCTGTCTGACTCGGCCAGGGGGTGGCTCGAGCACCTTCTCGAGGGCTGCATCCACGACTGGGCTGACCTCTGTCACATCTTTGTCGGCAACTTCCAGGGGACCTACACATGTCTGGGGAGCTTCTGGGATCTGAAAAACTGCAAGCAACAGTCCAGCGAATCGCTTCACGACTACATCCAGCATTTCTCGCGCAAGCGGAACGAGCTGCCTGATGTGAGCGACGTCGACGTCATCAACGCCTTCACCTGCAGCATAACATCTAAGGCGCTTGTCCACAAGCTAGGGTGTAAAAACTCTCAGACGGCGCTCGCTCTTCTCGACATCACCATCACATTCGCCACCGGGGAGGAGGATGTCCAAGCCAACTTTGACCGGAACCGGTGCAAGGACAAGGAGAAGTTCAAGCCTGACTGTAAGACCGACAACCGCTCCGACCAGCACTTCGACCGCAGGGACGACCGGTCTGAGGGCGGTTCGAGCAGCAAGAGACCCAAGAAGAACCGACAGCAAGACGACGAGTTCATAGGCGTCACCGAGCGACAGCCCTGACCCCAAGCAAGGAAGTCGTCCGACCACAACAACCACTACAAGAAGATGCTCGAAAAGCCCTGCACCAACGACTTGACCCCCATCAAGCACACCCTTCGAGACTGTCACCTAATGTGGATGTTCTTTAAAGGTAACATCCGACCCGAGTCCCGTCAACCTCTGCATCATGACCCTCCAGCTACGGAAGCTGAGGGCAACGCTGACAATGCCTTCATCGAGCCAAAGGACTGCCTGATGATCTTCGGTGGGCCGGTGGACTATGAGTCATGGCGCCACCAGAAGCAAACCTGGCGAGAGGTCCACATCGCCGATCCGGCCGTTCCTAACTACCTCAACAGATCCGGCCATCCCGACTACATACCCCAGTTGAAGAGATTTGCAAGACCAAGGACTCGACCTCGACCCTCGACTTCAATCCTTCAACCTTTGCATCCTTCGAGCCGACGAATGACTCCAAGGAGATAATCCTCGACAACATCGACCCGACCAAGAAGGCCATGATCGAGACATCGCTCTTTGACAAATAGGAAAGTGCGCACATCAATTTTCTTGTCCGAAATCGAGACGTCTTCGCTTGGGCATCCTCTGATATGTCGGGCATCCCGAAGGAGGTCGCTGAGCACTCTCTCAACATCATTCTTGGTCTTGGACAAGTGAAGCAATGACTCCGACGCTTCGACGATGAGAAGCGTCGGGCCATTGGAAAGGAGATCAGCAAGCTGCTAGAAACTAAGTTCATTTAAGAGGTCTACCACCCCGAGTGGCTGGCCAACCCTGTAATGATTAAGAAGAATAATTGGAAATGAATGATGTACATTGATCACACGAGTCTCAACAAGCCAACCCTTAGTTTTCTTGATGTGTACTCTGGATACCATCAGATCTCTATGTGCGGCCCCGACCAGCCGGCTACATCCTTCATCACACCGTTCAGCTCATTCTGCTGCGTCACTGTGCTGTTCAGGCTTAAGAATGTCAGCACCACGTATTACCGCTGCATGCAGAAGTGCTTCCACGACCAACTAGGTCAGAACCTGGAGGTCTATATCGACGACATAGTCATTCAGGGCTGAGCCGGCCGAAACTGGGACCCGGTATGAAACTTGAAATTGAGGCATATAAAACTAACAAAAAATTAAAAAAATACTAATATAATTAATTTAAGTACTAATCAACCTCTTAACTACATATTTCCTAAACTAGATCCCAATAGAAAATTTGACGATCAATGGTTTACATACCTTTCTGTCTCTGACTAAAGTCAAAAATCATCACAATTTCATTTTTATTGGCATAGTACGGATCACGATCCTCATTGGATTGTGAGGCGATGGCAGGCTACGGCAGTGCAATCAGTCGCACAGTGCATTCCAAATTTCTCAAACCGTGGGTCGTAACATGTAACTGGCTCGTAACTATTGTAAACAAGGACAGTGACTTGAGAGGTTGTGTCTCGATGACGCCTCCACTGCAAATTCTTTTGGAGCCTTCGTTCGGGGCCTAGCGTAGCACCTGCGGTCTTCTAGAAAAAGAAAGATGTCTTTCAAAATTGATGAATTCTTTTGTTTGCTATGTTTTTCCTATGAAAAATAACTAATTTCTAGAAAATTTTGCAAAATTTCTATAAAAATCCAACATTTCAAAAAGAAACCAAAAGAATTTGGGGCCCTGTGCAAGTGCATAGGCTGCACATGCCCCAGGCTTAGGCCTGTCGTCATCAAGACTCAGCAAGCTGCCAACCTCATTGAAGATCTAATGGAAACAATCGCCATCATCCAGAGGTACCGCATCAAGCTCAACCCTGAGAAGTGCATCTTCGGCGTTCCCTCCGGCAAGCTCCTCAGGTTCATTATTTCTGAGCGCAGCATCATAGCTAACCCTGAGAAGATCATTGCCATCCGCAACCTCGGGCCCATCAACAACATCAAAGGGGTCCACAAGCTCACTGGGTGCCTGGTGGCACTTAGCCATTTCATCTCCCGACTCAGCGAGAAGGCCATGCCTTTCTACCGACTCTTACAAAAGTCAGACCGCTTCATTTGAACCGCCGAGGCTCATGAGGCGTTCAAGCAAATCAAGGCCCTACTATCAACTCCATCGGTCCTAACTTCGCTGACCCTTGTGAGCCACTGCTCCTCTACATTTCTACAACCACAAAAATCGTTAGCACCATCCTCGTCGTCGAATGTTTGGAGGAGGATCAGGCCTTGAAGGTCTAACAGACCGTCTACTTCATCAGCGATGTGTTAGCCAATGCAAAGACTTGGTATACCCAGTGGAGAAGCTACTCAATGCCATCCTCATCACCAGCTGCAAGCTCCGCCACTACTTCGACAGTCACTCCATCCGAGTGGTGACAAGTTTTTCGCTCGAGAAGATCATCAATGGCAAGGACGTGGTTGGGCTATAGAGGTCATGGGCTACGATATCATCTACGTGCCTCGGTAATCCATTAAGTCCCAGACCCTCACCGACTTCATTGCTGAGTGGACCAAAGCTTAGAAGCTGCCGACCCTCGTTGACTTCGAGCACTGGACGATGTTCTTTAACGCCTCCTGTCGATTGAGGGGCTCAAGAGCTGGCATCGTCTTAATCTCTCCGAATGGGGACAAGTTCCGGTACGTCCTGCAAATTTATTTCCCCGCCTCCAACAATGCCATCGAGTATAAAGCTTTGCTCCATGGTATTCGAATGGCCATCACCCTTGGTGTCCAACGGCTCTACGTTAAAGGCGACTCCAAGCTTGTCGTGAACCAGGTTATGAAGATAACAAGCTGCTGAGACTCAAAGACAAAGGCCTACTGCCAAGAAGTTCGCACGTTTGAAGACAAGTTCGACGGGCTCGAGCTCCATCACATTCTAAGCCGCGACAACGAAGCGGCCGATGCCTCGATTGGTCCCAAGACATCTTCACTTTTCTTCAAGACGACACTCTTCAAGCCAACACCAACGAAGGCTAGCGGATTTCACGCCGAGCCAAAGCCTATGTCATCATCGACGACGAACTCTACAAGCGGAGCTCTAGCAGCATTATCTAGTGCTGCATCACACAGGCAGAGTGTTTACATCTCCTCAACGACATTCACTCCAGCATCTACAGCCACCATGCCGTCCCGAGGACCTAGGTCGAGAAAGTTTTCCATCAAAGGTTCTACTGGCCCACAGCATTCTTCGACGCCGAAAAGCTCATTCACTCATGCAAGCGCTGCCAGTTCTATGCCTGACAAACGCATCTGTCGGCTCAAGACCTCCAAACGATCCTGATAACATGGCCCTTTGCAGTCTAGGGGCTTCACATCCTCGGGCCTTTCTGACAAGCTCCCGGGAGCTTCACTCATCTCTTCGTCGCCGTCGACAAGTTCACCAAGTGGATCGAATCAAAGCTGGTCCACAGTATTTGCTTTGGCCAGGCAGTTGAGTTCTTTCGTGACATCATCTTTTGGTTTGAGGTCCCACACTCTATCGTCACGGACAACATACACAGTTCACCAGACATGCATTTCAAAAATTTTGTGATAAGTACCACATCTGGCTTGACTTCACCTCCGTGGCCCATCCAAGGACCAACGGTCAGATCGAGTGTGCTAACTGGATGGTGCTCCAAGGTTTGAAGCCTCGAATCTACGACTCCATCAGACAAGCGGCCGGGCGATGGGTTAAGAAACTCCTGTCTGTGATGTGGGGTCTACAAATGACTCCCAACAGAACCCCGGGGTTTATCCCCTTCTTCATGACCTTCGGAGCGGAAGCTGTGCTGCCGACCGACCTTGACTACGACTCCTCGAGGGTCTAAGCCTACGACGAGAAGAGGTCAGAAGCAATGCCACATGATGCCTTGGACCTGCTGGACGAAGCATGCGATGTCACCATCCTACGATTGACCAAGTACCAGCAGAGCCTGCGAAGACTCCACGCTCGGCGCGTCAAGGGTCGGGCCATTAACATCGGAGATCTTGTACTCTAGAGGATCCGGATCAAGGCCGATCATCACAAGTTATCTCCCCCTTGGGAGGAATCTTACGTAATCAAGCGAGTCTTAAGGCTCGACGTCTAAAAGTTGGTGACCAATGGCGGCAGGAGCTAGCCCATGTCTAGAACATCAAGAGAAGACTCAAACGCTAGCACTTGGAATAACCTCACATGTCTGAGGGTCGGTAGGAAGTGGGACTTAAGAACAAAAATGAAAGGCGCAGAGCCTGAGAGACAATGGTGTCGATCTGCTACGCCACTCTTAGCGAAACCACGCTGAACCCAAGGGAACTTTTAGAGTTCACGCCAGCACGGGTTGGGATTTGAACTTCGAGACTTGTGAGAATCGACCACCAGGATGAAGGCCTTGGGGCCCAGCAAAATGATGCGAGGGTCAGCGAACATGTCGCAGGGGACACTCAGATAGCCCCCGGATGACAGGGGGGTCGGCCTTTCGACCGCGCCAGCTTATATGCGCTAGGTCGGAGAACACGCTTGATTACAAAAGGTCCCTCCCAGGTAGGCGACAACTTGTGTTTTCCTATCTTGCTCTGAGCCCGAGTCAGGACCAAATCGTCGACATTAAACGCCTGACCCTTGACGCGTCGAGCATGTAGCCGGCGGAGACCTTGCTGGTACATGGCCGATCGCAGAATGGCGATGTCACGTGCTTCGTCGAGCTAATTCAAGGCGTCTTGTCACGTAGCTTCAGATGCTTCTTCATCGTATGCTCGCACTCGCGGGGAGTTATAATCGATGTTGATCAACAAAGCGGTTTCGGTGCCAAATGCCATGAAGAACGATGTGAAGCCCGTAGTGCGGTTGGGGGTCGTTCGCAGACTCCAAAGTACGGAGGGGAGCTCTTGAGCCCATTGTTCGGCCGCACTCTCGACATACTCGTAGATCCGAGGCTTGATTCCTTAGAGAACCATGCCATTGGCGCGCTCAACTTGCCCGTTCGTCCTAGGATGGGCGATGGATGCAAAGTCGAGTAGGATGTGGTATTCTTCACATAATTTGTGGAACTATCGACCGGAGAACTGCGCACCATTGTCAATGATGATGGAGTTCAGGGCCTAAAAGCGGCAGATGATATCGTAGAAGAATCTGACAGCCCGACCGGCCTAATGGAGGACATCGACTTTGCTTCAATCCATTTGGTAAACTAGTCGACAACGACGAAGAGGTGGGTGAAGCCCCCGAGAACTTTTCAAAAAGGCCCAAGGATGTCGAGGCCAAACCGCAAAGGGCCATGTGATCGGAAAGGTCTAAAGCTCTTGGGCCGGCAAGTGGGTCTGCGAGGCGTAGAACTGACACCCTCGGCAGGTGCGAACCAATTATTCAGCGTCAGCAATTGCCGTAGCCCAGTAGAACCCCTGGTGGAAGACTTTTTCCACTAGAGTACTAGGGGCAGCATGGTGCTTGCAAATTCTTAAATGAATTTCGGTGAGGACTCGGGAATCGATGGCTTGACATGGTACGTAGGAGAGGTTGTGGCCCATGAGCTCCATTGCCCACGTGGCAATCCGTCTGACCGCATCCTTGTTGGTGATGACCTTCCCAAGCGGGAAACTGGTGACCACTTGGATTGAGTGGCTATCAAAGTAATGGCGCAACTTGCACTTGGTGATGAGGATGGCATAGATGAGCTTTTCCACTTGCGTATAGCAAGTTTTGGCGTCGACGAGCACTTGAAAGGATCAAGGTGACCGAGAAGGGGGAGGTTGAATTGGGCATCAACACTACTAACTTTTCTTTCACTTCCTAAGTTCTAGCACACTAACAAACAACTCCTAACAAGATAGAGCTAGCAACACACTAAGAGCAAACCTAGATATATGTATGAACTTGAGATAAGGAAATACAACCTATCAAGCTAGAAGAGCACACGGCAAGAGAGCCATCAAGAGTCACAACCAAGCACCCTATCACATTACTAGCAATAATGTAAATGCAATAAGTAAGGAGAAGGGTGAAAGAGATGCTCAGCGATTTTTCCTGAGGTATCAGAAGGATGGCGCCTTCCCCTAGTCCTCGTTGAACCACTCCCGTCAGAGTCTTGGTTTCTCCCGTCGTTTCGCGAACGATGCTCACAAGGGTACGCTTCACTCCCGGAGTGAAGACACTAGTGGCCCAGCTGTAGCACACAAT
This sequence comes from Zoysia japonica, assembly GCA_001602275.1. Taxonomy (NCBI): domain Eukaryota; kingdom Viridiplantae; phylum Streptophyta; class Magnoliopsida; order Poales; family Poaceae; genus Zoysia; species Zoysia japonica. The sequence continues at coordinate 2,546,202 of BCLF01000016.1, forward strand.
ACTCAAGCGCTAGAGCAAGCCTCACGGGCTCGGGTGCTCACTCTTGGTGTCTCTTTTGAGCGGGGGACTCGTAACCGCGTACAAACTTGATGTCGACTTCCACAAGCTCTTTGAAGGCTCGAACAATGATGCTTAACCGGTTTAGACCGCCATAGCCAAGAGTAACAAACCAAAGTCACTCCTCTCAGCCTCACAAGCTCTAGAAATGCGTGGATGCTCTTTGCTACTTTTCACAAGCACTCAAGATCTCACTAGATGCTCTTTTGTGCTCCCTTGATGAAGAATGGCTCACAACAAATGATCTTCAACTGTTCTGGTCGCGAGCAACCTCCACAACACCCCCAACGGTTTAAATAGGGCCCAAGCCACGAAACACCCGTTAAGAGCCGTTGCCAAAAAGCTGACTGCTTTTTGCAGTCACCGAACTGTCCGATGATTGGGAACACCGAACTGTCCGGTGACTCCTGGCCTCCTCTTGGCAGAAAACAACCTATCTGAAATCCATTCCATGTGACACCAGACTGTCCGGTTCATACCATCACCGGATTGTCCGGTGACCTCTTTTGGATCACCAGAGACACCTCTTCTGGACTCCTCCTCGAGCACTCACCGGACTGTCCGGACTCTGATCGATGGACTATCCAGTGGCCTTCCTCCAGAGACTCCAAAAAGCACCTCTCTCTGGACAGACCGCTTCAACACTCACAGACTGTCCAGCACACTCATCAGACCGTTCGGTGACTCCAGTTTCGCTGCCTCTGGAAAACATCTTCTCTGGACTCTTGCCTCGATCCTCACCGGACTGTCCGACGACACCAGCGGACTGTCCGGTGGCCTTCAGCTTTTGAGCATGAACAGCTTCAAAGTCTTCATGCTACTGGGTCCAAACTTGACTCCAATAAGCTTCTACTGATCACTCAAGTGCCTCAGAGCAAGGTTTAAGAAACCGGTTTAGCTCCAAAAACCGGCCGGCACCGGTTTGGCCGGTTTTCGTGAAAACCAGAAAAACCGCTACAGTAAATAAGAAAAACCAGATAAACTCGAAAATCAATTTTTTGTTGAGAAAACCGACCGGTTTTACCAGTTTACCGCTCGGTTTTTTCGGTTTACCGTTTTTGAATTTGAATTCAAATTGGTTCGAGCGGTTTTCCATCGGTTTTTTCGGTAAACCGGCCAGTTTGACCGGTTTACCGGCCGGTTTGACTGGTTTTTGGATTTTCAATTTTTTTTTGAATTTTCAAATTATTTTTCAGATTTTAAGCCAAAAACCGGTAATCGTATAAACAGGACCGGACCGGTTTCACCCAAAACCGCAAAAACCGGCCGGTTTCAACGGTTTTTGAAACCTTGCCTTAGAGAACCTAGAGTATCCACACACTCTAATTTCTGTAAAAGAATAATTCCTTCTATACCATCACTTTAGTTGCACTTTCCATCTATACCACCACCTTGAGTCATTGACATGTAGGGCCAGACCCCACATGTCATTGACTAGCTTGATGGTATAGATGAAAAATACACTCAAAATAATGGTATGAATGTAAATAGCCCTTCTGTAAAACTGAGATGAGTGACCCGACCCCCCTTGATAGTACCGGTGTTTCCTATTGACACAAGGACTAAAAGCTAAGCCACAACTGGCTCTAAATAATCCTTAGCCTTGAACTTGCAACCTCCTTGGAAACACTCTGGAAGCACGGACAACCTTGCAGCAACCAACTCGTAGAAGTATAGAATGGTGAAGATAAACCTGCATCCAACGAGTTACTTCATGGTTTTCATTCAATCACCAAAACATTCATACCTTTGAGGGGCTTCAATGGTCATGAAGCTTACCATCTTCCCCTTTTTGGTGATTGATGACAACCATGATGCAAATGGTCGAGATGATACAAAGGATAGGAGTGAAAGCACAAGACAACCTTAAAGACACAGGATAGGCACAAGTTGTCTTACCATCTCTTACCTATGAAGTCCATAAGAACACGAGGTTTCATACCTTATCTTCAAAGCTCCCCCTCGAAAAGTGCAGTGCTTGATTTGATAGGCCACAAAACAAGTAGAGGGCCAAAGGAAGCAACCAAATGGGATACAAATATAGGAAAGATTACTCCCTTTGTGTTCATCTTCATCTTCATTTTTTAATCATCCTTTCTTCGTCTTCTTCTATTTTCAAGTAGATTCTCGATCATCTCTTCTATGCCTTCTTTTCTTTTTCTTCAACTTACGTTCTTCTCGATCATTTCTTCTTTACCTTCCTTTCTCTCCCCTTTTGTCATCTATCAACCAAAAAGAAAACACCACAAAGAGAGAGAGCAAGTATCATAGAGCAATGCTTAAATGGGGTAAAGAACAACATTACTGGATTCTTATATTCCTTCTCTTGCTCGTCATTTTCTTGAGTCTTGATCATCTTCTTGTTCCCTCGACTCTTGTCCCCCTCAAGTCTGTAAACTACCTATAAGATCATCAAAGAAGCTTCCTCTTTCCTCAAACAAGAGGGGGAGGGGGGTTAGTGATGCACATGGGAATGTATGGATCACTGTCTTTGAGCCCCATAAGTAGATTTAATCTTGGAGCTCATAAGACCATGATTCAATGGCATGAAGCTCACAATTACTATGAAGGAGTCTAGGAGCAATCAACTTATATTGCTTATGAGTAAACCCCCTAGACTCGTGCTTAACGTCATGACTCTTGATGCAATGCATGAAATGCATATGAATTGAAAAGGCAAAAGAAAAACTATGCATGCTCATGATGAAGAAGGACTAGGAAAGAAATATCTTCATCACATTTGAATCCCCTCGCAAGATTACTCACAATGATTCTCATCTCCTAGCCTTGGGAACCCCGAGATCCTCCTTCCCAAGCTTTCCAAGATCATTGCTATCTTGAAAGGGTTTGATGATGGCCCTACAAAACAAGAAGAACACACAAAACAAAGCACACACAAGCAAACAAATATATACAAAAGGAATGCTAAGCTTTGGAGTTACTCAAGTGAAGTCCGAAAGATCAAGAATGTTGAGCTCTCCTCTTAGCCTATTGAAATTCTTCTCATCAAAGGGCTTTGTGAAGATATCGGCCAATTGATCATTAGTTCTCACACTTATAAGCTCAATATCCTTCTTGGCAACATGGTCCCTTATGAAGTGATGCTTGACCTCAATATGCTTAGCATGCCCATGATCACTCTTGTGAAGAGCCATATTAATTGCACTCTCACTATCACAATAAAGAGGAATTTGGTTGTACTCCAGCCCATAATCCTTGAGAGTTTGCTTCATATAGAGAAGTTGAGCACAACAAGCACCGGCTGCCATATATTTCGCTTCGGCCGTTGAGATAGCCAGGGCATTTTGCTTCTTCTCCAAGCTATCAAAGATTTCCCAAGAAATTGACATCCACCGGAGGTACTCTTTCTACCAATTTTGCATCCGGCGAAGTCGGAGTCGGAGTAGCCAACAAGATCAAATCCTCCACTTCTTGGATACTAAAGGTCCAAAGGTGGTGTATACTTGAGATACCTAAGAATCCTTTTGACAGCTTTAAGATGAGATTCCTTAGGATTAGCTTGACAACGAGCACATAAGCATACACTAAACATAATATTAATTTCCATCCCTTCTTTAGGAGGTGTTGGCTTGTAGCCCAGGAGGTCGTCGTCGTCGAAGTCCGTCATGTCCATGTCACCGGCCAAAGAAGAAATAGTAGCGGAATCTTCAACTTGCACAGCATCAGTAAAAAACCGGAACTTCCGGTTTGGAAACCAGAACTTCCGATTTGGAAACCGGAACTACCGGTTCTGGCAGAACCGAGTTTTCATGCTCCAAAGGTTTGATCTTCGGCTCCTCTGGAATTTCGACCGCGCTTTTCAGCTTCCATTGCTTCCTTTGAGGCATCATAGGTTTCACCTCATTGAAAGCTTCCTCCCTCATTTTTTTCAACTCCAGCTCCTTTTTCTCCCGGAGACGAAGCCTTTGAAGCTTCCTGTTTTGAGTGTGGGTAAGGCTAGAGGAACACCACCTCGGCTGAGTGTAGCGGGTCAACTCTTTCATGTTCTCAGAGGGTGGCAGAACATTTTCATTTTGAACCGGATCCCCTATCTTTATCGGTCCATCAAAAGTTCCTCCAATCACGACATCGGTCATGCCAATCTTAATGACACCACCAGATGTTGCTTCCTGATCTCCAGAGACCTCCATAGCATGCTTACTACTCCCCTCTTTGGATTTAGCACGCCATTCCTGTTTCGGGGGAAATTCTGCCTTTTCTGGATAAACCAGAAGTTTCGGTTTACCAAACCGGAAGTTCCGGTTTAGCTGGTTTGCGGAACCAGCACTGTTTTCAGTGTCGCTGACCAATTGTCTCTCAAATCGGCCGTCCACGGGGCCGTGCAACCTCTCGAACACGTCCCCTCTAGACGCATTCCATCCCTGATGAAACGGTGGAGGAGGCATCGGCGGCATAGGCACCCATGTTCCCACATATGGGTTCCACATCGGGACCGGCGGAAACGGCATAGGAGGGTACCGTGGTGGCGGCATTCCAAACCCCGGGGGTGGAGCCGGCCTGTGATCTCACGTCACCCTCCTTGCTTCTTTCTTTGGCGGGCTATTTTCCCGCCGTGGTGACCTTGGCCTTTTTGTGGCCCGATTGTTAGAATCGGCCTTTTGACTCTTGTATTTGGCCATGAGGCGGTCAAAGGTGCTCTTGGGCTCCCTTTTCTTGTCCACGGCTTTCCCAACGTTCACCTTCCATTTGCCCGCCTCAGGATTCTTTGGTTTGATCATGCGGGCTTTCTGAAGAAAACCGGAAGTTTCGGTTTGGGAAACCGGAAGTTCTTGTTTTTCCTGGCTGTCAGCAGCAGCCATTTCTTCAGTTTTCTTGGCATGCCCCCAGATGCAGAGCCACTAATTGGGACTTTTATGGACTCTCTGCCATTGGGGGACTTTTTCACAGCAACTTTCCTCGAAATACTTTTCTCTCCCAGTGGGGAAGGCCGTTCCTCACCCACTATCACATTTTTTCCTTGTGTTGTATCGGCCTGGTTTGGCCGAATCAACACCTTGGTGTTAATGTCCAGGGTGTTCACCGGGAAAGGATACTTATCAACTTGCATCTCCTTGAGACTCAATCGTTCCTCATTTAGGGCCGATTGAACCTGTCGACAGAAAACATTGCAATCGTAGTTGCGTGAGAATAAGAATTGTGCCACTTGCAATATGCTTTTCTTTTTAGCTCATGCGCCGGAGGCAAAGTGTAGGCAATCTTAATATAATCACCCTTGTATAGCTCATCAAATATCTTATCACATTTGGCTACATCAAAGGTGTATTTCACATCGTCTTTCCGATTCCTTTGAATCGGTTTGAGTGAATCGCAAGCAAGAGACTTGGCCTTCCAGGGCCAAGCAAATTCAGCAGCAAACACGGCGCTAGACTCATCATCGGTGCTTTCCGATTCATATTCTAGGACGTGCATGTGGTGTCGCGGTATGTGATCATTTTTTAATTCTTTACTTCGGCTCTTCTGGGTCGAAGCTCTTTGTTGGAGGTGTGTGAGAGTGAGAAAGACGTGCCCGTCCAACTTCTCCCTAAGATGAGACCGCAAACCGCTAAAAGCAAGGTCAGCTAAATCTTTTTCCAAAATTGTCAAATTAAAACATCGGTTTTTTATGTCATGAAACCTACGGATGTAATCCACGACGGTTTCATCTCTACCTTGCTTAACGGAAGTTAAATGAGACAATTTTATTTCATTATCCCCCGTATAAAAATGGTCATGGAACTTACGCTCCAATGACTCCCAAGTGTAAATGGAACTAGGGGCCAACGATGAAAACCACGAAAAGGCGGTTCCGGTGAGCGACAAAGAAAATAAGCAGACCTTTAAAGCGTCGCTAGAACCTGCCTCCCCTAATTGAGCAATGTATTGGCTAATATACTCCCACATGGTTTTAGTATCCTCGCCTTTAATTTTAACAAAGTCGGGAACACGCCATCCTATAGGGTAGGTGACCGAATCAAAGTATGAGAGGTATGGTTTTTTATACATTCGGACTTTACCCTTTATGTCTACTCCGAGCGTTTCCCGAAATTGCTTATTCAAATCCTCTTTAATATAAGCAATGCACTCCTCCATGTTAGGGATAGGTGCCCTACGAGGCATGCATTGTGGCGAGGGGTTCACAGTCGTTCTCATAGCATGGAATGGCTCGTTAGGTATTGTGCCATGATGCATACCGGTACCGGTAGGTGGAACGATCGGAGTGCTATATGCTACGGTACGGTATGGGGGAACAAAACTAGTCAATTCATTCAATCGGCTATTGGCCAGATTGGGAATGGTTTTAATGGGCTCTATGCTAGTGGGTGGTACTACCATGGCATTAGTGGGCGTATGATATGGAAAACTAGTTTGCCCGCTAAAAGAATTCAACGCCATGCCATACAATGGTTGTCCTATACTAGACGCATTTGGAGCCGATGAACTAGTGCCTACGTGAGCAGCATGAGCAGTAGATGATGATGTAACATTAACATTTTTTAGTGACTTAGACACATTTTCTTGTATCATGTGTTGCATTTCATTAGCTAAGACCTTTTTCATTTCCGCAAAGTAATTTGAAAGGTCTTCAAAGGTAACAGCAGGATATCCAGAAGTGCTCCCCTTGGCAGCGTCCGTGGCTGCGTCGTCATGGACGGGCGGAGGAACAGCTTCTTTGACTTGAGAGACTGCCCCTTGGCAGTCCTTCTTGAAGCAAGCAAGTACTCCCGAAGCTCTTGATCTTGGCGCGCCTTGTACTTCCCCAGCGGAGTCACCAAAAAGTGTGTTGACACTTAGGGGTGGTCCTCGGGCCAGCACACGCGCGCACATCCGTGTGCGGAGAGGAAACAGAAACTGACAGGCGAGTCTGCAAAAACCGGAAGTTCCAGCATCACAGACCGGACGTTCCGGTTTCTGTCGGCGGATCGGCGAACTCGAGAAAACTGGAAGTTCCGGTATCCAAAATCGGAAGTTCTGGTTTCGCTTGATCGAGACGCGATCGATTCGTGCAGCCCTCGGTTCAGGTCATCGCACACGCGCACTCCCGCGTGAAGCTGCGGGAAGGCGAAGACGCGGAAATCCAGAATTTCCAGTTCTGCAAGCCAGAAGTTCCAGTTTCGTCGGGGTTGCAACACAGCACCTGGTCGCCGGCCTTCGGGAGGGACCCATGTGGAGGAAGGCTTTCTAGGGTTGTTCTAGGCTCGGTCAGACCAGCTAGAACCTCTTCACCACCGTCGGGACAGGAGAAGAAGAGAAATTAAGGTTTGAGAGGGGCTAGGGTTTGAGAGACAAAAACATGAAAATTGTGTAAAAAGAGTTTGTAATTTCGATTGGGATTCCCTCAATCGGCCGTGGGTCTCATATTTATAGAGGTGGGGTGCTCTATCCTCGGGGAGAGCCGGATCTCCAACAAACTCGGCAAGAATTCGACAATCGAATCTGTTTCCAAAATCTGTGAAAACTAGAACTTCCGGTTTGCAAAACCGGAGCTTCCGGTTTTGTCAGGTTCTGAAGCTTCCGGGTCATTGGTGTCCGTCTCGAATATCTTGAGATTTGTAACTTCATGGGCACCTTCAACATCAACATTAGCTTCTATTCTTCGTCCTCCCGACACACCATCAAGTCTTTCGGTATTTTCATCATCCAACATACTCCATTGCACTTATGTAGCCTGAAAAACACATTTAAATGCCAAGAATACAAATTAATCAAGCTAGGGTTTGCCTGCGGGTGCAATTTTTTGTTGTCAACAATCTCTTGTGTACTCATCTTGGTAGATGAATGTCCCATTCTTCATTTGTTTGACTTGAAATCCTAGGAACAAATGGAGCTCACCTATCATTGACATCTCAAACTCTTTGACCATTAGTTCACAAAACTCAGCATTATAAGATTCATTAGTAGAACCAAAGATAATGTCATCAACGTAAATTTGGCATATAAAGAGATCATCATCAACATGTTTAGTAAAGAGAGTGTTATCAATACTCCCTATTTTGAAGCCCTTGTTGGTGAGGAAGTCCCTTAGACGTTCATACCATGCCCTTGGTACTTGCTTGAGATAATACAACACCTTCTTCAATTTGAAGACGTGATCGAGATGCTTGATATCCTCGAAGCCGGGTGGTTGCTCAGCATAGACTTGCTCATTGATATAGCCATTTAGAAAAGCACTTTTCACATCCATTTGATATACTTTGAATTTGAAATGAGATGCAAAAGCGAGCAAGGTCCGGATAGACTCAAGTCTAGCCACGAGGGCAAATGTCTCATCAAAGTCCACCCCTTCAACTTGAGAGTAACCCTTGGCAACGAGTCTTGCTTTGTTTCTCACAACATTCTCGCCCTCATCTTGCTTGTTCTTGAAGACCCACTTGGCACCTATGATGTTCTTGCCCTTTGGTCTCTTTACCAACTCCCACACTTGATTCTGCTCAAAGTTGTTCAACTCTTCTTGCATAGCCAACATCCACTTATGATCTTCCACCGCTTCATCTATGTTCTTGGGCTCTATTAAAGAAACAAAAGAGAAGTTCTCACAAGCAAGGTTTGCTACATCAACATTATCAACATTATCATCATTAGTAGCATAATTTGGTTTGTATTGATTTCTCCTTGTCTTTACCCATTTAGAGGGATTCCCAATGATCAAGTCACTTCCGTGATCTCGAAGAAAGGGTTTATGCCTCTTAGGAACCTCTTGTCGTGGTGCTTGTGGTGGAGAGACTTCTTGAGCATCTTGCATGGCTTGCTCTTTGGAGATGATGGTTTCTTGTAGGCGGAGTGGAGAGCTGCAATCTTCTCCTATTCTTGAAGCCATCGTCGGACAGGGTAGTGTACCACTTGATATGGGAGAACCTTGAGAGCTTGGAGTGGAAGGTTCTTGATGTGGTTCTCTTGGTGCTTGCACACTTGAAGATTCTCCCCCTTAAGTTGTTGATGTAGTGTTTTCTTGGAGAGTTGTTGAAGAGTCTTCCGGTGGAGGAGTAGAAGCATCATCTTCTCTTGGAAGAACATCACCAACCGACATCTTTCTCATAGCTTCCTCCAATGGCTCATCATCATCTACATCACAACTATAAGACTCTTTGTTCTCTTGAGAACCGTTAGTTTCATCAAATTGCACATCACATGATTCCTCAACAAATCCGGTAGTAGTATTGAAAACACGATAGGCCTTAGAGTTACCGGAATATCCGACGAGAAATCCAATGTCGGTCCTTTTCTCAAACTTACCAAGCCTCTCCCTCTTCTTGTAGATGTAGCATTTGCACCCGAAGACCTGAAAATAGTCTACATTAGGCTTCCTTCCCACTAGAAGTTCATAGTGAGTCTTCTTCAAGAGGCGATGAAGATACACACAGTTAGAGGTGTAACAAGCCGTATTGATAGTCTCGGCCTAAAACCTCTCCGGTGTTCCATACTCATCCAGCATGGCTCTAGCAAGAGTGATAAGAGTCCTATTCTTCCTCTCAACTGCACCATTTTGCTCCGGTGTATAAGTGGCCGAGAATTCATGCTTGATCCCAAGGTCATCACAATAATCTTGAATGGTAGAGTTCTTGAATTCTGTTCCGTTGTCACTTCTCACTTTCTTGTTCTTGGCTTCAAACTCATTTTGGGCTCTCTTGGCAAACTTCTTGAAGTTAGATATGGCTTGAGCCTTGTCCTCTAGAAAGATAGTCTAAGTGTACCGAGAGAAGTTGTAACATGCCAAGTTCATAATATGCATAAAGCATTCTCATAAGCATCATTTAGCACAAGCATTGCATAATCATAGCATTGCAAATTTAAAAATTCAAATTTGAATAAATTTAAACCTATCTTTGTGAAGCAACTCAAAAATTTTGAATACAGCTTGACCCAATAAAAAAATATGATATGTCTACTCTTGATTCCTTGAATTTACATGATTTTTACTGAAGTTTTAGGTGTTGTTCTGATGGCCTAAAAATTCAAACAATCCTTGAAAACTGTCAAATTTTATTAATTTTAATTTGAAATCTACAACTCCGTTTGAGGTGATTCTAGTTATGATGGATTCATCGTTTCTTGTTCTATCACAAAAAAAATTGGTGTAAATTTTTAAGCCTTGAAACTATGAATTTTTCTTTTTTTCTTCAAATTTAGCCCTGAGGGCGGACTAGTCCGGGGTACCGGACAAGTCCGGGTCCCTCTCCCATCTTCAACCTCCGACAGCCCTCAGGACTTGGAGGACGCGTGTCCATGGCGTGGCAGCCCCTCCTTTACCCCGTTTTCTCGCCGTTGGACGCCGTTTGGAGCTCCTCTCGCTGCCCATGGCCCCCACCTTCGACGCCGTCAACTTTTCCATCCATATTTATCCCAAATCCGGCCAGATTTTTACTCCATTTCCCTCTCCCACCATTGTTTCGACCTCCACCTTGAAACCGAGAGGAGAGGCGATTTTTGTCGCCCTCATCGTCGGGAATCGAAGGAGGAAGCTTCTCCGAGCTCCTCCACGGCTTCCCCAACCTTCCTCAAGCTTGGATGTCGCCGTCCCCTTCTTCTTCCTCAACTCCGGTGAACTCACCATTGTTGACCTCAACATTGGAAGCTTCGCCTCAAGCTTTTCCCCTTTGTCGAGCACCTCCCCAAGCTCCTAGACGTCGAGTCGAACCTTTTCCCCTTCCTATTTCTTCTTGCCTTGGCCATTTGATGCCCCATTATTGAGCTTCAAGTGCATCCAAGGTTTCTTTCACCTTTTTTGGGGATTCTTTGAGAAAACTTGTTGCTTGTCACTTTTAGCACTTCAAATGGCATCCCTAGGTCATGTTTATGCTTCTAGTACCTTTATTTTGCTTCCAAACAACATCTATGGTCATTGAGGGATTTATTCCCATTTTTCTCAAGCTTTTTCTTGTTCCCGGACAAGTCCGCCCGACTGGACTAGTCTACCCTGCCCCCTTTGCACCCTCTCTAGAGTCCGCCCAGGCCTCCGGACAAGTCCGAGGCCGGACTAGTCCTCTCGTACCAGTCATCTTGAAAAATTTATATAAAAATCATCCTAGCTCTGATTCGTGTGAAACTTATTTTGTTAGTTTCATATCGTTGTTCTCTATATGAGAAAAATATTATCCAGCCCAAAATATAATTATAAGAATTAGTTTTCGATTTTAAAATGAATAAAGGTCATAATCCTTGTTCTCAGGTGAGCTGTACTGTTTTGCTCATTTTCAAATCAAATCTTGCTCATTTCAAGTCATTCTTTTTGCATTGCAATCATGACTCATTGCACTTCATGTATACAAATTTTCATATCATTTTCACCTCATTTCATACCATTCTCATGTCATTCATTCGGTGCATCTTCTAATGTTAGAAGGTGAGCTACCGGAGGGTGATGTTAGTGCTTCGGAGGGTGCAGCGGAGCAATCTTTTGGGAGTGAAGAACCTGCAGCTCAAGGCAAGCATCCTGCATATCTCAACCTCTTTTTGGATGAGTCATAAATGGTTATGTTGAGTTAATTAATATGATTGCATTAGTTGGGCATTAGGCAAAGTTTTTGATATCCTAATTGTTGCATTACCTTCCTTGTTCTTTGTTATGACCCTACCTTGTGATGAGTTGGGTAGGTCTAGGACTTGGTTTTATGGTATTGCTTAGTGCGGCTTCAACTTAAACGGTAGAAGTCGAACAGTGGAAGGTCACCATTATTCGCGCGATATAGGTGGTTACTTAGGTAGAATTGACCGTGTTTATTAAAAGATGGATGTTGGATGAAGTTTGGTTTAGGAGGAATTGCCTGTTGGAATGTTCCTAGTCCTTGGCACTCTTCATACTTCCACATGCTGAAATAATGGATAGGTAAGCCTTTTTTCTTATCTAGCTGGGACTATTTGGCTTGCGAGTTTGGGGGTGCAGGAGGTGCTAGGGATGACCCCCGTGAGGGCCTAGTGCTACCGAATGGCCTTGACCAAACACCTATGTAAATGGTCGGAGCGTATTTGGAAGGGGTTGTCACACCGAATCACTCCTTACTTCCGACAGGGGGTATGAAGAGTGATTGTGTGGCGTGTGGGTAAAGATGTACTCCCTTGCAAGGTGTAAAAACAGTTCGAATTGTCGCGGTCTCGGTTATGACCAGGCCTTGGTACAACAACATCATGATACAATTCCCTAGTTATGGTGGATGGATATTGTGATATGTGAGCTTGTGAACCTTTACTCATTCCTTGTGGTTGGTATGATAATATCGCTCTTATAGGTTCACTTATATTAAAGTTTACAATTCATATACTACGCAAACGAATGCTTTTATGCGAAATATTATCCTATAGCTTATTCTTGTCCAAAGCCAAATCGCATACTCTTTGTATAGACTTAGTGGTGTAAGTCTTGCTGAGTAACTTCGTACTCAAGGTGCTACTTGTTGAGTTTTGCAAATGAGGACGAGCTCGTGTTCGGGTACTTCTATCCTCTCGGAAACAGTGATGGACAGGAGTAGGCGGTGCTTAGGGGTTGAGCAACCGAGTTTTTTGGTTTGTTTTCGCTGCGTTGTATTCTTGAGCAAGAGCCACACACTTTACCTAGCGATGCTCTTGTTCATGTTGCTAATCATGGAGCTTTGTTGAGCTCAAACCTTTATTTTGGTTGTAAATATTTAAGTTAATACAACTTGTAATGCCACTTTTAAATTTGCTCTCTACCTATGTCTTGTGATGGTGGTGGTTACAAACGTGGCTTAACGATATGCATATTAATCTTGGGCATTGAAATGCATATCGAGGAATACCGGAATTATATGCAATATGATCGAGTATCTTTAGTTGGCAGCTCGGAATGGCCTTTAACACGTGGCATACCGTAAGGTCGACATGTGTCAACATTCATCCTGTGTTTAGCCGACGTATTTGGTCATAATGTATATGATTTGGAAGGCTCCTCCACAGAAGTCATCAACAATCACCATGCAATAGAGATTTTCCACAAGACTCTTGTAAGTAGTTGGACCGAAAAGGTCAATATGAAGAAGCTCTAGAGGCCTTGAAGTAGACATGATAGTCTTGCATGGTAAGAGTTGCCACTTGTTTCCCCGCTTGACAAGCACTACATAACTTGTCCTTCTCAAAGGTGACATCCTGAATTCCAAGGATCAATCTCTTCTTGGTGACTTTCTTCAATTGACTCATCCCAATATGAGCAAGTCTTTGATGCCATAGCCAACCCTTGGAGGACTTTGCAATGAGACAAGTTTAAGGGGCAACTTCACTAGTAGAGATGTCCACAATGTAGAGATTGTTGTGACAAAAGCCATTGAAAGTAAGACCAAGAGATTTGTTGATGAGTTCAGCCCCTTTATCACTGAAAAAACACGTGAAGCCTAGATCACAAAGTTGTGCAACTGAGAGCAAGTTGAAACTCAATGACTCCACAAGCATGACATTAGAGATCGTCAAGTCAATTGATATGGCCACTTTTCCTGAGCCCTTCACTCTTCCCTTAGAGTTGTCTCCAAAGGTCACCATATCTTTGTCATCATCTTCTTTGATGGTGGAGAACATTTTGTGATTACCAGTCATATATTGAGTACATCCACTGTCAAGAACCCAATGCTTTCCACCATTCTTGTAATTAACCTTGGTAGAGGCCATAAAACATGAGAGGTTAGTATCCAAAGCATTACTAGATTCATCATTACTAACCTCCACAATAAGAGCAAGATTTTGAGATGACAAATGTCCTTCAGAGCTCTTGGAGTGATGCTTCCATGCATCAACCTTCTTTTTCTTTGCTTCGTTAATAGTGATATGCCTCCTCTCAAATGAGTTTATCCAACCTACAAGCTTGTTAACACGATAGCACAAATCCTTTGAAGTTTCATTTGTCAAGACAAATAGGTTATCATACTCATCACATAGAAAATCATAAGCATCCTCTACTAGATTACTAGCAATATCATCATCAAAGCAAGATTGAGAGCTAGTAGAGGGATAGTCCATGCAAACTGTGAGCTTGGTGATGAAATGAGCATGATCATCATTCTTCAAGCTTGACGATGAGACAATAAAATCCTTCTTTGTGAGAGAGGCATCATGGGTAGCACAAGAACTTGATGACTTGCTTGTAAGGAATTTCGTGATGATTTCATTATGAGAGATCTTAAGTGCTCCAGCAAAGGTATTGATCTTTTCTACAAGATTCTTCAATCTAATCAAAGCAGCACATATAGTTTCATCATCAAAAATTCCAAAGTGAGTGTAAGCATCAATAAGCTCAAGATATGCAAGATTTTCATTCATGGCAGCAAGTAAGGAGTTGCTGGATGAAGTGAAAGCCAAAATATTCATGTTAGCCTTGAATTCTTCGGTTTTGCGGCATATAGGTAGCTTAGCAAGCGATTCTTCCATGAGCCACTACCGAGCCCCAATGAAGAACATGTCTCCATCACTCTCAGTCACTTCTCAAAGGCGGTTAAGCCCCAAATTGAGCACTTGGCTCTGATACCACTTGAAAAGATCAAAGTGACCAAGAAGGGGGTTGAGTCGGGCACCAACACTAACAAACAACTCCTAACAAGATAGAGCTAGCAACATACTAAGAGCAAACCTAGATATATGTATGAACTTGAGCTAAGGAAATACAACCTATCAAGCTAGAAGAGCACACGACACAAGAGCCACCAAGACTCACAACCAAGCACCCTATCACACTACTAGCAATAATGTAAATGCAATAAGTAAGGAGAAGGGTGAAAGAGATGCTCAGCGATTTTTCTCGAGGTATCGGAAGGATGGCGCTTTTCCCTAGTCCTCGTTGAACCACTCCCGTCGGAGTCTTGGTTCCTCCCATCGTTTCATGAACGATGCTCACAAGTGTACGCTTCACTCTTGGAGCGAAGACGCCGATGGCCTGGCTGTAGCACACAATACCCAAGCGCTAAAGCAAGCCTCACGGGCTCGGGTGCTCACTCTTGGTGTCTCTTTCGAGCGGGGGACCCGTAACCGCATACAAACTTGATGTCGACTTCCACAGGCTCCTCGAAAGCTCAGACAATGGTGGCTAACCGATCTAGACCGCCATAGCCAAGAGTAACAAGTCAAAGTCACTCCTCTCAGCCTCACAAGCTTTAGGAATGAGTGGATGCTCTTTGCTACTCTTCACAAGCACTCAAGATCTCACTAGATGCTCTCTTGTGCTCCCTTAATGAAGAATGGCTCACAACAAATGATCTTCAACTGTTTCGGTCGCGAGCAACCTCCACAACAGCTCCTCCAATAGTTTAAAAAGGCTCCAAGCCACGAAACAATCGTTAAGAGCCGTTGCCAAAAAGCTGACTGCTTTTTGCAGTAACCGGACTGTCCGGTGACTGGGAACATCGGAGTGTCCGGTGACTCCTGGTCTCCTCTTGGCAGAAAACAACCTCTCTGGAATCCATTCTATGTGACACCGGACTGTCCGGTTCATACCATCACTGGACTGTTCGGTGACCTCCTCTTTTGGATCACCAGAGACACCTCTTCTGGACTCCTCGAGCACTCATCGGACTCTAACCGACGGACTGTCCGGTGGCCTTCCTCCAGAGAGCACATCTCTCTGGACAAACTACTTCAGCACTCACCGGACTGTCCGGTGACTCCAGCTTTGCTACCTCCAGAAAACATCTTCTTTGGACTCTTGCCTCGATCCTCACCGGACTGTCCGACGACACCAGCAGAATGTCCGGTGGCCTTCAGCTTTTGAGCATGAACAGCTTCAAAGTCTTCATGCTACTAGGTCCAAACTTGACTCCAACAAGCTTCTACTGATCACTCAAGTGCCTCAGAGAACCTAGAGCATACACACACCCTAATTCCTGTAAAACTAAGATGAGTAACCCGACCCCCCTTGATAGTACCGGTGTTTTCTATTGACACAAGGCCTAAAAGCTAAGCCACACCTGGCTCTAAACAATCTTTAGCCTTGAACCTGCAACCTCCTTGGAAACACTCTAGAAGCACGGACAAACTTGCAGCAACCAACTCGTAGAAGTGTAGAATGGTGAAGATAAATCTGCATCCAACGAGTTAGTTCATGGTTTTCATTTAATTACCAAAATATTCATACCTTTGAGGGGCTTCAATGGTCATGAAGCTTACAGCACTTCACTGATGAAGTAGACGGGCCATCGGACTTTTAGAGCCTAACCCTCTTTCGAGCATTCCACGATGAGGGCGGTGCTTACCACATTAGAGGATGCATAGATGTAACCTCCCCAGGGGTCGGTGAGACGAGGACCGGCGGTGAGGACAGTGAGGTCATCAACTGTTTGAATGCTTGTGAAACGGTCGAGCTTGCGTAGCAGCTTGGTAAAAAGGCATAGCCTTCTCACCAAGTCGGGAGATGAAACGGCTAAGGGCGGCAAGGCATCCAGTAGGCCTCTAGCCTTTGACGTTCTTGACGGGGCCGAGATTCAGGATCGCGGCTATGTTCTCGAGCTTGGCTTTGATACCACGCTCAGAGATGACGAACCCAAGCTGCATGCCTGAGGGGACGCCAAAAATGCATTTCTGTAGGTTGATCTGATATGGTACCGTCGGAGGTTGGCAAAGGTTTCTTCTAGGTCGACGATGAGGCTGTTGACCTTGCAGGTCTTGATAACGATATCGTTGAAGTAGACTTCGAGGTTCCAACCAACCAGGTCGTGAAAGCACTTTTGCATGCAGCGCTGATAGGTGACGCTTGTGTTTTTGAGCCCAAAGGGCATTGTGACGTAGCAGAATGAACTGAACGGCATGATGAAGGACGTGGCGAGCTGGTCGAGACCTCGCATAGAGATCTAATGGTTCCCGGAGTACGCATCAAGAAAACTAAAGGTCTCGCAACCGAGGGTGGAATTGACCACCTGATCTGTGCACAGCAAAGGAAATGGATCCTTTGGGCATGCCTTGTTGAGACTCGTATAATCAGCACACATTCTCAATTTGTCATTCTTTTTCTTGACCATTACAGGGTTTGTGAGCCATTCAGGGTGATACACCTCGCGAATAAACTTTGCATCGAGAAGCTTGGCAATTTCTTCCCTGATGGCCTTCTTTTCATCGTCGAAGTGGCGCAATTGTTGCTACACGGGTTAGGACCCAGGCTTAATGTTGAGCGAGTGCTCGGCGACCTCCTTCTAGATGATCGGCATATCAGAGGGTGCCCAGGCGAAGACGTCCCAGTTCTGGTGGAGTAAATCGACGAGCACACTTTCTTATTTGTCGAAGAGCGCTGTTCCAATTCTGGCCTTCTTAGAGGGGTCAGAGGGGTCGAGGATGATCTCCTTGGAGTCGTTGTTAGGTTCGAAGGATGTAGAGGTTGACGGCTTAGAGTCCAGGGTCAGGGGCGGTCCCGACCCTTGGGTCTTGCAGATCTGCTCCAGCTCCACCGACCTTGACATTGCGAGGGCCAGCTCAAAGCTTTCTTGTTCACAGGCGAGGGCCTGCTTAATGTGCAAAGTCACGGTGATGACGCCTTTGAGGCCTGGCATCTTCAGCTTGAGGTAAACGTAGCTTGGTACGGCCATGAACTTGGCGTAGGCGGGTCGGCCCAGGATAGCGTGGTAGATTCCACTGAAGTCGATCACCTCAAAGGGAAGGGTCTCAGTTCTAAAGTTGTTGCGGTCGTCAAAAGTGATGGGGGAGATTGATCTGCCCCATGGGAACGGCGCGGTCCCTAGAGATCACTCCATGAAACAGGGCATGGCTTGGCCGGAGATCCAACTGTGAGAGCTTCATAGCATTGAAGGTGTCGAAGTAGAGGATGTTGAGGGCGCTTTCACCATCCATGAAGACATTGGTGAGGCGCATGTTGCCGATGATGGGTCGAGCACCAGAGGAAGACGTCCTGGCTAAGGCACTCCGTCAAGATGGTCGGACCTGTCGAAGGTGATGGGTGCTTCTGTCCACTTGAGGTAGTTTAGTACAATTGGTTCGGCAAAGTAGACTTCTCGCCAAGGCAGCTTCTGGCGGTGTTGAGGCTCGTAAGCCCACGGCCCACCAAAGATCATGAGACAGCCTTTAGGTTCGAGAAAGGCAGGGTCCGCCTTCTCCTTAGCATTCTTCTCCTGAGATGGCCCCTCACAAGAAAATGGCCTGTTGGCACAAAATTGGCCCGTCACACAGTTCTATTTTTTCTTTTGATTCAACTTTAAAATTTCAAATTTGTATAGATTTTGCATATATTATCGGAATTCGATCATTCTTTTTTTTTCTAAAATCTTCTAAAAATTAGCTCTATCAAGCGAATATATTTTTCATCGTATATTGTATTTCAAATTTATACTGACTAATCAACTTAAGACATGTCACTATTCAATATTCTCTTCATTTTTTGTAAATCTTCAAATAATTTGAATCTGTAAATGAGTTTTTATGTATATGTATAAATTATACGCATATACATGTAAAAAATCTGAAATGATTTTATTGAAACATCTAAATTTGTGTAAGTTTAAAAGACACCTCATTTATGTAAAAGACTAATAACTTTTATGTGGCTTTCTAAAATTCTAACACGAATTCACATGAATATATTTGATTTTATTTTTCAATTTTTTATAGGTTAGGTTTTCTAAATCGTGGAGGTGGAGGCACTCTGGTCCCTTGCTGCTGCACTACAACGTCGAGGAAAGCGCGGAGACAGGTTTGGGTTTCGATAACCATAGGGTTTGCCAGAGTCATGGACTTATGAAGGATTTTCGCAGTCGCGACCACGTTGTCGATGGCGCGGTCGAAGGTGTGCGTATCCGCCGCCATAATCTGCTGGTAGGCAGTACAGGCATGGCTCTGTAGATCGGCAGTAGTAGGAGGCGACATTCCACCTTGACGAGTGGAGTTGGCCTTCTGAATGGATCTGCGATGTAGAGCCTCCTCTACGATGATTGTCGCTCAGTGTCCTGGCGAAGTGTCGCCAACAGGCGTAACACCGAGGGGCGTACCCTAGCACTAGCTTCGTGGAGCATGAAACACTCGCGCGAAGGGTCGTGGTTTAACATGGTGCAGATCCGACGATGGGTGCCATGCGCTTGGCACGTGGCACCCGGAGGCGCAGCTCGCCGTTGGAGTTGGCGGTGAAGTCTAGGCTCTCGAAGTGGAAGGCCTGGCTGATGGCGAAGACGGGGACACGCCACAACTGGCCGTACGGAGTGTAGTCGATCATGAAGCTTCCGAGGCACAGGCAGGAGATCGATGCCGCTCCCACTAGAGCGAAGATCGCGGGCATCAATGACGAAGCGAAACACACCTCGGGCGACCCCTTCCTGGCGCGTCAACTATCGGTGTTCCATACGCTGACACAGTATGAATTTGTAGATCGGAGGGGGTGTGTAATAGCCTACGTCTAGAGATCAGGATCGATAAACTCACGTATGATCAAGCGAGTTACAATGACGGAAGGGCTCTTACTCAGGCAGAGTCCCTATCTCGACTCTGTGGAATTGTCTTGAGTGTTTGACGTGATTCTATCTCTATCTCTATGTATCTCTCTCTCTCTTGTACGGGTGCCCCCGCCGAGCCTTTATACAGAAGGTTGGACGGGGTTACATAGCGGGGTTTAACGGAGTGGCTCTCTGACAGGTGGGGCCACGATAAAACATGGCGTTCACAGAACTGGAGATCTTATGACAGGTGGGCGCAGCCAAACTCGGTCCTCACGCGATAAGGCTTCCTCTGACGGGTGGGGTCACTACCAAATTTGGCTGCCACAGAAACGGAGCCCCTCGGATGAGTGGGCCACTGGCATCTTGTGGAATATTCTAGGTGATTCTTTGGCGCTTGGACAGTTATCTGGTGCTAGCTGTCTTTCATATCTTGCACCCGCTCAGCGCTTAGGGAGACAAACTTTTTTTACCGTCCTGTCGCCTTTCACAGTTGCCAAGAATCTTTGTGTTGGCAAGAACCTTATCGTGGGTTGGTCGCCTAACCTTGAGGTCGGTAGGTCGGTTACTTGGGTTCTTTGGCGTTATGCTATCCCGACCTTCGGGGATCGAGATAGCTCCGGGTGAGCCTCGTGGTCGGGTTTTGTAAAGCCTTGTAAGATTCTTTCTTTAGGCCCATGAGGGAGTGAGCCAATTGTCATTGATGAGCCGTAGATCGTAGTTTGGGCCATCGAGTAAGTACCCGGGGGATATCATCTCGACAACCTGCTTCTTTCCTTTTCTCAGGAATTGACTTCCTTCCTATGCAGCACAAGTATAAACTTCCGGACAAAGCAGCATCATCATGACAAAGCAGCATCCTTAAGACAACAAGCCGCCCAACCTCCTTTTCCTGAAGGATAACAAAGATTTTATATTACAACGAATACCAACTATACTTTTATTCTACAAGCAAAATAGACGCCTTTCCAACCTAATAGTAATAAATATAAAAATACTGCAGCCACATAAAAGTTGTGGAATTACCCATGAATTCCATCACCAACCCATGAAGCCTCAGGAGCAGTGGTTCTGGGCACGAATTTTAGCTGCTCTCACTCTGCAACAAGGGTATGGATGTCACCAAGTTCCCTGACCATCGAGTTGTCAGTTGTTTTACTTTCACAAACCTCTCACGTTTACTTTCACACCAGCTGCCAGTTGTTTTACTATGTCATCAATTGCTCCTTACTTGCTGAAACATGGATGTCACCAAGTTCCCTGCATATAAAACTTAAATTTAATAAAGCCCCGACCAGTAAAGTTTTAGGTGTCTCTTGCTTGCAGTTGGCTAAATAAAGTGTACTTGGAGCCAGTATAACCAATTAGATTTAAGTTGATGCCAACAAATGGGCTTTCATCTTTGAGATACTATTGATCTTTTGTCCCTGTACTCTACAGCTTTCTTTCCAAGCTCTCCAAAGACCATAGCAGGAACACTCTGCAATTTGGACACCTGCCTTCTCATCATCGCTCATATGGGTCTCGCATTATGTTACTAATCTATTGCCTTCTGCTCTCATCCTGTGCCTCCACTCCAGCAGCTACTTGCCTTTGTAGGCTGCAATTTCATCCAGAGGGGCAAGATTACGTCTGAGTGTCAATTGCCTTGTCCAAGTTTCGCCTTTGATCCCTCTACATCAAGTAATTTGGGAATATGAAATGTGACAGTACAAAACAAAAAAAAAAGTATAAAATGAAATATATGAGACACCTGACTGCAGCTAGTAGTTACTAAATCCAACAGAGCTTTAACAATATATGGACAAATTTCAATAATAACCATTGAAATATTAAGCAAGCTAGAAAGGACATTCACTCTCTTGTGCTTGTGTTGCAAGTAGCAATGCTAATTTTAGCTCAGGTGGAGAAAACGAAAGGTAGCTCAGGCTGTGTTCCGAGTGGATCTGTTGTACCCAGGGGTTTCAAATGCAACATCAATCATTTCAGGATTGGCAAGTGCTGGATACCCATCCGTATTTGGGATGTTAACAGAAGTTGGTATCGGCGACCTGTTGGCAGATTAAAAGATTAAATGTATTTTGCCTGAATGAAGGAAAATAACTAATGAAAATATCCTGCAGTATTTTTAGAGCATTAGATGAAACCAAAAGATAAGGATTCGAGTGAATACACAGCAGCCACTAAATCCATCCAAAAGAAGAGCTAGAATAATAAAAGGAAATGCCTAAATACTGTTGTAGAATGAAAGCTGGATCAAAATGATAAAAAAAACATAAAAGACAAATAAATTGATAGATTATGATACCCTAATCTCATATAGGTACAAGAACATTTTTGCAAGGAAAAAAAAGCGCTAGGCGCTAAGATAGCGTTGGACCATCGCATAGAGCCTAAGCGCGCCTAGGCGTTTTGCTAAGCGGTGCATATATTTAAATTTATCTAGCAAATAGAATATTGAAAAGAGAAAAAGAACTGAAAAAAGAACAAAGCTTGCGATGGTAGGTGATAAGATCACATACATACCCCCGTGGCCTCCACCTTTCATAATTTCAGGAGAGCATATTGGAGTGACGCTTTTGCAATCTGAAATTGAGTCGAGAACGACTCTAATTCAAGTGGGTGAGGATGATGTGAACATCATATCCTCTGATGAGGACTTCAATGAAAATATTCACACACGGTGGATTCGAACTGCAAAACAGTAAAAACTTGCAACGAAAGCTACGACTTCATATAGATTCCAATTTGAGTGTTTAAATATATTCTGGAAAGCTCATGAAGTCTACTTTCGAATGGATCTAGCCTCACATTCATATCACATCGGAGTCAGCGTCAATCATCATTTTTATACAGAAGGTGCTGCGTCACCCCAACTTGAGCCGTTGACCCATGTATCAAGTTGAGTCCATTAAAGGTACGTCCTAGTGTTTGAGAACGATCCCAGCACCCCCTGGTCGTCCTCCACCCTATCTAAAGGTCCCAGCCGCCACCAGGAACACTTGGGTTTTTTTTTGTTATAGTTTAGCACTTTGCAAACTTTTTGATCTTCAGTTGTGTCCAACGACCACCTGTTAGACAGCCATTTGAGAACCTCAAATTTGAAAAGATTTCTGATTTGCCACATCTTGTTCTTGCTTGTTCTTCGATTGCTTGCAGGAATTGATCTTCGTGATCAGGTTGATCTTGCTGTTTCGGCGAGGTCAATAACCATTCGAAGTTGGTTCTACAATTGCTAAGGCGCACACGACCTGTTCGTTTGTAGTCGGATCATGTGGGTCGACTCCACCAAATCGATAGTTATCATCTCACCGAAAGATCGGGCACTCAAGTCTTATCAAGTGGTATCAGCTTCCCAGGTTGCTCGGTGAGATTTATCCTCTCTTGTTTATTGTTTCATTTATATTCCTACTGTCCACATAAAAGCCATACAAAAAAATCCTGAATTGATCCGCTGTCCTAGACCTTTGAGCCTGTGCATCATTCTTTTTAGTATTTTGCTTTGTTGAGTTTGTGCTACATTGTGTCGGTCAAAGTTGCTGTTTCAACCATATATTTACTTTCCATAATAATCTCATTCAACTTTCCATATTCGAAATGCAATCTTTTTCTTTGACAAAAATTTGGATGCGATCTGCAAAAGAAAGAAATAATTAAAAACAAATCTAGAAGCTGTGATCTCACAGAATCAAGAAACAATAAAGGAAAATCAAAAAACAATCCTTTAGAATCAGGGTGTAATCCACAAAATCAATCTAGATCCAAATTTGTTGGAAATAACAGATTCTGTTACCAGATTTGTTGCAGAAGAAAACAACCATATCTCCGTGCTCCGTTGTTTGTTTGTAACATTTTTGCACAATATGGAAAGATCTCCGCGTTACCTTTCCAATGGATCCACACTTACCACAAAATTCAACCTGAGTGCGCCGCAATCACAAAAGAGCTCTGACGTCTGCTAGCAGAAAAATAAAGAACATCCATTCATCGTTGGAGACTAGTTGTTGCAAACTACTTAGGGTAGGAACTTGTGCCCTGCCTTGTGTAGTCAACTAGCGTCTCTCCTAGTACTTGTGTGAGAATCTTTTTGTTGTTTGCATCAAGTGATGTTTTTTTAGTGCACCATTTGCTATGTTTCAACCTTGTTGCAGCAACTTGTACTGATATTTTGAGCACTTATTCAACATTGCATTTGTTGAATTGATTGTGCTAATTCTTGCTACAAATTAAAACTATCCGAGCTCCACAGATTACTACAGCAAACAGGTTTTGTGTCTCTGGCAATCGCTCCACCAATCTTCGCTGGTTGACATCGTTGGTTGCAAATCACCTCTGCTAGTTTGGTAAGAACATGTAAGAATTTGGTTGAGCAGGCTTGAGAGAAACCGAGTTAGACACAACCTAACTCGTTGTCAATTTGTTTTGCTGTTTACTAACCATGATAGGCACAATAAAGAAAAAGAGAGCTAGTGGTTTACATCCTCAAAAAGATGTGCAGATGCTTCAACATGAGATAAATGATGATATTTTGCAAGTCATCAGTTCGTCAATACCTCTTTTTGTTGAGAAATTTGATCCTCATGCATACATTGGTTGGGAACTGAATGTAGATAAAGAATTTGAAGTCCACTTTTTTTTTGTCATAAGTTCACTTTAGCTAAGTAAGTAGTCCTTCATCAAACTTGCATATCTGGCACTTTAGGGGGTCAATCTTTCATGTTGGAAGCTAAAGAAAAGGTACTCCCCCTCATTTTAAAAGGATAGGCAATTGAGAGAGAATAGGGCGATAGCGATAGACACAGGAACTGAAATAGACTAAAAGAGGACTCCTATAGAGGAGAGGGGAAACCCGCTTAGATAGGGCGATAGCCCGGTTTTTCTTGAATATCCTTTCCAGTGCTTGTCTTGTATTGAGGTATACTGAAGATATGAGTTAAAGTAGGTAAGAGAAGGGGGCTTTCACTATTATTAAGAGTAGGCCCTTCGTATCTTTCTATGACCTCCAAGACGGAGTGAGACGGATAGGCGGAGCAAGAGCTCTTAAAGTCTACCCGGGCTAGCTTCTTCGTTCTTCGATCAGGGGCGGGCTTCTTACCTTATATACGATGACATAGATAGAGCCTCCTTCTTTGATCCATTCATTGATAAAATAGTCTTCGAGGGCAGGGCAGTTTACCTTTTGAATCGACAGTAGAGTAGGTTTGATCGATCTTGCTTTCTCAATCTTTCTCTGATCCTAGCCGTGTAGTAGATCCGGCTTTATTCGGCTAAAAAGTAGTAGTAGTAGAAGGCTTAGTATCTGACTTGATCTAATAGAGTCAGAACACACAGTAGATCCAGATTCCACACCTTGCTGTGGACTGGGGAGAGAGCAGCTCTGCGAAGCTGGGCGTTCTGTGTGATTATGGAGGAACTGTAGTACTCGCCCCAAAATGCAAGCCAGGATAGATACTTAAAGAAAGGGGAGCGGTGGGTCTTCAAAAAGGAGTGAGGGAGTGATGGGCAACCTTAGTCTATATGTTGCTCGTGAGCCGCCAAGTACCAGTCTCGCAACAGTACTGGCGTTAAAGGATCGGTCCTTCACTTGCGGATCGTTCGCAAGTCGAACTCGCTCTCTTGCCACGCCTTTGACTCACGAACTCGAGACGGACTCATTCACTGCTGACTTGAGGATCGTTCGTTCTTCACTCTCTTGCTATTACCCGCAGGGAGCGCAGCAACCGACGGTGCATATTATCATATAGAAAGAAGCGAAGCGTAGCGATTCGTACTACCGGAAAAGTGTCGCTAACCACTAGGAAATAGAGTCAGCTTACGGGGTGAGGCGCAAGTAAGCGTAGCGAATCACAT
The DNA here is from genome assembly GCA_001602275.1 of Zoysia japonica. NCBI lineage: Eukaryota > Viridiplantae > Streptophyta > Magnoliopsida > Poales > Poaceae > Zoysia > Zoysia japonica. The sequence continues at coordinate 2,571,461 of BCLF01000016.1, forward strand.
AGAGTTGCCCCTACCTGCCAGCGCGCAGATAGATAGGGCAGGCGAGCACAGGGATGGATGTCTGAGCGGTTGAAAGAGTCAGTCTTGAAAACCGAAGTATTCTTGTTTGTTCCATGTTTCCGTTCGTAGAGTCCATTCGAGTAGTTGTTTTGTTGTCCTTTTTAGTTCCTCACCCATTTTCCGTGTTGTTTGTCCAGTTGAAGGTGTTGCTGAGTTCTTGAAGACCGTTCTGCACGAGGATCTAGATTCTGAATGGGATCTCGACTCATAAAGCAAGCCGCGCTCTTTGATCACTTTTGTACCCAGCATTTCAAACTGCATGTTTTGTTTGCAACCCCAATTTTGCATGTCAACTATTTTAAAAGATGCTAGCAATATTTTTAAGCCGTGCCTATTTACCGTTCCGCATATTATGAGCCCTAAGACTGCTTTAGTACTATTACTTTACTTTTATGCTTAGCCATGCTTAGTTGCATTTGTTTACTACTTCACACCGTACCACTATAAAGATGGAATTTGTGTTAAATAGTTTTGAACTGTGGTTCAAACGTGTGTGTTTTGCAAATAACTCTATACAAACTATTTAGCTGAGGCAAGAAAGAGTATGAGGAGCCAGAGAACTTTTGGGAAGTCCCTGTGACAGTACTTGTGGCAGGTACAACAGGAGATCTGCGCTGGGATCTTTTCGTGAGACTGGTTAGTTGTTGGTGTGAGAGGAGTGTCTGCCCCGGCATATGAGGACCGGTTCGTCGTGTCACATGTCTTCAGTGCGTATCCATGCACACCACGTTACCCTGTATAGGTATGAGGCTCGATCTTGAAGCTTGCTGAGACTAGATGTTTACTCGTAGGTTGGCAGTGTTGTGTTAGTGTGGGTGAGCTGCGACTCCTCACATGAGAGCGGGATACCCCACCCGATCAATGGTAGGCCCTTCACAACTCCAAAACTCTGATTGCGAAGGCAAAAGGGATCCCTATCCTGAAGGATGGGTAAACGCCAGTTAAAGTTTGTGAATAAGTCCTATGTGGTTGCCATATCAGAGGCTGTAGCTGCGATCCTTACTATGGTGCTACTTCTCGTGGGTCAGGTACATAAACTCTGCAGAGTTAAAATCAATGCACATTGTCACATTCTGAAGAGGGACACTGCCTGAGAGCTTCCACGATGATTAGTTTTGTTTTTCTTCCCTCCTCTTCTATTTCAAAATGTTTTGGACTCCAACCTTTAAGCTGTGATCAGGTGTAGAGATGACACCAATATTTAAAATGAACCTCCGTTTCGAATAACTAAGATCCCTGTGAGGCAAGATAATAAAACTTGACAAGTTTTAAAATGAAACTTTCTTTCATATTTGAAATAAAATAAAATATTTTAAAATTGCATTTAGCACTTAAGCCAGCCATTACCTTTGAAATCATTGCATGCATACATTGTTGATAGGTAGTTCACGGTTTGCCAAGTATTCATGTACTCACGGCCTTTCACGCTCGTCTTTTTCAAAGGTCAGCTAGAAAATCGTTCTCGTCGGCTTCTCAACTGTGATTCAGGGTTCGCTCCTGCACTCGAGTTGCCTGTGGAAGAAGAGAATTGTCTTGATGCTCGCTTCGCTTGTGGTTCCCGCTACTGTCCAGGCTCTTAGATTCACGGTAGTCTCGTTCAACTTTGAGAAGTTCGGTAAGTTTTATGGTTGATCTCATTGATTCAATTTAGCTTATCCTTGTTTATTCATTCCGTTATGGTTTTTTGATTGCTTACTTGTGATAAACGTGCTTGCCCAAACTCCTGGGATTGACTCAAGCACGTAAGATCGGGTTCTACCGAAACGTACGAAATCTCCATATTTTTAACCTTCACGATTTTAAAACTATTTGTAATTGATATTTCTAATTTTGACCAAAAACATGCAAACAAACAAAAAAATATTTTAAAGCGACTACCAACCTATTGGACATCGGAGGGAGTGCTCACTGCTCTGGCAGCGCGACGGGGTCAGTGAAACAAAAAAATCATGGTGAAAGAGATGCGTAGATGAAATTTAAAGGAGGAGTTGTTTGTCATTGAAGAACTGCGTTGCTGTAATTTGGTATTGTCGTCAACAGTTGTCCTGGTCTCTGATTTGCAACCAGCCAGTGAGAAAAAAGAAAAGAAAAAAATAAGTCACGGTAATGAGAAACATTTCATATCTGCAAAGTCAAATATAATGCCATAAGAAACCATTTGCTACAAGTTTGCTAGAACATTACTGTGCTTCAAGGCTGTGCAGTTTAAAAGCTAAATCACATAGATGAAAGATAAAAACACTCAGAGACGAATAAGATAGCCAAAAGATGTTTTGTGCTTTGTCACTGATCACCCATAGATATTGCTACAACTTGCATTTTTGCTTCTGCCATTTTTTTTCTCCTCCTCCTTTCTTTTACTTTCTTCTTGTTCTCCTTCGAGCAGCCTTCCTCTCCTATGGTCCCGTCTAGAGATCAACCTCTTGCACGCTATTGCGTAGCATCTGAGACAGGTGTTGAACTCTACTATGAGGTTATCGCCCCACAAGATGTGGCTGTCTAGCAACATAGAGATCATTGTTCGCAAAAATATTGATACTGATGCTTCGCATGCCGATGTGTTCTTGCTTAACTAGGATGTATAGTTTCTGGCTTGAATCAGTGGTCTCTAAAATAAGGAAGGAGAAGAAAAACACTCGTGCTGCTAAAGAGTTTTGCCATCTTTGCATATTCGTGTGCTGTGAGTGAAAGGTCAATTTATAGGCCGGAAACATGCGGGTGTATGTAACCCACCAACCACTATGTCAGCAACCCATCTACATTTCGATCTGCATTAATTTGTGCTTTATGCTGCACAATGCTAGCAACCCCACAACATTTGTGAGAAAAAAGAAAGCTATTATCTCAAACCTCACTTAGGGCAACCACAATGGAAGCAAAAATCAGTCTTTATACAATAAATGCTCTATAAAATCAGTCCTTATACATTGGGTAAGTGGTCTATATAACATTGATGACTAAAGTAGTCATATGCATATGGGCTGCCCATATAAATAAAAAACTGATTTCTTTTTTAGCACATCCTTCCTCTCTCTCCTGATGAGCAGATTTTTTAATCAACTTTATCTTTCTTTGCACAGCTCACCATTGTAGAATTTTACCATTGCTAAAGACATGTGTTGTGGGATCCATTCATAAGAACTAGTTGAAAAATATACATTGGTGTGCCACATCACTCTTTTTTTTGTGAACCATTGTATTTCCATCAAGTCTCTCATCCAAACCGTTTATCTATATTCCTCATCTCCTCACCACGCTTCTCGCTCAGAGCCCCGCTACCCGCCCACTCGACTCCTGGAAACCGACTCCTCCCGACGCCTCTTCTTCGCCTCCCCTCCCGGCGCGCCCACCTAGCACCACCTCAGCTTCCCCCACCCGCCTGCCTGACTCCTCCACGCCCTTCTTCTTCGCCTCCCCTCCTCGTGCACCCGCCATTAGCTCCCCAAAGCCAACACCCATACACTAACCGGCCAGCCGACAGAGCTCAGCACCCCTGCCCGCCGAGGCGACCACGCGTGCCTGCGGAGGCGCTAATCCTGGGAAGCTTCCGGTGGCCACGTTGGGGACGGAGCTCTCCGTTGGGGAGCGGGGGGACAAGCCGTTGCCGCCACGTATTTCCTCGATCTGAGGTGTCGCGCTCACCAATTCGAGGCAGCCTCAGCCTGCAGTGCGCACCCATTCATTGTTTCCCAAAAATATTGCTGGTGTACGTACGGTGTAGAAGGAAAAATCTCCCCAATCGCCACAGCCCAGGCTCTTCAGAGCAAGTAGCCGACGACGGCCGAGTCTGCGCAGCACCTCGCAGGCGGTGAAGAGTTCGCAGCAGCACCTTGACGGTGGTCGGAGTCCGCGCAGTGCCTACCGCATCCCAGGTCATTAAAACAACTCAGATTCTCGTGGATACTGTACTCGTCCCATAATCAGTGCCAAGTAGATTAACACAGTGAAATCACAACTGTAAATATATCTATTAATTTAATTTGAAAACTTTACAAATTACTAGCTTCAAGGCCAACAAAAATACCTTCAAAGTTGCAATTTGCAAAAAAACAACTAAGAAAATCAATTTTTCAACGTGAATGTCTCATGTTTGACCACATGCATTTGAGTGGCAGTCCATCTCCTAGAAATCGTTCCTCACCACGAATATGAGTCACGTACTGAGAAACATTTCTCACCTGGAAACTCAAATATAATGGCTTAACAATCCACTTTCTACAACCAAAGGTATATCGCACGGATGGAAGATAAAAACACAAAGGTAAAACATACTCAGAGCCCAATGACACATTTGACTGTATCATCCTTTTTTGTTATAAACACTCAGAGACGAATAAGTTAGCCAAAAGTTGATTTGTGCTTTGCACTGATCACCCACACAGATTAATGCCGCTTGCACTTTGCCGCTGCCATTTTCTTCCCCTCCTTCTTCTCGGCCTTTATCTTCCGGGTTTTTCTCCTCTCTTCTTTCACTTTCTTCTTGTTCTCCTTCCGTGCAGCCTTCCTCTCCTCTGGCCCCATCTTGGGATCAGCCTCCTCCACTCTGTTCTGTAGCAACTGCAACTGTCCTCGCTGCCTTTCATCATCACACATGTTTTTTCCAGCCCGCACAAATCCTAGCAATGGCCCATTATAAAGCTTATCCGCTGATGGCTCATGACCCACAAATGGGTGTTGCAACATTGACATGTTGACTGTATCAGCCTCGCACTGCTTCATATAGCCCAATGTCTAGACAAAGACAATCAAATGAATTATTGTTAAACCTGGTAGCACTCTAGTGCGCAAATTCCAAGGAAGAAGTTAAACACATATAGACTTCCTCTGTGAGCGATCACACCCTACGCAACACAAACAAGACGAACACCATCCATCTAATATTGTTGATTGATGAGTACCAGGACATTGCAAGTGCAAGTCTGACTACCAGCCGTAACCCCTTAGAAGCCTAATCCTTTATGGCAAATATGAGCAGACGACGGTTGAATTAATCTTACCTGCACCATGACTGTTGGAGACTCTTCATCATCATTTGCGAGCATATCTCCATTCTCCAATATCCTTTGCTGAACCTGTCATTAACACGATATATTTGCTAACCCATTAGATTCCTTATCCATGCACGATCACCAATCTATCTGCATTCAAGGATTACCTCTTCTAGGTAATCATTTACATCTTCATCAGCAATGTTCGGATTAATCACAAAATTAAATAAATCTGTTACGGTCATGACAGCGACACCACGTTTCTTAAAGAAGTCCTGCACAAAGTCTTGCATATATATCAGGCGTAGCAATTATGAATGTGTTTATATGTGCTGTGCTTTACCCAGCTTTCACTTACAGAAATATGCGAGCAATCTTCCTTCAAAAACTCCAACGCTGAAGGGTGATCAATATCAACAGATTGCGAAACATCAATGATATACAGGTGGCCCTGCGCACCAAACAAATCAGGAGAGATATAAGAACCTGTTTTCTGGAACAATGGAAAGATGCACTCGAAAAATTCTTAATTAACAGGTTTTCATTCACCTCAAAATAAAGAATGTTGTATTCACTCAAATCACCATGGACCAGCTTGCACTTTCGGTAAAGCCTCCTCATTATCGTAACAATCTGAAAACTGGGCGCCGTGAGTATATGAATACTGAAAAGGATACACAAATCATGCAATCAAGAATGAGAGCTTTCATCCGTCCTGATTCTCTTAACCCAAACCACGTGTATGACAAATTTTATGTAATGATTACCAGTAAGAAAATATTGTACATATCAGCAACAGGGAGAAAAAAAAAAAAAAAGAAAGGTAGAGCCTGGGACAACTAAACCTCAAAGGGGTTTACAAAAATATGATCTGAAAAAACTTTGTTGTTGTTGACTAAAATATGACCCAACAAGTGAGGACTGAGGAGTGGGGAAAATACGAGCAATGAAAACACCATTAATATCTAAAAAGGTTCCTGTACAATCAAAGGGCATTAAGCTCCTTAACAATGAATCATTCAGTTGGACTACCAATACAATAGGCAATAGTTCAGATCCTTCAAAGAAAATGTCCCACTAAGAGAGAACACGATGTTGACTGGTCCCGTATGGATGTACCTCAAAGTAAGCTTTGCATAGCTGGTTATCCGACAAAGCAGCATCCTTAAGACGAGGAGCCGCCCAACCTCCTTTTCCTGAAGGATAACAAAAACTTTATATTATAACGAATACCAACTATACTTTTATTCTACAAGCAAAATAGACACCTTTCCAACCTATTAGTAATAAATATAAAAATACTGCAGCCACATAAAAGTTGTGGAATTACCCATGAATTCCATCACCAGCACATGAAGCCTCAGGAGCAGTGGTTCTGGGCATCGAATTTTAGCTGCTCTCACTCTGCAACAAGGGTAACAAAGAAATAGATGGATTCAAATACTAGAAATATTGCGCCATCTATTTTCTTAGGGTGTGTTTCGTTAAAGGAGCAATTTTCCTTCCGCTGCAAAAAAAAAATGCTTTGAGAAAACCTTAGAGGCCAGCAAGTGATTAGCAATTTAGCATAAGGCACCAACTTCCCTACATACTACAGTATACCATCAATACAAATAAGACATGAAAACTATATCCCACCGTCGAAGATTTCTCATTTCCTTTTCAGCCCAGGTCTTAACCATTTTCCGGGGATTATGCCTGCTGTAACCATATCTAAAACGATAGTCTCCCTGAACATATCTGTCTCTATCCCTGCCATAAAAAAATAGAATTCACGATTTTTCAGATCAATTCTTTCAGGTACAAAAAGCATAAAGGGCATATCACATGCCACATTTCTCCAATATGTTTCAACAAGCATACATAGGGAGCAACAAACAAGCGTAGAGGATTCAAACTTACTTGAAGACAAGGACAGAGGTTTTATAGACTTTGATTGCTAGCTCCTGGCCATCTTTCTTTATTGCATGATAAACATTTGCCTGCACAGAAAGAGGATTAATGTTTGATATGGTAGCATACATACCCGATCGCGAGAACAGAGAACGGTAACCAGCTCATAGAGAGCCCGTCTCTTTGCTGTGTTTACAGAACAGCGAGCTGGTACTTCATTTATTAATGTTTTAAGGCTTTTAGGTCTGCAGTAATGAGGATACAGAGATCGAAGGAAATAGTTCAGCAGCGCATGCCCGCTCCTGCATTTTAGTGTTTACCTCTTTTCCTGTAGAAATGCAGCCATTTATGTTATTGAAAACACCACGGTTCAACATCTTGAACAGAACCATGCGTGTTCTGGGGTCGATGGCCTGCATGCAAACGAATCGCTTCACTGAAGAGGTACGAGTTAATAGATAAATGTAAACTAATCGTTACATCACTAAGCATCAGAAAGTTTGAGATGTTAAACGTCACGGTTAATGCTTTTATAATAGGAGAAGAAACTTCTACCTCTCAGCCTTATGCACAAAACAAGAAAGACAAGCGACACGGTAGCCAGGCTTAATGAAAAACTGCAATCAGAAAAATAATTTAGACAGCGCGACCTCATGTTGTTTTGCTTAAGTGGCCAAAAGGGCCGGTGGCTCACTGTGTCAGTTAGATCATACATATAACTGGGAATTAAACGAGTTCTAAAAATGTGCAATAAAAAAGCAGAACGGTATGTGAAATACGCTAAAGCAAGTACTTAATGACTTAGTTTGACTTCCTGCCTATGCAGTACAAGTATAAACTTCCGGGCAAAGCAGCGTCATCATGAAACGAATGGCAGATGGATTGAAAAGCAATGGAACGGTGCATCAGAATTAAGCAAATTTGCAAGTGCCAGGCACGTTGAGCAGATATCACTTAGCACAGAATATTTATTATTTAAGGACCTGTTCCACCGTAGCACGATCGGCCTTGTCATGGTTCCTAATTCTCCCAATTGCTGCATCTCTGATGCTGTCCCTGATTGCAGTCACTACGGAATTTGACATCCCCACGTTCATTCTACCTTCCCAGTCCTGAAAAATTAAGAATCCATCATATAAGATATCGAGCACAACTTACAACAGCACCAGGCTGTAGACATCATGCACAGGCACATAATTCACCACGTTAGGCTCCGAGTCGAAGAGTTGAGGCTGCATACCTCCAATGGTGCGGCCCGCATGTGGGAGGAGAGTTTCTGCGTGCGGTTGGAGAGCGGCTGGAAGGGGCGGGAGAGCACGCTTCCGTGCGCGTTCGGCCTTCGCGCCGCGGCCGCGCCTCCGGCGGTCGAGAAGGCGGCGGATGGCCGGGCGGAGCCATCAGGGCGCTCGACGGCGTCGAGCCAATCCAGGGCATCGCCCACTTCGGAGTCTGACCACTCGTCCGCAGAGTCGAGGTCGACGTGCGCCATCTTCGATGGTAGGACCGGCTCTGCCTCGCTTCGCCGGCGGCGCGGACGTCGAGGGGGGAGACGCGTGCGGGACAGAAAGAAACCCTCGTCCGTGTGCCGTGAGCAGAGCACTGAGAAAAACAGGCGACCCAAGCCCAGATCTATCAGGCCAGGCCTGTCCGAGTGCAACAGTTTTACACCTATCGACGACAGCCCAGCCCAAGACCGCGGCGATTCGATTGACGGGCTGAGTCGCTCTGGCTTCAGTTGAGCAGCCCGTCTCACGTACTCTGCCTCCCGTGTCCAGATGGAAAGGCATGATTATTGTTTGGGGCCCCTTATTGTTTTAAGCAGGATAACGGTACTATATTTAAATGACACATATTTGACTTTATTTTTTATAAAAATATTTATTAACAACTGAAATATGTATTTTTTTTATGAATGTATTTTTGAAACAAATCAAGTCAAATGAGTTCTCCATATTTTTAACCTTCACGATTTTAAAACTATTTGTAATTGATATTTTTATTTTTGACAAAAAACATGCAAACAAACAAAAAAATATTTTAAAGCGACTACCAACCTATTGGACATCGGAGGGAGTGCTCACTGCTCTGGCAGCGCGACGGGGGCGTCAGTGAAACAAAAAAATCATGGTGAAAGAGATGCGTAGATGAAATTTAAAGGAGGAGTTGTTTGTCATTGAAGAACTGCGTTGCTGTAATTTGGTATTGTCGTCAACAGTTGTCCTGGTCTCTGATTTGCATCCAGCCAGTGAGAAAAAAGAAAAGAAAAAAATAAGTCACCGTAACGAGAAACATTTCATATCTGCAAAGTCAAATATAATGCCATAAGAAACCATTTGCTACAAGTTTGCTAGAACATTACTGTGCTTCAAAGCTGTGCAGTTTAAAAGCTAAATCACATAGATGAATGATAAAAACACTCAAAGACGAATAAGATAGCCAAAAGATGTTTTGTGCTTTGTCGCTGATCACCCATAGATATTGCTACAACTTGCATTTTTGCTTCTGCCATTTTTTTTCTCCTCCTCCTTTCTTTCACTTTCTTCTTGTTCTCCTTCGAGGAGCCTTCCTCTCCTATGGTCCTGTCTAGAGATCAATCTCTTGCACTCTATTGCGTAGCATCTGAGACAGGTGTTGAACTCTACTATGAGGTTATCGCCCCACAAGATGTGGCTGTCTAGCAACATAGAGATCATTGTTCGCAAAAATATTGATACTGATGCTTCGCATGCCGATGTGTTCTTGCTTAACTAGGATGTATAGTTTCTGGCTTGAATCTGCAGTCTCTAAAATAAGGAAGGAGAAAAAAAACACTCGTGCTGCTAAAGAGCTTTGCCATCTTTGCATATTCGTGTGCTCTGAGTGAAAGGTCAATTTATAGGCCAGAAACATGCGGGTGTATGTAACCCACCAACCACTATGTCAGCAACCAATCTACATTTCTATCTGCATTAATTTGTGCTTTATGCTGCACAATGCTAGCAACCCCACAACATTTGTGAGAAAAAAAGAAGCTATTATCTCATCACTTAGAGCAACCACAATGGAAGCAAAAATCAGTCTTTATACAATAAATGCTCTATAAAATCAGTCCTTATACATTAGATAAGTGGTCTATATAACATTGATGACTAAAATAGTTATATGCATATGGGCTGTTCATATAAATAAAAAACTAATTTCTGTTTTTGTACATCCTTCCTCTCTCTCTCTCCTGATGAGCAGATTTTTTAATCAACTTTATCTTTCTTTGCACAGCTCACCATTGTAGAATTTTACCATTGCTAAAGACATGTGTTGTGGGATCCATTCATAAAAACTAGTTGAGAAATATACATTGGTGTGCCACATCACTCTTTTTTTTTTGAACCATTGGATTTCCATCAAGTCTCTCATCCAAACCGTTTATCTATATTCCTCATCTCCTCACCACGCTTCTTGTTCAGAGCCCCGCTACCTGCCCACTCAACTCGTGGAAACCGACTCCTCCCGACGCCTCTTCTTCGCCTCCCCTCCCGACGCGCCCACCTAGCACCACCTCAGCTTCCCCCACCCGCCTGCCTGACTTCTCCATGCCCTTCTTTTTCGCCTCCCCTCCTCGTGCACCCGCCATTAGCTCCCCAAAGCCAACACCCATACACTAACCGGCCTACCGACAGAGCTCAGCACCCCTGCCCGCCGAGGCGACCATGCGTGACTGCAGAGGCGCTAATCCTGGGAAGCTTTCGGTGCCCACGCTGGGGACAGAGCTCTCCGTTGGGGAGCGGGGGACAAGCCGTTGCCGCCGCGTATTTCCTCGATCTGAGGTGTCGCACTCACCAATTCGGGGCGGCCTCAGCCCGCAGCGCTCGCCCATTCATTGTTTCCCAAAAATATTGTTTCCCAAAAAACCGTTCGATCTAGTGAGTTTCTGTGGCAGCGAAGGTAAGATGGTTGTTTTTGTGTTTTTTGTTCAAATATTGATCGATTTGTTAGCAAATTTAGAACACAGTTGATCATTTTCAGGAATTGTTGGTTGTAAGATGTCAGATCAGGCCGATTCGGTTTGAGAGCACGGAGAGAACGTGTATCTCGGGTTTCGTTGCAAATATTGCAAGGCCGTGAAGAGAGGGGGTGGTGCCACACGATTCAAGCAACATTTGAAACATCGTGGAAGCAGCGTACTTGGGTGTTCTCATGTTCCCACGGATGTGCGGGACTATTATCACCGAGAGATTGATAGAACCGCCGAGCGGAGGAAGGACCGAGTTAAACAGACCCTTAGACAGCATCAGGTTGCAGGTCAGAGAAATGTCAATGAGGAGGACGATGAGGAGATGCAGGCTACCATGAGGTTATCTAGAGAGGAGGAGAAATTCCGACAGCGTCAGCGTTCGTATGGTGGTCAGTTCGAGAGTGGTGGTGCTGGTGCTGGTTCATCGCAAGGTGTTTCTGGTGCGTCGCAAGGAGGTGGTGGGTCTGGATTGTTTAGTATGATAAGAAGCTCCGCATCACAGAGGTCAGGTAATGAACGGATTCAAACTAGGATCGATACAGGTCCATAGACTGCGAAGAGCAAGCTAGCAAAGTCGGCCATTGGACGCGCATGGTCAAAAAAATTTCATACAGAAGCCATCCCTGGTAGAAAAGCCGATAATCCATACTTTGTTAGTGCTATAAAGAAGACACAGAGATGGGGTACGAGACTTTTATTTTATTGTATTACATGTTTTGTTATATGTTATTATATTTATATCGTGTGTCATGATATTTGCAGGTGAGGACGTGCCTAGCCTAACTGGGAGGGAAATAGATGGCACGTATTTTGATGCTAACGAATAAGACATCAAGAAAGAATTCGATAAAGTCAAGATGGAGTGGCCGATGTACGGTGTCACGATTACGTGTGACTCTTAGACTGGCCCTACAGAGATGAGCTTGATAAACTTTATGGTCTACTGTAATGGTGTCGTGTTTTTTCACAACTCATGTGATGTTACTGGGCACAGCTAATCTGCGGACTTCATATTCAAGGTACGAGATATATGTTTATTCTATAGCACTATTTGTTTTATTTGCAGCTATGATATTTGAACAATAAAACGATCTTGTGCACTATTTATTTTATTCTTACATATGGTATTTTGAACTATGAAACATTCTTGTGCAGGAAATGAATAAGGTATGCATTGATGTAGGTGCAGACAATATTATGCAGTTTATTACAGACAATGGTTCAAATTATAAAAAGGCGTGCAAGCTGCTAATAAACAAGTATTCTCATATTGTCTGGGAACCATGTGTGGCCCATACAATCAACCTGATGCTAAAGCCTATTGATGAGTTTTCAGAGCATAAAGCTATGATACAGTCGGCTCGTAATATTTCTCGTTGGTTGTATAATCATAATCAGTTGCACTCTATGATAACTAAGGCTATTGGTGGTGAGTTGATAAGATGAAATACAACACGTTTTGGCACAAACTACATGTTTCTTGAGAGTATGCTTCGTCGGAGAGAAAAATTCATGGCATGGATGGGTTCTGAGACATTTTTAAACAGTAGATTTGCTAATACTGAGGACGGAAGGCATGCTCACTCGTGCCTAGCAAGCATATCATGGTGGGATTCAATGAAACATGTGGTAGATGCAGTGCAACCTTTGTATGCGTTTCTTCGGTTTGCTGATCAAGACAAAAGCTTTACCTTGAGTGAAGTATTTCTTTGATATTATTTATGTAAAAATGAGTATGAAGCCCTTTATAGGAATGATGAGCGAGAGATGCAGAGGTATATGGACATTATAAATCGTAGGATGGTGGATATTTGTAATGATACCTTTGTGAATGCAGGTAATACGTACTTAAAAAAAACATTATTGTATTTTTTGTTTCTACTGCAACAATATCTAACTATTGTTACATGTGCAGCTGGATCTTTGAACCTAAGAAGTCACTATTCTTACGGGATAGGTCGAAATATGATGAACGATATTCGAGAGACATTTACACGCATAGCATCAACCGACTTGTGTGTGCATGCCCTGCAAGAGACAGAAATTTTTAGAAGAAAACAAAGTTCATTCGGCACTGAGTTGACCAACAGAATAGCAGTAGATAAAAATACTTCTCCTGCAGCTTGATGGAACATGTTTAGAGGTGACACACCTCATCTCCAGCAACTTGCATTACAGATGGTCTCACAGTGTGCATCATCTAGTGGTTGTGAGCGTAACTGGAGTACATTTACATTGATCCACACGAAGGTGCGTAATAGATTATCTCATGAGAAATTGCATAAGCTGGTGTATGTTAACTATAACCTTCAAATCCGTATGCGTGATGTTTCATAGACATATAAGCCACCAGAAGCCGATCCATTTGATCGTCTCATAGAGTGTCGTTGTATGATTCTTCAAATCCTATTCGAGAATGGATAGAACATGAGAGATCCAATTCTGACCCTATTCTTAATGAAGAGGGCACCGAGACTGACAGTCCTGTATCTAGCCGTCTTGTTACAGATGATGACACTGGTAGACAGTTGTTGCGCGTGTCTCATGCTGCAACAATATTTGAATGGATGGATCAATATGTGGGTGATACTCACATAGGCAATAAAAAGGTTCAAAGTGTAAGACAGAAAAAAATGGTAAAAAGATGAGGTTAAGAAGCAAAAGAAAAGGTAAGAATGTAGACAGTGACGACTCCACATATTCTGGAGACGCCAGACGAAGTCCAGTCTACCAAGAATCAAATTATAGCAGATCTCGAACTACATCTAGAGACCCACCAGGCAGTATGGTTCCTGAGTCACAGGCACCGGTCACACAACTCATTATTTCACAGGTAACCAATTTTTCGCATCATACGATCAATTTTAACTCATTTATCTTACACTTCACTTCTTTTGCAGGTGAGACAGACTATACACATGCTACACAGGATAAAGACCATGGTGCTCCACAGTCATTAAGGGCATCGATGGGGGGAGGCAGCATTACTACGGTACATACTATTCCGCGTCAGACAGTGATTCCTCGTACAGCCAAAATAATGAGTACTATAATTATCCGTACGATGATCGTAGTACACAACCTCCCACTACATGGGTATATCAATGGCAAAATTTAAAGTTTTATAACATGTTATACTCGTAATAGGAGACAACTACTGCTTCGACGGGACAATCTTGAAATGAATTCAAAGCAGAGTTGTTAGCTGCTAGAGGAATTCAACTCCTCTCAAGTGAAGAGTGTGACAATGCATATTTTGATTAGAGTACAATCTACAAATAAAATGTGCTTCGCAAACTATGTATGAACTTTGGATTTGTTGTGAATAAACAACATATATATATATAGATTTATTATGTTTCGAACTTTGAATTTGTTATGAATGAATAACTGTCTTTTATTTGTGGATAAAGTATGTTGTGAATGTTGATATTAAAAAAAATTAGAAAAAGCCATGCCCAATTTTCCAGCACTTTTTATCTAATTTCTTTTTTTCACTAATTTAACGGTTTTCAGATAAATGAAGCGGTTTACCGTAAAAATCACGCGGTTTTCAGCAAAAACCGCTCGGTTTTTGCTGTTAGCGGTTTCAGCAAAACCGAGCGGTTTACCGCTCAAACCGTGCGGTTTACCGCAAAAACCGCTCGGTTAAACATTTTCGAACTGTGCAAACCATCAAAATTTAAAATTTGAAATTTGAACGAAAAACCGCACGATTTTAATGGTTTTTGCGATTTTCATAAAACCGCTCCGGACGGTTTTTAGGGATGAAACGGTCCGGAGCAGCCAACGCAAGGAACAGAGAAACAAATATCTGTAACCAATCATTGTTTTTGTTATAATTTTTTGTTTTCTATCTACACGCTGATTTGCTGAACGAGTTAAGGGAATAAAAAAGAATCTAACTAGTATTACAATTAGCAGCAGCTAGGTACATATATGACTGTAAATTTGTCACTGTTCTGTTTCAACCGGAGCGCCCTTTAAATTCCATTCTAGGTGTACTGGGACGATCTTGCTAGGGATGCAAAATGATTCAGCATAAGAAACAGAGGGTGTACGTCATGGTCTGAAATCCTAACGTGGCATCTCAAACACCATTAAAATTCATCGTACTAATCATTTCGTTAACCTCCATATCCTCACCATAAGAGCTGAACTCATAGTCGATCACCGATTCTTTCCATGCCCAAACATGTTTTGCTCGATTTATATCTAGTGTAAACTGATGAGCTGCTAGAAGATGGAAACAAAGAAAATCTCCCTGGTGATCCTTCTCTAAACTCCAATTCATCATGACGGTTTTGATGTTTTTGGTTTGCGATTGCTATTGAGAGTGTGGAATACAGCTGGGTTTCAAGAGGACTCATTGTAGAGGTGACACAAGCTTCCCATCTTTTATAGGTCACCTCATTCTTTTATAGGAAGCTATTTCGTCCGGCATTACTATGCGAAGCGGTAAATTAATTAGCACAGCCCTTACTCAAGCGCCAACATATGGCTTTCATCTCCAATAGACTTCACTTCTAGAACCCAGTATTCAGTCCATGGAGCGATCAGATCTTCACAAGCAGAGGTTTTGCATCCCAATGCCTACCATTCTAATTTCCTTCCTAGGTAAAAAATCACGTCTCTTCTGCTTGTGGTTGCCGTGAACTGAATTTCTAAAGAGGACACAGGTTTCTGTAGTACAAGGAGCTGTAGATGACTTATTATATTGTGCAAATGTGGATGTAAACTTGTCCCATCAAGACTACCGTTTTATAGGTCTTTGCTCTCCGAAAAGAGGGGCAGTCTATAATAGTCCAGCTGCATTCACCTGTGCTAGCTCAGTCGGAACATACCGAGGGCCCTTTTTGAAAATACAAATTTTATAGAAATTATATAAAAAATTTATAAAAAATTAATTCAATTTCACAGAAAATATATAGGATTCAGAGACTTTTTTCCACAGTCCAAAGGAGTCTAAATACCAGCTAGAAAGTTTAGTTTCCCCAAAGGGGTCTAAATATCAATCGCAATCTAACGGCTGCCAAGTTCACTGAGTCAGATGTGGCATCTTATAGGAGCTTCAAGGGTCACTGGTCATATTTATCGGTGCAGTAGCTTACCTACCATCTTGCTGGCTCGAGGCATCTAATAGCATTGGAACTGTAGTTCTCATTGAGCTCATTGACGCAACATGGGGATTAATGTTCGCAGACATAGTGATCCCGATGCTTCACATGCCGACATGCTCTCTTAACTAATACTATAGGATGTATAGTTTTTTTTCTGCAATCTGAAACCAGAAAGAAGAAGAAAAACACTCCTGCCGCTCAATAGCATTGCCATCTTTGCATAAACGTGAGCCGGGAGCGAAGGGGCAATTTATAGGCAGACAACACTCGAGTGTATGCAACCCCTCAACCACGATGTCAGCAACCCATCTAACATTTCTATCTGCATTAACTTGTGCTTTATGCTGCACTATGTTAGCAACCCATTAACCACAACATTTGTCAGAAAAAAACTTGCCAAATACAAGTGGGATCGAGCAGTGGTGTTATAAGAAGGAAGAATAATGCATAATTACTCTTTTTTTTGTTTTCGTACAAGTTCTAACATAACTGAGCCAATGTGACTACTTTGATTAAAGTATACAACATGCAAAGATGCATCTAATGGCGCAAATCAACAATTTACTTGCATGCTTGTACTCAAATTCTAGCCTACATTTCCTAGAAAGAGTATATTTCATGATAAACCATCCTGATGCAAAAATGCAATAGTTGGTTCTGCCGTCAGATTTCCTCGTACTTTTCAACGGGACTACGATAGTATGGATCCGTTGGATTAACATCCATCCTGATGCCTCTAATGCCTATCTGGAGTGTCCTACTCGCCGTCACACCCACATTGGCCTTTGTAGCGTTTTCATGCTTGAGGCCACCTCTAACAGTCCGTCGACTGACTGCTCTTCTCGATGGTTTGTGATCCTTAGCTAGTCGGCCTGCAATATTTATGTAGGCGTAACCCACGAGTATTAAAGAGTTTGGTAAGTTCCTCTAATTTAAGATCCTTTTATGGATAAAAATAACCCAATGCTGAGAGCTTACGCATTTGCTACCAAAGTGTGCAATTAGCGAATGCAAATGTAAGCCTCTGAGATGTGGTAAATGTACTTCACACGAAACCTGGAAGGGAATAGGTATAGAGTAAAAAGCTTCATCTGACACCCTGGAAAACTCACAGCCTAGAAGAAAGGAGGAATGGACATCATTGATTTTCATTGAAGGGATGAATGGACAGTAAAAATAATAGTATATTTTTGGCTTGTAAAAACTGATGCTAAGCTCAAGCTCATTGGTGCTTATCCTGAAGAGTCTAATCAAACCAACCATCCAAATTTCATCTTTGAAACTGCTCATGTCCCCAACTATTGAAATTCTAGTGGTTTTCTACTTTTGGCGACAATAGACAAGGCACCTGTCGGCTGAGTTCTAATCCTGATGCATCTCAATCATATCTAGATAAGATGGTTCCTTACCTTTAATATTGGAAGGCTCAATGTACCCAGAGAGTACTTGTCTTTTTCATTTGTGATGCCTCTAATAGCTGGACGGGATGAACATTCCACAAGGTGGCGCCATCTTTTGGCTTTCGATGTTGACTCCTCCCCAGGGAGGCACATTATAGTATAGGTAGGCACGACCAAATCTTTTTATGAATCATGGGCAATGAAATGTGTCCATCTTGAACTGTTTGAGTTTCCAATCTAATTGACATCGTCATAGAGCTGTACAATTTGCATTTGTTGTAATGTTTGAGAACTACATAAACATGCACGTGGTCTTATGCAGTTGGATGTAATTACTAAAGGGAGTAGTCTACATATCTTTTCACCTCTGCGACCCCCTTGCTGAAATTCAGACTTTGAACGAGTAACCTGACTCTAGCTACTTACTCCGATTTAATCTGGTCAGTCATGAACGGCACCAGGGTGTGTGGCTGACCTTTTGTCTATCTTGCATCTCCCACTCTTCAATCTCTTCCATGAGTTTCCATATTTGGGTACAATATTGACAGACAACGTGGTTGGAGTTCTTATCCCAATCCCTCATGCTTAGCTAGATGAACTCTTAGTCAGGGAGATAGGAACCATGCACTAGGACTTTTGCTATATCAACACATACCAGTGATTACATTTGTGCTGCTATCTCCGTCAACCTACTCTTTTTCTTTGAACATGAGGAAGTAACATGGCCATGGTTAGGCTGATTAATTATCATTGGTACAAATCCTGCCCTGCATGGTAAACCAATAGGTATACCATAATATTCGAAGAACTCTCCTACATGAGAAACACACCCAATGTCACTAGTATTTCCAATCTTTTCAGTACTTTGTGAACAGGAGGTCTCGGTGTTTGCTTGTGTTCCAGGTTGAGGATCAACACGACGAGGCAGTCAAACAATTTCAACTTTAAGTATCAATAGAGAAAAAAAAATCCTCTATGCGCGCATGTACCTGTTTCTATGTAGCGCCTCTAAACCAAAGATCGAATCAAAGGCACATGAACGAAATAAGGAAAAAAAATCTCCCTGCTCCGTGCTCCACATGCACGTGAAAGCATAGAAGCAGCGAGTTCTGACTCCTGCGCAAGTGGGACATGTACGGAAGTTCATGGAGAGGTTGAGCCGTGAAGCCGGAGCTCTATGCCTAGATGCTCTGCTTTCTACTTCTAGTTGTAATAGTAAATTAGTAATGGAGTCAGAAACACTGTGGTTGGAGTTCTTGTCCCAATGCCTCTCATGCCGAGCTCTAGATGAGGAACCATGCAGGACTTCTGCTGTGTCAACTCACACAAGAGATTATATCTTCCATAGCTATGCTATGCTCTGTCAATGTGTTGCTATCATTGGCTCGAGCGTGTCAAAGGCCTAGAAAGCATTTTGTAGTAGGACTAGGAGGATGCAACGAAAACACTCGGTGCATGTAAATCCATCCACCTACCTTGCTTTGTTACAATACTATTTCATCAACAGTTGAACATGCCACTTTTGTATATATATTAATGTAAAACCATGTACTAGTTCTATGATAAACGGATTTTCTCAACATCACCTGTAGTCAAATGACATCTGAGAGCCGTTGGATCTAACAGATCAACAATCCAGATCCACCTTGATCCGGATCCGCTTGTTTTTTGCAGAGGGGCCTATTTGTTATATTCTGACTGCATGAGGTGCTAACTCTTTTATCTAGTTTTATGCCATGTTTAGGCCAATATACACGTGAGATCAAACATGCCAGGTTAAAAAACCAATAAATTTCACAGCACCACCAATATTTAAGGCTTAATTATTATCATTGGTATAGATCAGCCCCTACTTTCTAACCAATCGATTCACCTTAGGATTTGAGAAACCCTTCAATATAGATGATGAGGAATACTCCAGTATTCTTGGTAACCCTAGTTAATCCTATCCAAATGTAGCCAGATTAACTGCTCCTAAGCAATCATGTTGCGGCCCCGGGAAGTTGCACCGTGCCATCCTGAGAGATTTTCATGGAAGGTGTAGGAAGATGGTGGGACACAGGGATAGCTCCATCCTCGATGCTACTTTACCATAGCTAAACACGGCGACCGGGTAAGAGTTATAATCCTGATTCCTCTCATGTCTAGTTTGTCTAGTGGTATTTGTCATTTTACTTCCCTCAAGAGCCATTTTATAAGATACGTATGTAACCAAAACAAGAGCTAGTTGGAAGTAGCTATAGTGACATGAGCACTAAAGTGGCATCACATTGCAACCGAGAGCCAGTATCAAAGACCCAGTTTATAGGAAAACTTTGAGCACCATGTTGCAGCTATTTAAGTGATTCATTTATTGTGTTTGTATTTCTGATATTCAGTTATTACACAGAACGTCAAGTCTATTTACCAATGTGTTATGTCTGTATATCTATATTGACATATATATTTCAGATTTACTATAACACAAATCAGGTTTACTATACATAATACATGTGGAACAATTGGAGAACTAGTGGAAATAAAAAGATTAACTTCACTCTCTGACCATTCTATTTGCCCCGTGACTTCTTTTCTATTATCTTCTTTCTATTCGATTTCATCAGTAACTAGTAAAGTAATACTCTCTCCAGGACCATTATTCTTGACGTTTTAGATATGTCTTTAAGTCAAACATTGAAAACATAAATTATAAATAACTTTAAAGTGGTTAAGTTTAAAAATATGAAAACTATATGAATAGATTTGTCTTTAAAAACTGTTTCATAAAAATATACATATGGTGTTTTTAAATAAAAACTTATAAAAAAATAGAAGTCAAAGTTGCATTTTGAAGACAGTGCCATTGTCCAAAACGTCAAGAAATACGAGACCGGACAGTACTAGTGTCATTACATTAAAATCTGTTAAACTTTGGCACCAACCATATTAGAAGGGATATCATTGTTCACTGTGTTAGTGTCAACTCTCAATAATGAGCATTTTGTAGCAGGTACACAATCCAAATAGTAAATGAAATTCATCCATCTGCTTACTACTCGCTAGCTCTGTAAACAACCTTAGCTAACTGCTTTGCTCCTGCCGCGACCCAAAGTCCAACTTCATCCTTGATCGCAGCTACTAAGCGTGACACCGGCTGCAACTTATCATTGAAAACCTGGGCGTTGCACTCTCTCCAAATGAGCCAGATCATCAGAGTAAGCAGGGAACAGGTGCCACTGATCAATCCAATAACCTTTCAGAACCAAAGCAATAACATCTGGTTGATTTTGGCTACTGGCGTATGATTAGGTAGTTGCTACTCAAAGAACACGTACGTTTACACTCTTCCTCTCACGCACATTTAAGAAAATGAGGCGGGAAGATCCAGCTCTAGTTATATCTGGTAACAGTGCGAAGGAAAAATGGGCCCGACGCATTTCAAACTGGTATCGGATCGAAGCTTTACATCAGGTCCCGTGGAGTTCTGCAATTTTTTAGAGTTTCGTTTATTGCAGACTTACCACAATAGTGATTCTCACAAATGCATGGATGTTTAGAAGGAACTCAACTCATAGATTAGCTAGCTTTAAAGAAGACCCCGTAGCAGTAGCCTGAATCATCTTTCTACCGTTCTATACCAAAGAGTACACGTTCGAGGTGCATGGAAAGCCTATAATAGTAGAGAGATTTTAAAATAGACACAAATGAATATGGACCATTCATTTGCGTTGATCTCGATGCTTAAATTATTTTTTTACCTCCTAAGAGGTAAAACATTTTTAATAATTATTAATAGCTGTATAATTTAGTTTGAAAAGTTATTAGTGAGTTTTGGTAGGTGACGGTAATAAAAAAGATATGATTTTTTATATAATTAATGGTTGAGATTAAATTCATATTTTACTTTTTAGGAGGTGAAACAAAGTCACTGGGTCTATTTTAAAAGTACTCTATTAGTAACTTCGAATATATGTATTAATACTAGAGTGTTCATCACTTAACTGTTTGTCAATCACAATGATAGAAGCTGTATTGACAGACTCTCTAATACTGTATCCTTTAGCTTCACTGTGCGCCACGGCGAGTCAGATCTGGACATGTTCGCTGAAGACACATGATGACATGAAGCTGGACCACGCGGAGCTGGAGGACTACCTCCGTACTCGCGATACTCTGTGTATCCGTTGTGATCAGACGCTGTTGCTTCCTCTCATCTCCAATGAATCAGGATTTCTTGGAAGTTTCTAAGCATCAGTATAGTTTGAAGAAAAGGCGACGACATTATTCTAATCCTGATGCATTTCATGCCTAGCTAAACAAATCCCTGGATAAGGATCCACGCAAGACTGGCACTGAATCTGTAATGCATACAGCCAACCATCTCTTTTCTCTCCCTTCTTTTTCAGCTTTTGGATAGCTGGATTGGATGCATTTTACGGTAGGAAAATTCAAGTGGAACAGTTACTGCATTGTAGACAATGAAAGCCATCCATCTACTCTCTATTGTACTGTAACTGTATATTAATAAAAGAGATAGTGACATATACTATTGTGCTCCGTATATTGCAATATCTATCAGGAGCAACCAATGCAAGGAACAGAGAAAAAATATCTATAATTAATCAATCACTGTTTTCTTATAATCTTTTTCTCTATCTACTCCGTGCATGCTTAATGAGTTTAACGGAATAAAAAAGAATCTTACTATTATTACAATGTCACACCCCAAATTTCCCAATTTGGGGATGTGAACTTTTCTTCACCAAAATAAAGTAAAATTTTTAATTATTTAAATAATTTTAATTATTATTGGTTTGTTCTTAATTTTAAAAGTATTCAAAATTTCCTTGAAAATAAAGTTTTAAACGTTTTTGTCTAATATTATCTTACTTTAATAAAATGATTTTGTATTTATCTTAAAACCAATTTTATTTGAGAAAAAAAGTAATAAAGAGGTGTTTTCCCTAAATTTGATTTTTGAAAATATGTCTTTAAAACATAATTTTATTGTGAACTTTGATTCTAGTTGGAAACTTTGAAATGAAGTAAAATGAATCTATCTCAAATTATTTCAATGTTTTGGAAATAATCTTTTAAAATGATTTTTGGTATTTAGAAGCAAGTTTTATTTGATTTACAAAAAAAAAAGAGGGTGCTTTCTCACAATTTTAATTTTTCGAAAAGATATAAGTATGATTTTTATTATAAAACTTTGTTTTATTTGAAAAGGTTTCAATGAACGTTTGAAATTAATTTATCTCAAATACTTTCAAATATATTCTTCTATTGTTTCAAAATAAAACAATTGGATAAAATAAATTATAATCAATGAAATAAACAAAAGGAAAGAAAAAAGGTTTTCTCGAATTTTGGATTCTAAAAACAGATGTCTTAAAATATGTTTTTATTTGAAATGGTTCAAATAAAGTGAAATGCATTCATCCCAAAATATTTCAAATTAATCCTCTCATTTTCAAATAATCTAATAATAATAATAATAATAGAGAATTAAAAGTGAATAAGAAAAAAATTACAAAGGAAATAAAGAAAAGAATAAAAAAAAATCCCCGCGACCCACCTAGCCCGCCGCAACCCCAGCCATTACCCCCTTCTCCCTCCCTCGCTTTGACCGACAGCCCGGCCCCGCTTGTCATCCCCTTCCTCTGGCCGCCTCCGCAACAGCCGCGCGCGCTGCCCTTTTCCCAATCTCCGCGGGATTCCTCCTCTAATCGTATGCCACGACTTCCCCGAGTTGACTGCACCTATATACCCTATAAATCCCCCACGAAACAGCGCCGCTCGGCCCTCTCTCTCCTCGACAAAACCCGAGACCCTTGTCGCCTGTCGCGCCGCCCCTTGGAACCGCCCCGACCACCACCGACCTCGTGACGGCCTTCCCTACTCCCCGCTGCCCCTGCCCGGCCGATTTCCGCCCCCAGCCGGTTCTTGGACGTTGCCCTCGCCACCGCCGAAGATCGCCACCAGCACGCCGCCGTCGCGCCCCCATCTCCTGCGTCCCCCGACCTCGTTCGAGCCCGTGGTGAGAATCCCAACCTTGTTCTCTCTATTTCCCCTTATTTCCGTCGAGAACCCGCCACTGGAGCACCGGGGACCGAGCTCGCCTAATTAACCTTGAAATCAAAGGCCTAGATCTATGCCACATCACCCAATTAACATCATCCATCCGATTCAAATCCAAAGGTCAACTAATCGACGTGTTTCTTTCAATCCAATCCATCCGATCTAGATCCGACGCCCCAAATTAATCCTTGAGTTTCCAATAACAAAACAAATACTCAACAAACTCCTAAAATATCTCTTTCCCTTTATATTCCCCCCATCCCCACAACTCCTCACGTCCTCCTCTAACCCCCCCTCATATTTCTCTCTTCCCAACAGATCGCGACCAACCACCCTGGCTCTGATTTTGATCGACATTCCCGGAGATCTACTCAACCAAATTGCACCAAATTTTGTCAGCAGGTGCACCTTGATGTCCTCTACAACATATCCAAAAATCATAACCATTGGAGTTCGGTAGCTTTCGAGATCTAGATCGTAATGACTGCTGCTCCCTGATCTAGATCTGTTCAGCGCGTGGATCGGTAATATCTTCTTTGTTTTCCTCAATTTCGGCCATCCCCTTGATGAAACTATTATACCATGTTGTGTTTCAGAAAGTTCTCTTTTCAACCCCCAAAGGATTTGCCAAGATTCCTCACGGTTCCACCAGGAACGTGATTTCCTCATCGACTACCGCTGCAGAACAAATACCAGATCCAATTCATCGATCTGCTTTTCAGGTTAAATATAGTTCAAGCTATCGTGTCTCCATTGTGTTCCAGAAAATTTCACATGTTTCTGTTCAAACACTTTCTTGAATCTTGCAGTCAATCATCGGGAACGCGCATGTCTTTGCAATGCTGTTTGTGCGCAGCCAGACGTGTTGCCCCCATTCATCACTTGTTATCATCTAATACCTTGAAGTTTCCATATTGTAGTATAATCCTTTGTGAGTCCCTCAACCTTGTTATCACTCCATAATGATCTTTCAATATTGCATATGATTCTTAGTTTTGGTTGCTGGATTGTTTGGCTGTTGGTTGTTGCACGCTTAGACGAATACGCTTCGGATCCGCTTGCGAGGACTTCAAGAATCAGAACTCCAAGATCATTGAGCAGCAACACAATTACAAAGGCAAGTGTCCTTGACCATCTTGTGCCTAATTTTCAAAATATCTATCTTGTAGATTGCATGCTTGTGTCAAATTGACTGCGTACCTATTAGTAGAAATTCCTAGTCTTTCATATTATGTCTTGTCGCCTTAGTTTACT
Source organism: Zoysia japonica (assembly GCA_001602275.1). Lineage (NCBI taxonomy): Eukaryota > Viridiplantae > Streptophyta > Magnoliopsida > Poales > Poaceae > Zoysia > Zoysia japonica. The sequence goes on from BCLF01000016.1 coordinate 2,596,227, forward strand.
TTACTGTTGGGTAGATCACATGCTTAGATTGCTACTGCCGGGTTGGGTATATTTAAATGGATCATTATACATGCTTCACGAAGATTAATGGAGATTAATAGCAACTTGATAGTGATGATTTGGGCGATATGGTTGGTGAAGGACTGTGTGCAGGGTTACTGGCACTGTTCCTTGGTAAGTTATCTTCCCAAATCTAAGGACCGGTTCGTGGAGCGACCACCCATGTGTTCCGTACAGCCACGATGCCAAGAATGGGCGTGGCCTGGCGTAGTAAGTGATGAAAACCAGTTCTGTGCGTGCCAGCTGGTGGAGCGGGGAAAGCGGGTTACGCCTGGATCCGCTTGGAGAGAGAGGTGTGGGGAAGGGAGGGTTACTCCCGGGAACCATTCGGCACAAGAGGGGGCCTCTCGGGTTCCGGTTAGTGCCCGACGGGTGAAACTTTAGTGGGCACGTACAAGCTGGCGGAAGTCATAGAAAAGCCTTATAGTGATCTCTTGGCCCTCACACCAAAGGAAGTGTGCGAGTGCGACGGCACAGGCATAATGGAGATTCTTTTAATCACCTGGCAACAGGGGATGAAATCACTACTCGTGGGGAAATTTGTACAACCTCTGCAGAGCGTAAAACTGTCTTGACAGCCGTGCTCACGGTCACGAGCATTGCATGGACCCTCACATGATTAGTGAGATTTTGATATGGTTTGGTTGGTGAGCACAGTGGGAGACTGATTTGGTTTTGAGGTTGGTGCTGCAGCCGGGTAGGCTGCGAGCATGTTGGTTTATAGGTGCGATGTCTTTCACTTAGTAAATAGGTGCTTAATAAGAAATGTGTCTCTATTGTGTGCTTTTATGCAAAAGAACCATATGTTGACTTTACCTTGTTCTTTACCACATGTCATCTTTTTCCACACTTGCTGAGTACATCCCGTACTCAACCTTGCCTTTATCAATGTTGCTCAGTAGAAAGCAAGGTTTAAGAGGATGTTGAAGACACAAGAGTGGAAGTTTAGGTTTGCCGTCTCTCCGGTCGACTGCCTGTGGAAGCTGCGCTACGCTTGGTTTTCTTTTCTGCTGCAATTCGGTAATCGTTTTAATTCTCTTTATTCGTGACATTGTTCTGTTTTACCATTAATGAAGTCACTTTATGTGTGAAACTTGATTCCTGGGCACACATAAAGGGTCACTTGGTTTTAGCCTTAAAACCGGGTGTTACACAATTAGCAGCAGCTAGGTACATATATATGACTGTAAAATTGTCATGGTTCTGTTTCAACCAGAGCACCCTTTAAATTCGATTCTAGGTGTATGTCACGCCCCAAATTTTCCAATTTGGGGATGTGAACTTTTCTTCACTAAAATAAAGTAAAATTTTAATTATTTAAATAATTTTGATTATTATTCATATGTTTTCAATTTTAAAAGTATTCAAAATTTCCTTGAAACTAAAGTTTTAAATGTTTTTTATATTAACTTACTTTAATAAAATAATTTTGTATTTATCTTTAATCCAAGTTTATTTGAATTAAAAATAATAATAATAAAGATATGTTTTTCCTAAATTTGATTTTTGAAAATGTATCTAAAACAAGATTTTATTGTGAACATTAATTTTAATTGGAAACTTTCAAATGAAGTAAAATAAAGTTATCTCAAACTATTTTACTGTTTTGAAAATAATCTAGTAAAATGAATTTTGGTATTTAGAAGCAAGTTTTATTTGATTAAAAAAAGGATGCTTTCTCATAATTTTAATTTTTGAAAAGATATATTGAAAATATGAGTTTTATTATGAAATTTGGTTTTTGAAAGGGTTTCAAAGAAATCGTCAAATGAATTTATCTCAAATACTTTCAAATGAATTCTTCTATTGTTTTACCATAAATAATTGGATAAAATAAATTATAATCAAAGATATAAATGAAAAAAAAGGATAAAGGAAATAAACAAAAGGAAAAAAAGATGTTTTCTCGAATTTTGGATTAGGGAAAAAGATGTCCTAAAATATGTTTTATTTGAAATGGTTCAAATAAATTAAAATGCATTTATCCCAAAATATATCAAACGAATTATATCATTTAGAAGTTTTAAAATAACCTACAAAAAATATAAATTAATTAATAAATAAATTGCAAGAAATAAAAAAAAGGAACAAAACTTCCTAGCCCATCTCTCCTCCCTGCCTCTCCACTCACTGCAGCCCAATCTTTCCCCGCGGCCCAGCTAACCACGGCCCAAGGCCCAGCAACGCCCCCACCTCCTCTCCCCTTCTCACTGACCAGCGGGGCCCGTCCGTCATCCTCGAGCTCCAGCCGCCCCAGCCAGCCCCAACCGCCCCAGCCGAGATTTTTGCCATTCTCCGTGGGATTCCTCCCATAAACCGCGCCCCACGCCTTTTCGCCTCAACCGCCCCTGATTCCCATATAAACTGCCATGCCGCTAGCCCCTCTCTCTCCTTCCCAAAATCAGAAACCCTAGCCACCTGTCGCGCCGCCCCTCGGAGCCACCCCGGCCACCACCGACCTCGTGCCGGCCTTTCATGCTCCGCGACTCCCCTTCCCAGCTGACTCCCGCCCCAAGCCAATGCCGGGACGTCGCCCCCGCCACCGCCGAAGGTCGCCACCAACACGTCGCCGTCACGCCCCCATCTCCGGCATCCCCCGACCTCGCTTGAGCCCGTGGTAAGAACCCTCACCTCCCCCTCTTCAATTTGAGCCCATGGACGTCGAGAACCGGCCACCGGAGCACCAAAAACGGTCGCCTCCGGCGAGGTCCGGCCATGGCCGCCGCCGGCTGGCCGCCATCCACCAACTGCCGTTGGATCTCATATGAGCGGCCCAGATTAGATCTAAACCCCTGCATTAGATCTAATTGAATCTCATCGTTAGATCCAAATCCAAGAGCCCACGTGATGCCACGTCATCCCTTTAATCACACCCGCCCGATTTAGATCCGAGCGTCCAGATCAAGCCACGCCGTCCAATTGTTTAGATCCGTTCATGTTGAAATCTAAGGCCCAGACTAATTCCGATATCCAAATAAAAATAAATTGATGTCCTTTACTGCGTCAGCATGACCTAGTGATGACGTCAGCGTAACCGTTTAATTAATATTAATTAGAAAATTGGGTTAATTAAATCTGGATTAATCTATTAACTAATAAAATATAATAATAAACTAAATAATAATATTTTTAATCCGAAAGATAACTATAATAGTTATCTAATAATTAACTTAATTATAATAATTATACAGAAAAGCCCTTGTACTTTTTTGTAATTAATTTTAGTCCTTAATCAATTTTGGAAATCACAATTAGGTTGTCATAACATAATTTTAATTACAAATTAGCCCCCATAAATGGTAATAATAATTCGTATAATTATCAATAATTATAAAATATCATAATATAACAATAATGTTATTAGTAGCAATAATAATTATTAAAATTATAGTAAAATAATATGATTATTCTACTAACAATAATAATTAATATATTACATAATGATATTAACATTATTAATGATGATAATTATAATGACAATAAATATAATAACACCATTACTAATGATATTGAAAATAATATTAATAGTATAACATAATCATAATATTATTTATATTGCCAATAATAATATTAAAAATACCATAAGGATGATGATAATAATAATAATAATTGTAATAATAATAATTA
>BCLF01000016.1:2605805-2636342 GCA_001602275.1 Zoysia japonica
CAGGGTGTCGGCGCGGGTCGCAGACGGTGCGCGGCACGGCCCAGACGGCGTGCGGCGCGGCCCAGAGCATGCCGGCCGGCCGGATCCCGTCGACGAGCTAGGGCGCGGGTGGGGCGGCGCTGGATCTGGGCGGCGCGCGGGTGAACTCGGAAGAGAGCGAGTGAGCGGGGAGAGGGAGAGAATGGACGCGGCAGGGGACTTAGGCGCGCGCGGGCCTGGAAAAATTTTAGGTTTCCGGTCCGTCGGAAACGACGCGTCAGTTAAAAATGTGAAAAATTTATAACGACAAACTCTCTGTTTTAAAAAAAAAAAATCAACGACAGAACAGGTATTATAAACTTTTACCGACGGACTCTTCAACAGTAATTATGTATTATTAGCGACAAATCTCTGATGTTAATTCTAAGTTGTGATATAGTGATAGAGCTATATAATTTACATTTGTTGTAATGTTTGAGAACTACATAAACATGCACGTGGTCTTATCATGCAGTTGGATGTAATTACCAGAGAGTAACCTGACTTCATCTCCTTACTCTGACTTAAGCTTGTCAGTCATGAACGACACTAGGGTGTGCATGAAAACTCCAGCCTTTTAGTTTTCTGCATCTCCCACTCTTCAATCTCTTCCATAAGTTTCTATATTTGGGTACAATATTGACAGACAACGTGGTTAGAGTTCTTGGCACAATCCCTCTCATGCAGAGCTAGATGCACTCTTCGTCAGGGAGATAGGAACCAAGTACTAGGATTTTTGCTGTATCAATACATACCAGAGATTATATTTGTGCTACTATATTTGGGGTTACAAAGTGTTTTGAGTCCTGGATTCATTTTATAGTAGGTAGATTCAACTAAAAAATTCAGTTCATCTTTTAAAATATTTAAAATATAAGTCCGTGAACCTACTCTGTTTTTCTTTGAACATGAGGAAGTAACATGGCCATGGTTAGGCTGATTACTTAGGCAAATTCTACAGTAGATCGAAATAAATGTGGACTATCCATTTACACAAATCTCGAGGAAAAATTGTTCCTTTACCTCTTAGAAGATAAAAGCTCTATCATAATTATTAATTATTAAAATATCTAATTTGGTAAGAAATCAATCAGTTATAAAAAATGATGCAGGTGACAGTTTATGAAATTAAGTCTTTTCCATATTGGCCGAGTTAATATTGTATTCCAATTTTTTTAAAAAAAAATTTAACGACTGAGATTGAAATGATGTTTCACCTCCTAGGTAAAGAACATGAGTTTGTCTACCTTAGAAGAAGGGCTCCATTAATTATCATCGGTGCAAATACTGCACTGCATGCTAAACCAATCGGTTCATCATAATATTCGAGGAATTCTTCTACATGAGAATTAAGCACACCCAATGTGACTAGTATTTTCCAATCTTTTTAGTACTTTGTGAATAGGACTCTTGCTTGTGTTCCAGGTTGAGGATCGACACGACGAAGCAGTCAAACATTTTTTAACTTTAACTAGTATCAATAGAGAGAGAAAAAAAATCCTCTATAAGTGCATGTATGTGTTCCTCTGTATTGCCTCTAAATCAAAGATCAAATAAAAAAGGAACATGAAAGAAACAAGGAAAAGAATCTCCCTCCTCCGTGCTCTACATGCATGCGGAAGCACCGACGCAGGGAGTTCTGACTCTGCGCATGTGGGTCACGTATGGAAGTCCATGGAGATGTTGAGCCGTGATGCCGGAGCTCTACTCCTGGATGCTCTGTTTTCTCCTTCCAGGTGTAATAGTAAATTAGTCATGGAGCCGGAAACACTCTGGTTGGAGTTCTTGTCTCAATGCCTCTCATGCCGAGATCTTGATCAAGAACCATGTAGGACTTCTGCTGTGTCAACACACACCAAAGATTATATCTTCCATTATGCTATGCTCTATCAGTGTGTTGCTATCCTTGGCTCGAGCGTATCAAAGTCCTAGACTCTTAGGATGCATTTTGTAAGTAGGACTAGGAGGTTCGGTGCATGTAAATCCATCCACCTATCCTGCTTGCAATACTATTTCTCAACAGTTGACCATGTCACTTTTGTACCATATATTAGAGAGAATTCCTTTTAAGAGCTAAAAAACTCACATCTTCTTTTTTTGCACTTCATTTTGAACTTCCACCAAATAAATTTGATTCTTTTTTTTATGGCCTTTCCAATTCTGTCCACTAACAGTGTTAGATAGAAGTTGAAATTCTCAGTTTACCTTTATTATAATACTCTGAATAATAAGCTGCAAATGTGCTTAACTAAAATGGTACTTGTACCAAAATTTTGAACAGATCTCGTTACATATAACAATCTATTTAATTTCAATATAAAATTATTTTTTCTCAAAAACTTAAACCATCTTTTTATTTCAATATAAAAATATTTATTTCTCTAAAAATTAAACCATCTCTTCTTTGAGCACGTCAGTTCGCATTAATGTACCACGTCACTGTGGCTTACGCGTGTAATTGCAATCGTACGGGTATCCAGGATACACTACTAATTAAGATTCACATATAAAAAAAAAGAAGCGGCGGAAAGTTTCAAAATTAAGGAAAAAAGTAGTACGATGACCAGAACTGATAACAATTTAATTAGTTGACGGCAGTCTCTTCTTCCGTGGCGGCACCGGTGCACTCGTTGCCGCTCGTCGGAGAATCGACCGGCTATGCCTCCAGGCGCTGCTACGGCCGCGCGTATGTCAGGCGCCCCTTTGCCGGCGCGTACATCGACCTCCCCTGCAGCCAAGTCTTCCCCGGCGCCCGCGACAGCCTCGGCGCTGCCCTGCCTCGCGCCATGGCCAGGCGCTCGCGGAGGCCGCGCTCGCCCCCTTGGCCAGGCGCTGCTGTGGCCGCGCGCAGGTCAGGCATTCCTGCGCCGGCGCATACGTCGACCTCCCCTGCAGCAGAATCTTCCCCGGCGTCCGCGACAGGCTCGGCGCCACCCTGCCTCGCGCCATGGCAACGCGCTCGCGGCGACTGGCGCCCGCCGCCTTGGCCAGGCGCTCGCGGCCGGCGAACGCCAGCCTTGTGCCGCGGCGACCGGCGTGGGCTGGGGCTCGCGACCCCCTCCTCCATGGGGCGTTGCCTATCTCGTTCTCCTGGACTCGAACTGGTGCATGACAGCTGGATGTTTGAGACGAGATGGAAAGGGAAGGGCATAATAGACATTGCATACTACTGCCAAAGGTAACCTAACTATGAAACCTGACAGAATACGCGTAAGGGACATAAAAGATAGAATAAAATTTATTTGGTGTAGGAAAGTTCAAAATGAAAAGGAAGGAAGAGGCGAGTTTTTAGCCCTTAAAAAAATTCTCTCTATATATTACTCCCGGTGGTTTTAAATTATTGACACCGTTGACTTCTATCATCAACTTTAACTATTTGTTTTATTCAAAAAATTTATTCCAATGTGTAAAATTATTAGTCGTGATTTAAATTTCACTAATGATAAATCAAATAATAACAAAAGTTTACACATTTGACCAATTTTTTTGATAAAATAAATAATCAAAGTTGATGTTAAAAATCAACGGTGTCAATATTTTAAAATCGGAGCGAGTACTATAAAACAGTGCACTAATTTTATGCCATGTTTAGGCCAATATACACGTGAAATCAAACATGCCAGGTTAAAAAAACCAATAAATTTTACAGCACCACCGATATTTAAGCCTGAATTATTATCATTGGTGCAGATCAGACCCTACTTTCTAACAAATCGAATCACCTTAGGATTTGATAGATGATGAGGAATAACTCCATTATTCTTGGTAACCCTAGGTAATTCCTATCCAAATGTAGCCAGATTAACTGCTCCTAAGCAATCCTGTTGCGGTCCGGAGAAGTTGCACCATGCTATCATGAGAGATTTTCATGGCAGGTGTAGGAAGATGGTGGGACACAGGGATAGCTCCATCCTCGATGCTACTTTGCCGTAGCCAAACAGGGCGAGCAGGTAAGATCAAGGGCTATTTGATCCTTTTATTTTGGTGGAATTAAAATCTACATAATAAGTTAAGCTATTTAGTTTGGAATTTAATATTTCATAACTTTTTTTAAAGCTCACAAATAAGCCTATCTCAAATTTATAGGGTAGGAGATGAAAATAAATTCTATTAATCATTATGCTACAATTCTATTCTCTAACTTATAACATACTCTTCAACTCATTTTCCTACAATAGAAATACAACATATAAATATGTCTCTTGTATGCATAATAATAAATATACAAATATATTTCATATACAGCTATATTAACTTCATTAATCTATACCTAAATTGTAACTCTTAAAATAAATTCAATTCCAACGATCCAAACGGAGCCTAATCCTAATTCCTCTCATGTCTAGATTGTCTAGTAGTATTTGTCATTTTACTTTCCTCAAGAGCCATTTTATAGACTGCGTATGAACCAAAACACAATAACCTTTCAGAACCACAGCAGTAAGATTTTGTTGATTTTGGCTGCTGGCGTATGATTAGGCAGTGGGAGCTGGCATCTTTTAACGCTAGCCAGTCCGATTCTCAAACGTCCATGCAGGGTGAAGCCAGAGAAGAATACTGTCTATAGCAAGATTGAATTCATGACATCTCTCATTTTTCCTTTTGGTTTCTGTAGGCAGTGTGAGATATGCAGTCTGCTTTAGAGGCGCTCTGGAGTTAACAGAGGACGGGAGCAGCATCTTAACCAAAGAACACGTTCGAGGTTGAAAGACTATCTTGGTAACTACGAATGTATGATTAATCATATTTTATCAAAACACAGACACTATTTATCTTCTTAACCTGACCTTCATAGTTACTAATTACACAACGTAAAAACCGAAGTCAGAGTATTCATCATCGAACTGTTTGTCAATCACAATGATAGTAGCTGCGTTGACAGATTCCCCAAGGTCCTTTTCAGCTTTTCTGTGCACTAGGACTAGTCAGATCCTATCATGCTCTCTGAAGACGTATGATGACGCGAAGCTAGACCACGTCGAGCTAGAGGACTAGGTTCCTACTCGTGTTACTCTATGTATCCATTGTGATAAGACGTTTTAGCTTCCTCTCATCTCCAATGAATCAGGATCCCTTGGAAGTTTCTACGTATCAGTATAGTTTGAACTGAAAGCAGTGACATAATTCTGATCCTGATGCCTCTCGTGCCTAGCTAAAACAAATAGGTCAACACGAGACTGCACTGGATCTGTAATGCATATGCCCAATGAACTCGTTTCTTGCTCTTTTTTTTTTTCAGCTTTTGGATAGCTGGACTGGATGCGTTTTACGATAGGAAAAATCAAGTGGAACCGTTACTGGATTGTAGATAATGAAAGCCATCCGTCTACTTTCTATTGTACTATATATTAATAAAAGAGATAATCACAGATACTATTGTGCTCCGTATATTGCAGTATGTGTCAGGAGCAGCCAACGCAAGGAACAGAGAAACAAATATCTGTAATCAATCACTGTTTTCTTATAAATTTTTGTTTTCTATCTACATGATGAACGAGTTTAAGGGAAGAAAAAAATCTAATTATTATTACAATCAGCAGAACTTAAATACATATATGACTGTAAATTTGTCATGGTTCTGTTTCAACCAGAGCACTCTTTAAATTCCATTCCAGGTATACTGGGACGACCTTGCTAGTGATGCAAGATTCATCGTACTCATCATTTCGTTAACCTCCATATCCTCACCATAAGAGCGAGCTGAACTCATTGTTCATTACCGATTCTTTCCATGCCCAAATATGTTTTGCTCGATCTATGACAACTGTAAACTGATGAGCTGCTAGCTAGAAGATGGAAACAAAGAAAAATCTCCCTGGTCATCATTCTCTAAACTCCAATTCATCATGACGGTTTGATGTTTTTGGTTTGCGATCACTGTTGGAGAGTGTGGGATACAGCTGGGTTTCAAGATGCCTCATTGTCAAGGTGACACGCATTCCATCTCCTGTCCATGCTATAGCCAGACAATTCTGATTTGGCAGTGGTCATTGAAAGGCATGGAGGTATATACTTTGGGGCAGATCATGAGATAAACCATGCAACAGTTACTCTGTGCTACGACTTTCTACCTTCAACTTTCTCTAATCTTCGCTCATTGATACCGTTCTAAGACTTTCTACTTTTGAATACAGCATACAATGAGGACATGGCCCGATTTCTCATCCTGGTGCCTCTTATGCCTAGCTAGCTGACCTCTTTGATCAGGAACAATGTACAGCATCAACCACCTGAATTTGCATGCATATTTTTCTTTTTCTTTTTCTTTTCCCATTCAGGGCGCCCCCTCTCTATACTTTGCAATTTATAGCTTGTAAAGTTTGATCTCCGGTGAAAACTTTTATAGTAGGTGGATTCAACAAAAATATGCATTCCATCCATTGCCACTATTTTCCTCCTTACAGTACAATTTCGTCAAACATCAGACGAATCATTTTGTAGGATAAATATTGCAATGAATCCATTTGGACTTGTAATCTTGTTTAGTGATAACCTAGTCGTAAGTTCAAAAATTTCAGCTGAAAACAGAGTCTCATACACAGACAGGGCGCAGGGGTGTGGCATTGGAGACAGGATCGATGTGTTCACAGTTCTTTGGGATCAATGTAAAATCTCTGCTATTGTAGACAAACTGCTAAGTTGGCGTAAAACAGGGGAAAATCTTTGGGATCAACGTTTCAACTATAAGCCTCCATCACCAAAGCACCGGAGGTACAGTGCATAGAGTTCGACAGTGCCGCCTTGACTCCTTTCAGCTCACCGTCCACGTTCTACCCGCTGACATGCATATGATGTCAACTCCCCCTCCTGCTCCTCCAGATCATGCCAGCAGCACTAGGAAACATCCTGGGCACCACCATTGCCAGAGGAAGAAAAAATATTTCAAAATTATTCATGATCAAAAGACTACACGCATAAAATTATCGGACACTGCAGGAGGACAAGATGTATGCAGAGTAGCGCGGAATAATTCTCTCACCTTCGAGATGCTTGACCTCTTGAACCCAGAATGCAACTGGTAGGGCAAACGGACCCTCCTGAGAAGACGGTTGGCTTCCCAATACCTACCATTCCAATTACCCTCATTTTAGCTAGAAAAATAAGTTTCTTGTGTGTTGTTGTTACTGATGTAAATACTTTACAAACAAATATGAATGTCACTGCTTTTCATATTCTTGACTCCTGTTTGTATGTATGCTTTTGCCCAAGAGGAGAGAGTTCTTGGCAATTTATAAGTTGTGGAATGCCAAAGCCAAGTCTCAACTAATAAATTGTGACAGAGAGTGCAGCGACCGTGGCTCTGAGTGAAGAGGAGTAAAATTTTCAGTCAACTTCTTTACTATTTAGTTTCTTCTGCAATAATAGTATTTTATTATTACCAAGCTTAATCACATCATTTATGCCAGTTAATTTTTATTGAGAGAAATTGTGTTATGAGTAATTACATGGAATGCAGTACAATTATCAAAGATGAATATGCCTTGATGAACCAGCCACCACAACCGGAACACAATAAGATCATAGCACCAATTATATTTTTTTTATTGTTCTTCATGTTTCTCGGAGTCTCTAGCTATAGCCTCTGCGACCAAATCATATGAAGCATACATGGACTTGATCTAAACCAAAGATCAAACAGAAGTTGGAACAACAGAAACAGATGTTTGTCGCTGCCGATGAGGCATTTAGAACGGTCGACCGGTAGACTACTATTAGATACTGTGTCGAGATCAGTGACACAATCGCAGGAATTTCACAGGTCCTAATTTTTCTGCAAGGATACAGTGACCAACCTTGTAGCAGTAGATTTTGAGTGCTCACGAAGATGTAGGAAGACGAAGGAAGACATGCACGGCACTAGCAATATATAATTCCGGAGCTGCTCAAGCCTTGAGTCTCCTTCTCACATCATCCAAATTCCTGCAAGTTTCTACATTTGACCACAGCGCCAAATTCCTGAATAGGCGACTTTCTGATCCCCATTCCTCTCACGCCTACCTCAACGACTGGTCACTTAGAACACGCGCTTGGGTGTTGCTGTACCAACGGGCACCGGAGACTACCAGTTCGATTTGTTCCCTTACACCTCGAGATATATATAGCTGAACCCCTATGAAATGTGTCCAGTCTCGACTCACTCTAAAGGTTAGTTTTATAGTACATATGGAACCAAGACATTGACTGCATCCTAGGCATTGAAACGCTTTGATCCATCATTCTGCTGCAACTAATGTTTCGTCAATGGTTCTTCGCCTTCTCATCTGCTCATCTTTTCATCAGTGAATAACCACCTCCCACATCACTAAATCAATCGTCGATCATGTTTCATTTTTTTAGATAATGGAAACACAAGAAATACCCAGCCTTGACCCCAGAAGAGGCTCCAAATTGATCATCTAATCTAGCATACCACCAGCATGCTTCGTCGCTGAGTAGTTCAGTTAGCACATGTGGTGCCTTAAACAATCCAGCGCCTTCGCAAATTTGCTGCTCCTTCCATCAGTGTAGCGTCGCCTTGGCCAGCCAGATTCAATCTAGGCTCCAAGCAAATTCATCAATGTTCTTTGACTCTAGATGTAACTCTGTAGCTCCGTGGTTACTGAATCCTTCAGCTTCCTGTTGGAATTTTCTATGATGAGTAATTTCAATAGACGATGATGACAGACATATCCTGATACCTCTCATGCCTAGCTGAAACAATCCCATGGCTACGATTCAAGCTGGACTGCTCAATGATACACAGACCAATCCATTCCCTTCTCTTTCTCATTCCTCCGGCCGGTGTGGATGACTGGACTAGATGCTCTCCCAATGGGATCCAGGCTTTTGCTTATGCGGTGCTCTCTCAATGTGTTGCATTTTATAGTAAGAAAATTTATTGCATCATTTAATAACAAAAAACAATTTGGTAAATAGAATTTTTTAGAGGTCACCAGAAACATGAGATTCCAGCAGAGGAAGTTATTTGTCTTAAAAATGGCACATGTTTAGATCACGAACAACGTTGCTTTTGAGGTAAGTCATAGGAGGCTAGCGCTCATATGATTATTATGAGCTTAATTTTGTGGGGATCAGATATTTTCTCTGTGCTTTGTTTTTCTGTTATGATTTATGGGATTCAAGCACATCATTTGATACTCTGCTCACATTTTGTTGGTTGAGTGGTGGTTTCTGAGAGAGAAAAAGGTCATGTAAATGTACCACAACCTCAAACAGAGTAGCAGACCAGTCAGCTACAGCCATGGTAACTGAAAGGTAGGGACATGCTCTAGAAGACAAGGAAGGATGGACGCATGCTGCGGTTACTCTGTGGAAACCCCAACTTTTAACTCTCTGATCTCCGACCGTTCAGAATGTTCCTACTGTTCAGAGTGTTCCAAGTTTTATTCCTGGTGCCTCCCAAGCCTAGCTCGACCACCTCTCTGATCAGGAACCTTGTTGGACAGTTGCATCAATGTACACTGAATTTGCATCCATCTTCTTTTGCTTGCCCCTTCAGGCCTTCATGGTGCTCTTTTACGTTTTGACGCTTTGCCATCTCTGGCTTCTAATGTGTTGACTCCAGGACACGTTTTATAGCAGGTAGGTGCAACCAAAGCATTTAGTCCATCTATATACACGTATCCTTCTTTATATATAGTACAATTTCATCAATCATCAAACAAATCAGTTTGCATGATATATTTCAATAGTTTTAATATGCTATATCTTCAGGCAGGTTGAATAATCACTTTTGTATCCTCTTCACGATAGTAAGCTACATGTAGTTGATAGTAGTACTTTCTATACATTCTGACTATGTGACTATCTCTGGCTTGAAGATGAAGGCGTTCTATTGATTATGGCTGATCGACTATAACTGCCCTGACGGCAACTTGTCATCCTAACCTAAAACATGAATGCTGCTAAATGCCATTCTAAAGTCTGGCGTTCATCTGTACGGTTCTCCATTCCACCAAAATATATTTGAGAACCTTTTTTTTCAAGGATGTATTACAGATATTTGCTGTGATTGCCTCAGCGTCCTTCGTTTTTGGGAGGTGCTTGAGCTTCTTCTGTTCCTAAGCTGAGCCTGACGTGTTGCATTGAATAGTAGCATGGAGCAATAGCCTGTCCTGTGGCGTGATTGGTTCACGTTTCCGTGCGGCAGGCTCTGGCCGGCCAGACTCCCGCGAGCAGGCTCTGGAGAAACGGCCTTGAATCTCGTTTCTTCAGGTGCAGCTTGAAGAAGCTTTTTGTATGTGCTGCGCCTGGCTTCAACGTTTGTGCAGGAAACCGAACACAAAGTATTGCACGCGAAGAGACAGGTTGGTGCCTCCAACACCCAACCAATCAGCCTCTGACAGGGGCTGAAATTCAGAATTAGCCAGCATCTAGTTAGAGGCACATTTGAACAAGTATATAGCTGGGGGTAGTGACCGGAAGTCCGATCAGCAATGGCAAAGGTACATCGAGGTGTCAATGTCAGTCGACACGAACAATATTTTTCTAAATCCTTCATACATTACTATCTAAAAACTATTTATAATGTTAATTCATTACTATCTAATAACTGTTTAGTAATGTCACCCAACACTGATAATTTTTTCTAAATCCTTCATACGTTACTATTTAATAATTATTTATAGTGTTAATGACCTTGTTAAATATTAGTAATGATACTAGTGGCATCCGGGTTCATGTTGGCTTTGCCCTTGGCAGAATGGAAGAGTTTAAGCCTGAATGTGAACCAATCCCATCATGCATGGACAGAACACGCGAGCGGCGTGGGAGACAGACTGGTCAGACTTACAATCCTGATACCTGTCATGCCTAGGTGGACACTCGAGATATAATACTGTAACATCGATATGCAGTATCATCGTTTCTCTCGCACCTAGACGGCCGGATGCTCTTCGAGATGCATGGTTCACTATCTTCCAATCGGTGTGGTACACGAGTCATTCATTTATATAGTAGCCCAAACATATGCTGTATCCAACCATTTTCTCTAGCTCATTCGACCATTAATCAAGACAGTATATGAAACCACAAATATTGCAACAATATTGAAACCAATCAATAGACAAAGTTGATGTTAAAAGTCAACGATATCAATATTTTAAAACCGAATTGAGTATTTGAGAACTTTTTTTTCAAGGATGTATTACAGATTTGCTGTCATTGCTTAGGCGTCCTTCGTGTTTCGAAGGTGCTTGAGCTTCCTCTGTAACTTAGCTGAAGCTGACGTGTTGGATAGCCTACCCTGGCTCGAACATTGACAGGGGCTGAAATTCAGAATCAACCAGCATCTAGTCATAGTCAGAGGCGTCTAGGATATAGCTGGGGTAGCGTCCGGAAGGCAATGTCAAAGGTACATTGAGGTGTCGACGTCAACAATTTTTCTAAATCTTCATACATTACTATTTAATAACTATTTATAGTGTTAACGACCTTGTTAAATATTACTGATGATACCAGAGGCATCTGCTCGCGGCGTATGTCCCTGGCAAAGTGGACACCTTATGCTCGAGATATACTACTGCAGCATCGATAAGCAGTATTATCGTTTCTCTCGCACCTAGACGGTCCGATGCTCTTTGGGATGCAAGGTTCACTATCTTCCAATCGGTGTGGAACAAGAGCCATTTATTTATATTGTAGCCCAAACATATGTAGTATCCAACCATGTTCTCTAGCTGATCCAACCATTAATCAAGACAGTATCTGAAACCATAAATATTGCAACAATTTCCACACAGCTGGAAGGTCTGAACTCAAATATACTTCTTCTCTCCCTGGCCAATTCACACAGGTAGCACTGTGTCTCCGTCGAAAATTTGAAGGAATCGCGACAGCTAAAGCAACACCAAAGTTCAGGTGGCACATATATAGTCTGCCTTATCAAAGGAGGCTGGGGGTGAAATCCAGTAAACCTTAGGTTCACCTCTGAACCTATTTAGTTCAACCAAATAAACTAGTTTTTTAAAATATATAATCATTTTGGAAAACTAGTTCATTTGGTTGAAACAAAGAGGTGCGGAGGTGAAACTAAGGGTTATCAATTTTCACCCCTACATAGGGAACATAAGAACATCAAAACAGAAACAAATCACATAAAGTATCTCGAAAGGATACACTTTTCTCAACTACAACTCTCAAAAATGGAAATAACACAAAAATGTGTGTAGTATGCCTCAACTTTTGTAGGAAGCTGCATTTTTCTGAAGTCACGGGGGGAGACCCATGCAGGTTACCTGGGTTCTTCAGCCTTTCCTCGTCAGTGCAGTATGTTCTTGTATACAACTTGCCATTTCACGTGACTTTATGACCCTTGCCACCTTTCTTCCTGCTTCTGTACCTTTATTAAAAAAATGCAGCTTCATACTTATTTCCCCTTTTTCCAATATCTAATCTAATAAAAAACAAACTTACAGTACGATCTCCCCAACTGTAACTACAGTGTGGTTTTCTTATCAAAAACTAGGTGTCATTAATGTGGATGCAACTTCCACAATTAACGAACACAAAAAAATTAATGCAAGAGAAACAGTAGAATGATTAGCTAAAAGGGCAAATAATGATGTATACAAGGAAAGACATACTAGTACAAGGAAAGACATACTAGCAGAGTCTGGACTGAGCAGCATCATGATCTAGTCCACCTGTTGATATTTACTTATGACAAAGAAAAATGGTACTCCTACCAGGTCAAGATAAGTGAAGCATACCTTTAGCTTTCCAAACTGCTAAGGTAAGCTGGAAACTGAACAACATTACTCTTCCATCTCCATGGCCAATATACGATCCAAAGAATTTTTCACCATATTTAGTGTCAGGATGACGATCTGAATGATGTTTGATTGCCTCGATACAGTAGTCATCAACAACTTCACACTTGTAGTAGGATCTAAACCACATCTGATAAACTATTGTGCAAGATCGCTGACAATGTTCCTTTTTAAAAAGCATCACCAACATATCCTCCAAAAAATCAAGAGTATGTGATATCACCAGTTCCAGAAGAGACTGTTTGGCCATTAGAAAGATATGAACTCCATCATACAGTTGGACCCACCACCCAATCTCTTTGTTCTCAAAATCTCAGCGAATGCTGTCCCTAGTCGTTCATGTTTCATGCCTATCACTCTCTAACGCTAGGTTCCTTGCAAGGGCATCACTGACATATCCTCCATAGAATCAAGAGTATACAATATATCAACCAGTTCTGGGTGAGACTGGTCGCCCATTAGAAAGATATGAACTCCATTACATAGTTCAATCCAACTACATCCAGGCTCTTTCTTTACACACATTTTGCTCATGCTCTCCCTGATCACCCAGGTTTCATGCCAGTCGCTCTCCAATGCATGCGCACTTGAAAGAGCAACCCAATTGCTATGGTTTTCTGGATCAAGCTTGAGCAAATGAGACGCTGCAAGTTGACTCATCTTGGCATTCCCATAGATTCGTGATGAGTTAAGTAAAGAACTCCAAGCAGCAACACTGGAATCAAATGGCATATTCTCAATGAATTCAAGGGCCTTTTCCAGGTATCCTCTTCTGCATAGAAGATCAGCCATGCATCCATAATGCTCAGGTTGAATCCTAACTGAACTTTGATCATCAGACATTAACTTGAAATAGTGCCATCCTTCTCTGACTAGTCCGCTATGGCTACAAGCAGACAATACTGCCAGATATGTTACCCCATCTTGTTTTATGCCCAACTGTGCCATTCTATCAAACATGTTGATAGCATCCTGTACACGGCCAAGCCTTCCATAAGCTGAGATCATAGTAGTCCAAAGAACAGCATCACACGATGCTGCCACCATGAAGACAAGCTCTGCTGAATCTACACAGCCACACTTTGCATACATATCTAACAAGGAGTTCCTCACAACGTCATCTGCCTCAAATCCACCACCAATAACCCGTGCATGCACCTGCATCCCTTGCTTCAACAAAGCCAGCTCCCCACAAGCATCTACAACTATAGAAAATGAAAACCCATCCACAGCGATGTCAGAAGAAACCATAGACACAAACAACCTCAGAGTTTCCTCTGCCTGCCCACTCCCAAGAAGGGCAGACATCATTGAGTTCCACGCAACGATGTTCCTAACCAGCATGGACCTAAACAGCCTCCTTGCATACTCAAGGCTCCCACATCTTGCGTACATGTCAAGAACTCCGTTCTCCACAACCGCATCCACTGGACCATGCACGCTCAACTTGAACACCCTGGCATGGATCTCCTTCCCGAGAGCGAGGGCGTCCTTGCCAACACCAGCACACGCCAGCAATCCTCCAGACAGGGAGTACCCGTTGGGCGCAACACCAGATATTACCATACGCCGGAGCAGCGCCAGAGCGTCTCGGTGAAGGCCCTGATGCGCGTGCCCGGTGACGAGGGCCGTCCAGGACACCACATCGCGGCGAGGCGTTTCGTCGAACACGTCACGCGCGTACTCGGGGAGCCCGCAACGGAGAGAAAGGTGGGCGAGGGAGGTGGACAGGATCGCGGAGGCTGATAGACCGAGCTTGAGCAGCACGGCGTGGAGCGGCCGGACATATGGCGTAGCGCGGCGGGCAGCCGCGTCCTTCAGGGCGCCGGCGAGGGACGCGGCGTCCCACGCTGGCTTCGGGCTCGGGCTCGGGCTCTGCCACGACGCGCACAAACGTGACATGCCCCCGCGTGAAGAGGGGACAGGGCCGGGATTCTGGCCCCCTGACCTCGCATTTCAAACACCGAACAGAAGCGAAAACGAAAAAGACAAAAACGAAAATGGTGAGAAAAATACAAAATTTTCAAAACAAAACAATTCGAACGGTAATGCATCGAACACGGTCAGAAACCAAAATCAAGTCAAAAATATAATAATATAGATATTATTAAAAGATAAGATCATAAAAAAGTTGTTTAGTTTGTAACTTTTATTTTTTATTTTCAATAAAATATGTTCAAATAAAATCTCATTTTTAATTGAATTACAAAGAATATAAATATGCAAATGAAATATTAATTAGATTTACTAGTTAAGTAATATCAACATTTAAAAAATGTTAAATATTGTTTTGATGTTTAAGTGCAACCTTTGCTCCGGATGGTGACAAAACGCGTGTCCGACATTCCTTTTTCTTTTTCTTCAAGTGGATCTAGGCCTTTTTCTTCAAGTGTATCTGGGTCGATAGCTGCCGTCCGATTCACCGATGCATCTGAGATATTTTCATATTTGAGAAAAATGAAAAAAAAATCCGATAAAACAGAATTCTGCTGAAACGGTCGAAAAAAAGCCATACCATTTTCATTTTTAGTTCTACCGTTTTTGTTCATTTTCATATTTCTGCACCTATCCGAAAACTTTTCATCCTAGCTCCCGAGAATATATATGCAGGCCAATTTTCCGCGGTTCAGGTCGCGGACCAATTCGGATTGTTTCGAAACTTTCGGGGGAAAAAACAATTCCAACTGTGAGAAAAAAAATTCAGAAGAAAACTGAGTGCTCAACATTGAACATGCACTTACACGGTTTTTTATTTACATGTTAATCATACATTAGTCTCAATATTTGTGCTAATGCTACGATCGTTTTTTTTTTAATGTATTCTCTACTAAAAGGTGTTACCTTTATCTAAAGGTAATTTATCCGAGAGGCAATAAAACGAAAGTGTTAAATATTATTTCTGCAATCTAGATGAATCAACTAATTAAGCACCCCTTGTTTAATTTGATTGCTACTCCAGTAAATTAGTGCGTGGACGGATGGTTGCACAACTTTCTCTTAACATACCTAGCTGCTCAACTGTAAGTCACACGTTTGACGGATGGTTGCAAGGGCGTACAAGTCTCTTAAAACTCAAGTACTCCTTATACAAAACTCCTGCGGAGCATGTTGCATATGGTGATACGCAGCACTGCCCCGCGTGACAGTACATGAAAGATTCACCGTACCTCCAATATTTGATCCGATCTACGTTTCGGACAGTCGGGTGAGTCGCACGACATTTTTCTCTACAGCAGGTTCCAGTGAGCTGCCGAAGTGTAGCTCAAATTGTATGTTAGAAATTATCATCGCAAGATTTATTAGACATTTTGAAATGAAAACGCAGCAGAAACTACACTGAATACACATCCACATACATAAAAATGCACTTATTCAACATATGTTTCTCCCACCGTGCGTGTCTGCTATTCTATAGCTCAAACTCACGCCTTCTTCGGCGCGATTTTGCCGAGGCGGACGGCGTTGACGTAGTCGCGCGGGCTGTGCGACGCCAGGCCGGGCACGAGCAGCCCGGCGGCGCGGTAGAGCAGGGAGACGGCGCCCTCGCGGTAGTCCTTTCCCTCCTTCATCCACAGGAACGCGCCCTTGAGGAGGTCCCCCCACGCGTTGCCGTACATGGACAGCAGGTACTTCGGGTCGAAGTAGTTCGGGTTGGGCGCGTCCCCGCCGGCGGCGATGGTCCGGCCGTTGTACCATCCGTCGAAGTACACGCACGTGCCGCCGTGGATGTACTCCGCCAACGGCGGCGCGTCGAAGGGCACCCGTGGCACCACGTCGTACCGATACACCGTCCGCAGCAGCGGCACGCCGCTGGCAAGGAGGAACGCCGCGAACGTCTTGTCGCCGACGCGCGGCTGCCCGTACGTGTTGACGACGGCGAGGCGGCCGAGGATGTCCGTCTCGCCGTGGAGCGCGAGCAGCGCCGGGAAGATCGCCGCCAGCGCGCCGCCGAGGCTGTGGCCGGTGATGAGGAGCCGCGCCTTGGGGTGCTGTTTCAGCTGCTCGCGGAGGACGTCGCGGAGCTTGTAGTACGCGAGGGGCTTGTCGGCGGTCACGTTGGGGGAGTTCTTCGGGAAGGCGCGGCCGGCGTCCTTGCCGTCCTCCTCCTGGAGCCCGAGCGCCTTGAGGAAGCCGACGTGGACGTGGCCCATCGCGCCCATGCCCAGCCAGGAGAGGTTCACGTCCGTCGACCAGTCGCGCATGTTGAACGGCTCCGTGCCGCGGAACGACACCACCACCGCCGTCGCGTCCGTCGCCGCGTTCGTGAACACGAACGCCTGCGTCGTGTGGTCGCCGACGAACTCTGCGATCGGGGAACACGCAATCATGTTGGTTATTAACTTATTACTAACTTGAATCACTGATTCATAAAACCTGAACATAATAACTGAATCATGAAATTGTTGCTACTTACTGTTCCAGCAGTTGTAGAACCCCACGAAGTGGAACTGCAAATTCAGAGATGAAAAAGACACGGCAGTTAGCCTCCTAGATTAATTAGACACAAGTTGCATTTATTTATTTGAATTGCACGTGATCTTTCTTTTTAACTATATATAAGCAGTCATAGAAATCGATCGAACCAAAATCCTGCAGACCAGTGCCCACTGGTTCATAATCTAAAAAAATGAGCGCCCACTTGTAGCAAAATGATTTGAACCCTTGTCAGATTTCGTTGAGCGCGCGGCGGTGTGACCATGCAGCCAATCATCATGCACACGCATAATTTTGACAAGTATAATCAACTAGTACTATATTTGTCCGGCCATATATAGAAAGTGCAGGAAAATATTTTAGTAAAATTAATTTTTACTCCACAGCAGTGGAGAAAGATCAGCACCTTCCAGACGTTCTTGACGACATTCTCGATGTAGGCGGCGTTCTCGTAGGCGATCTTGGCGGCCATCATGGTGACCTCCAAGATGGTGTAGTCGGGGGCGCCACTCACAGACTCCTGCTGGCCGAAGAGCGGCACGGCAGCGGACTCGCCGCTCTCCACGTCGACGAGGTGTTCCTCGTCGGCGGGCTTGCGGCGGGCCGCCGCCATCGGCTTCAGCTCCGTTCTCCCGTCGATGAGCGCGATCATCGACCGGAAGTTCGGCGCATCCCGGTTTGGGATCACCAGCTTGCCTGCATCCACATCGATCCGTCCGTGCGTTCGTTCAGTTAACAATCCTATCTTGCCTAAATCCAACTACTTAAGTTGATTTAATACGAGCTACGCTTGATGAGGTTTCGAATAAATATACTCTCTCTGGTTTTAAAAATTATTGATACCATTTACTTTTAATATAAACTTTGATTATTCGCTTTATTAAAAAATTGCTCTAATGCGTAAAATTATTAGTTTTGATTTAAATTTTACTAATAATAAATCAAATAATAGCAAATTTTTACGTATTTAAACATTTTTTTAATAAAATAAATAATCAGTTGATGTTAAAAATCAACGGTGTCAATATATTAAAATCGGAGGGAGTATATGCAAGTAATGTATTAACTGTTGAAGGAGAACAACTTGTTCTGAACGGAAGTAGCTGGAACAGCGACAGCCAAACTTGATTCAGGAATAAACAATTAAGAGCTGGTGGTTTCGATAAGCCAGATCTTGTCGTGCGGCATCCATCACACTTGGCAAAAATAAGGGAAGCTCATAAAGAGGAGCCACAGTGTGAACGGATCAGACACAAAATCAGTGTCCAGCTAGTTTATGGTTACAATTAAGAAAGAAAAGTTTTTTGGAGCAAATTAAGAAAGAAAAAATATATATGAATAATGGCAGCAAACACAAAATGGTTAAATTACAAATTAAACATAATCTCAAAAGGAACAATAAAAATTAGAAGGAATCAAGAACGGAAATGATTAACAAAAAAGATTTGAAAATGGAACCACGAGAGAGAGAGAGAGAGAGAGAGCATCATGCAACGTTCTTTGATCACACATTTTTGTCGTTCCGTCACTTACCTTTGTTGACAGGCATTTGAATTCTTACTCATCAGCACGCATTTTTCCATGAATGTTATAACAGTTCGCTGACTTTTTTTATCCAAATTATATAGCTCATTAGTCTACATTACATTCTCATAATTAACTTATGTTCAATTATATTTG
The DNA here is from genome assembly GCA_001602275.1 of Zoysia japonica. Classification (NCBI taxonomy): domain Eukaryota; kingdom Viridiplantae; phylum Streptophyta; class Magnoliopsida; order Poales; family Poaceae; genus Zoysia; species Zoysia japonica. The sequence goes on from BCLF01000016.1 coordinate 2,624,708, forward strand.
AAATCCAGCGGCGTCGGCGTTATTTAGTTTATCCCACTTTATGGGCTTTGTATCGTATGAATATTAAATCATTTGTATATAACGAGTTTAAGAAAAAAGCATTATAACGTTCATCGTGCGCATTTGTGTACGTACATCTGAAGATGTTCCATATGATGCCAAGTACCCCGTTGTTGAGGACGATGAAGTTGAGGAGGAACTCGACGAAGGCGCCGATATAGATGGCCGGGTAGTAGGCGGCCGCGAGCGCCTTCTGGATGACCTGGGTGAGGGCGACGAACCAGTCCCCCGGCGTGCTGCCGAAGTCGGCGGCGGTCTGGTCGCCGGCGTCAACGGAGCTGTAGCTGGTGATCGGCCGGCGAAGGAACAGCATCGACAGGATGTCGATGAACCGCAACTTCTCCGACCGGATGATCAGCTTCTCCTCCCCCATCTTGGGGCGGCCGACCTGCTTCGCCGTCACCATGCTCGCCGCCTGGCTAGTAGCTCAAGCAGCTGAGCTTACTACGTGTGTAGTAAGCTACTGGCTAATTAGCGGAAGCAGGCTCTAAGCTAGCTGCTGGCACGACGGTATGACGGGGGAGAAGGGTGCCTTTTATAGGGCTCTCGAGAGGGTTGGGCTGGGCCGGGCCGGGTCGGGTCAGGACCGGACGCGCGTTGCATGCAACAAAGAATTTGCTGAATGATTCTTTTTCGATCTTTTACTGGTAGGTAGATGTTGCTTTCTAGGGTTTTCATGCACACGCTGCATGGTTTGCATGCCAATAGGAGATCGATTGGCATAGTATATACAGTGTGTAGCTGGTGGGTCATGTTGCAGCGTGGCCAAGTCAGCAGCTCGTGGATCATGTGTCGTGTACTGAATTTCCGGGGTGGTTGACTGACCTCGCTGAGCGCTGGCTACACAGGCAGCTGATGAAGCGATCTGGGTTCAGAAAGTTCATGTGCGTAGAGCCTGCTTCCGATAATTTAAGTGGTCGATAGTGATCAGGACCGGAGTTTCTAATTTTGTGTCCATTGAAAATCGGGGTGTTTGCAATCAATTGTTCATATATATCACTTAGATCTAGATCAGATAACTAACAATTTACAATTTGTTTGATAGTCAATACATTGATAATTTTTTTTCTAGTCCCAATATATAGTCCCCTACAGAATAAAATAAAACAACCCGTCAGATCGAATGATCAAACGGTCGAGGTGTTAGATTGAAACAGTCGTTGTCGATTGAATAGAAGCAAATATGAAAAAGTTAATAAGGTTTTATTTAAAAGGCAAAGTTATTATTAGCTTACGTGAAGGATTTCGATCCTCAAATAAAAGTTTAGCCCCGTTTGTAACACAGAAATTTCGTAGAAATTAGTTTAATTTCACAGAAAAAAACGGAGAAATTGAAAAAATTCCTCCGTTTCAAACAGGGACTTAGGAGAGCTGTGGGAATGGTGAGTTAAGCTAGCTACAATTGGATCAAGATCCTAAGGCTCAGGATAGGTGAAATATCAGAGGCTTGAAAGTCTTGAATCAACTTACTGCAGGATCGAAGATATGCGTGCTTTTTGTAAGCATGGGTTTCCTTTGATATATACGTACCCGGATTCAAATAGAGGGCAGTCGAGATTACAAAGTAGAAATGATTGAAATATTACACTCTTTTGGGTCAGTAGAAGATGCATTCTGGCAAACTAGTGTGCGTACACTTAATCTAAGAAAGCAAAAGAACTCAAACGTCCACCCTGGAATTTACATAATTTTATTAATATCTTGGATACAGCTAAAAAATACCGATCAGTGTAACTTACATACTCTGCAGCTAGCTATCTAGCTAGTGGGGATCTGATGTCCTTATCACTTGGATACCACTTGGCTACCTACTATATTATACGCTGTAATGTTATCTGGTCCAATAATGATGCATGGAATTTGAAAGAATCCGTCTCTCTTTAAATCCATCCTCCAAGAATTTTAAACTCCACGCTACAGTTTTCTCGTTATACATCAGTGTCGTAGCAACAGTAGTAGCCCACCAGGCTGAGCCGCAAAGGGAAAAGTAATATGTCATAAAATTGTACAATATATTGCTCCAGTCCTAAAAATGCTGTTTTTCACAATCTCAGGGTGGTTTGTGGGCCATGCAGCCATCCGGCTAGCTCCGGCGCCACTATTATCTACTCCATCCGTTCTTAAATTAATGTCGCTGTTGATATTTAATATTCAATTTGACCATTTATCTTATTCAAAAAACCAGTTCAATTGTGTAAAATTTTAAGTTGTAATTCAAATAACTCTAATGATAAATCAAATTATAATAAAATACAAGGGAGTATAGCCACAAATTTTACACATTATATATTTGCGATGCAAGCAAGAGTCTTTTTCCGGACTAATGTAGAAGTCGATCTGTCTCCTTCCAGCATCCAGCATGCTCTTCATGCATGGCGTCTGTGTATCAAGTAGCTAGCTGCGTCGACGTGCAGGGTGGCCGTGTTCTCAAGATCAGCCAACTAATAGTTGGTGACACGTCGTTATACGAATTTATTTCTTGGTGTGCACGTTGCATGCATCATGCATATGTTGTTGGATATGAATGCAATGAAGGGATAACATTAAGTATGTCACTTGTCACAGATAAACCTTGGTGAGATAGAATCGGTCCGGGCAAATTTATCGTGCTTGTTTCATTACATTTGAAAATGTAATTCTCACCCGTGTTCTTTATGACTTGGAATTTATATGTTAAACTTTTGATATTCCCTCCATAAGTGTCATTCTAGACTTTTAGATATAAATATTTGACTATTCATCTTATTAAAAAAATACAAAACTATTATTATTGTGAAACATTTTATTATTAGAAATAATTTAAGCATGATCACTTGTTTGTTTTGTATTTTCATAATTTTTTTAATAAAATAAATATTCAAACATTAATTTTCAAAAGTCAAAATCAACATTTATTTTGGGAAGGAGGGAGTATGTCACTTAGCAAGATGGCTGGACCCAAAAAATTATTACGCATAGTTAAGAACCAATAGTGCTATTTTAGATAGATGGTGACAGACTGAGAAAAGAACCTTATGTAACGTATGAGATTGTTCAGTAATGTAACTGTGATTATTGGTCTATGTGCAGTTTATTTGTCTTCCTTACTACTATAAAATAACCTTAGGTGAGGCCTGATTAATAAATTTCCCCTAACTACCCACACAGGAGATTCACATGCACTATCAAGATATCCGCAAGTTACGATCGATAGTTTGACATAATAACTTAAAATATGTGGCAAACGTTACAATCAAGTTGGTCGCAGCACTGGCCTCTCTGCATGTGCGTTTTCTCGTAGCAGGTAATCTTGATACCATTATTAGTGTTAAGATACTCTTAATTTGCAACAGGACACTACACTATGACATACTTTTCCCCACAGTGAATAGTAGGCAAAAGTGATTTATTCGTGGTGGATAAACTGTTGGGAAATAGAAAAATGTTCGCCGTCCAATTATCCGTGGGTAAAAGTGATGTTAGCCAACGTCCCATTATTAGTGTTAAGATACTCTTAATTTGCAACAGGATCGAAATTAACAAGACCTAGGAGTAACAAGTTGTAGCAAACACCATGTCGTGACATGCGTGCATCTTCCATAATAAGACACGAGTTGTGTTGAACTCAGTATGTGAAATCTAAAGCAATTTTGGAGATCTTATCTGCTTGTTAGTAACCATATTTCAATGCACGATGAAGTATATGATCTTTTAATTCATCTGGCGCCCATGGAGAGTCTTATAGTAATACCTCTAGACAAAAAGATTAGACTTATGCTCGTCTCCAGTTCTTCGTGACACACGATATGATCTATTCTAGACATTTTATTCATTAGTTATTTTTCTTCACATTAGTAACTTTTTCCTGTTACGAAATTGATTTGTTTTCACAATTGTTTGAGTTTAGAATTTCATGAGCTAGCTTGAATATTTCCCGAATTCTAGGATGAGAAGCTAAGGCGAGCACAGCTTTTATTCATTACTCATTGGCATGAATCACGTGTGCACTACTTTATGTCTGCTGATCTTATAGGAATCTTATCAAGATGGCTCGCTGTTTGTCCCCGCTACCTGAAAACGACTTGAAATAAAGCGTGTGTCACTTATTTTGTCTTAGAAAGAGGGTGTAATTAAGTTAAAATTAATTTTGCGTCTGAATTGGTCTGAGCTATGATACTAGTCAGATGGTAGCAACGTTTATACATTTGAAATAAATGTCTATATGTTCTTGGAGTACAAGTTTTTAAATGTTCGTATTTCTAACATGAAATGAAAACAAATACACGTGAGGTAGTATTACTTATTCATCATGAAAATAAATATAACGATGTTCTAAATCGTCTCTAATCCACTATATATCTGTTCTAAAATTTAGGTCGCTATAGCTGATGATAATAATTTAAGATTGAAAGAAGTATGTATTTCTATTGTTTTCGAACTGGGTATGTATTTCTATTCATCATGAAAATAAATATAACGCTGATGAAGGGATCGACTATTCTTGGTCTCGGCTGATTAGTTTTGGTAGCTGTACCATAAATGTGTCATTTATACGCTCGATAGCAACCTGAACACGAACGCCATGATTAATGTGCAGTGTCGCTTGGACGATTCAAAGAAACCCTACTACTATGTGAAAATATATGCTCGCTCTGTTCTTTTTAAAAAGATTAAATTTCACAAAACTACATATATTTTGTTAATATTATCACAAAACTACAGATTTAAACCATATTTTTTTATAAAACTACAGATTTTGTATTTAATCTCTCACAAAATTATAGATTTTGTATTTAAATTATCACAAAACTACAAATTTTATGTACAATTTATCACAAAACTACATATTCTATACATTATATTGCTGGAATTACTGTAGCAAATATGTAGTTTTCTAAAACTATGACTTAAATATGCAGTTTTATGATAATATAAGTAAAATATCTGTAGTTTTGTGAAATTTACTCTTTTAAAAAATAGCATTGGTTTGATCAAATTTAACCTTACCAACGACATAAAAACAGAAGAATTATCATTTTTATTTGACTAAATATCTTCAAAAACTTGATTATGCACATCGTCAGTGGTCGACACGAGTGTGCAGCACATGCATTTGTGCAGCTACAGATCTGTCGGTCGAGATCGACCGGGAATCTTGACCAACGCAAGAAAGAAAGCCTAGTCATCTGTCTCCACCTTACAGTGCATGAAATTTAGTTTCCGGATCTTGTCTTTTAGTAATTAAGTACATTCTTCATTTCTTTAGCCGGTTTTACGTAACAAAATTCATGGGCAAGCACGCGTAAAGTTGCATACGTGTGTTAAATTTAACCATGCGATTAATCCACTTCAAAGTTGTGGCAATATATAGTGACATCTTCTATGTCATGATCGACTAATCACTAAGAGAATAAGTAGTTCAGATCTCGTTCCAATTTGAGTCCTGAATTAAGCCTGATCAGCTAGAGGAACATATATATAACTAATTGCATGCTTGTCAGGATCGAAGATCTTGAAACGCCGAGTATCAAACCCTTGTGGGAATTTTTTATGGCTAGTTAAGAAAACAGCCTAATTATATATGTCCACGAGATATATGAGCACATACAAATTACAAGTCAAAACAATAAAGTTCGTGATGCGACTTTGGTTCTTCTGTTGTTCCTCTCATCCGCTGCTATCTGTGCACCTTTTTTTATTTGATCGATAAAGCAAAAGGCGAATTCATCATGTGCCAAGAATAAACCAAATTGTGGTAACTAAGGAATGAAAGGAACATGTACTACACGAGAATCACGCTTGGGCATGCAGCTGGTCGCCATTCACACATCGATCAGCTGTGACGTCCAACATTATTGGCGGGAACATGCATGTTTGCATGCGAGGACGTTGACGAGGCGGAAAGGTGCCGTCCTTGCAGTCGCTCGCCCAATGATCTATGAACCCGACCTTAACTACCACTGTATACATGCGGACACGTGTGCACTGCGTGGCCACAAGATGTCAGACTAGTACTATGTTTCTCCAGCAGTTTGTCATCTCCGGGGCCCGAGCTGTTTCTTCCAGATCGAGCGCCGACAGTTTTTTTATGCAAATTTACATGTTTCCCTGTAGTACGTTCTAGCTAGCAAATTCTAATTAGTTACTGTTGACACTCAAAATTTGCGTCTTTCGCAAGACCGAGAGTTCTGGTTTTTTGAATCAGATGCTCCAGTTTGAATGACCGAATACATCTGATAATTATTGATTTGCAAGAATTGTTTTTCAATATATTTTTCAAGACAAAAGATATTTTTAAAGAGTTTGGTTAAATTCTACTAAAAAAGAAAAGAAGTGCTTAAAAAGATACGAAGATAAAGCCAAATCCATGATTCGAAGATTTCATGACGCAGCTCTCGCCGAGACGATGATATATGGATCACTTGATTTAGAAACCGAACGAGGAAATTACAGACTTAACAAAAAAAACATCCGAATCACCATTGGAATGTCCGATAAAGTGTTGAAGTATTCGGTACCGAAGTGTCCGATAAGCCCTCTCTGAACGCAAGATTTTGCCCACCGGAGTCTCCAACAAAGTTCCGGAGTGTCCGGTACCCGAAGTCTATTTTTGTAGTTTTTACATCAAATTAGAGCTAATTTGTTTTTTTAATAAAGAAGATCCGTGGCTCCACGGAGTAAAACCACCCGATTGAGGAGGGAACCCAACCAATTCTATGGATTGTCTCTTTACTTTTTACGTCTCCAAACTCTCAGGCCTATAGATGACATCGTAGGGTCTGCTGGCCGACCTAAGACACGTCCGGAGACGCTCAGACCCAGACGGGGTCCCTTCCGGACGGGAGATTCGACGGTCTTTTAATCGTCTTTGACAGCGAAATCGTGATATCTATCTCTCTCCGAACCGATCGAAGACGACCTCACCGATTCGATTCATTGCGACACGCACGACCTAGTGCTCTCGGTGCATTCGGATCTTTTCGACGTCAACAAACGATGTTATTACAGCAAACTTATTCCCCATATATAGTTGTGGTAGATAGTTAGCTCAATATACTAAGCACTATTGGCCACTAGCTAGCAGATGAACTCTCAGGAAACGCTTTTGATCATCTTGTACACACAAAGTCATTGGTCATATTAATCAATCTTCGGTCGGTGCGGACGTCGACGCCAATGTCAACGGCAGTACGTACGAGCAACGTCGATCGAGTCTCACGTGCGGTATTCCAGAATGGAAGTTTACCTTAAGAAATCTCACTTTCCGAAGTGTGAGCAAAGACCCAATATCACTGCCCTTCTTCGTCCGAGTTCCTTCCTCCGTCCAAAAGCAGGTTCTTTTTGGCAGTGTGGCTCGCCGTGAACTGTCTTACAGAGAACGTACGATTAGAAACCGATCATACAAAGCTCTGCCGCTGTGGCGCGACGGAACGCGGCGTTGCTGCATGTGATGACGGCGACGGAGTTAGGGTAGATGCGACGCGCGCCGCGAAGGGACGCCGGCGCGGCACGGCGACAGCGGCGACGGGACGGTGGCGCTGGCGCGAGGTTCGGGGCTCTGGAAGAGCAGCGGTGGCAGGCTGCGGAGCAGGCGCGGCGCGTGGGAGAGGCGGAGAGCGAGAAGGGGAGGAACAAAAACAGTGGCGGGTGGCGCGGGATTTGGCGTGGCTGGAGCAGGCCGGAGAACGGAAAGAGGAAGCGGCCCAATCGCGGGGGAAAAAAAGAAAAGAAAAAATGAGCTGGACTGGGCCGGAAAGCAGAGCGAAATTAACTTTGGCCCGTGAGTGGAAGAAAATTTGGGCAAAAAAATAGGGCAAATGTTTCTCAACTCTCAGGCCAGTAATAGGAATTTAAAAACATATACTCCCTCTTTAATTCATGTGCTCGTTGATTTTTAAAATTAATTTAATTAATATCGTCGTTGATTTTTAAATTCAACTTTGACTATTCGTCTTATTCAAAAAATTAATAAATTTTATATATTTTGATACAATTTAATTTATCATTAGAGTTATTTGAATAACTTCTTAAAAATTTACATATTCGAGCAATTTTTTTTAATAAAACAAATGATCAAAATTAAATTTAAAAGTCAACGACGATATTAATTAAAAAACAGAAAAAGTACAATGCTAGATACAAAAGTTCAATTCCGTTTATCCTGTACGAGCGACTAAAATTGGTATAAATGGAATTTTTTTCATGTTTATTTGTTACACAGGGATTTGAATGATTATACAAAATAGCTCGGCATGCCAAGCCAATTCAAAGCACCCACAAGTTTTTTTTTTCCTTTCTCAAATAGAACCACCCCGCAAAGAAATATGTATGTCAAAAAAAAACTATTGGGGATCAATGCCCTCCACGCCTCAAACATTACTAGATCTAATGCAAATTTGCCTAGGGTCTACTCAATTTATTCTTCAGCTCCTGAACAAAATCCTCCCTTGGAACATCCACGTCCTGGCGGGCATTAAGGTCCTTCAGTTTCACAACCCCTTTCTCTTTCTCTGCACTACCGACCAGCACCATCCATGGTATGCCTGATTGCGTCGCATAGTCTATGTGGCTCTGTACCCTAGTACTGAGCTTGAGCTCTGCCTTTATCCCAGCATTCCACAGCATGCTCACCAGCTCAGCGCGGCCAGAGTAAGGTCCTTCCCGAGAATTGACACTAACACCTCTGTCTCGGTAGACCGGATCTTCTGCGATTCAAGATAAGTTTCTCGTTACTGCAAATCCCCATGAACAAGAAGGTTAAAATGACAAGCACGGGGTATTACCTTATCATTTTCTTTCACCTTTACCTCCATGATTGCAAAGACTCTTTCTATACCAAGGCTGACACCAACAGCAGGAACTTGCTTCCCACTAAACATGCCAATAAGGTTGTCGTAGCGACCACCAGCAGCAATGGAGCCAACCTATTGCAAAATCTGGTTAGAACAGGAATCAACAAAAGGGTCTTTGCTGAGTTCAACAGCAAATCAATAATAACTGACACGTTTTCAGATACAGTAATAAAGTACCATAATTACGACGTGAACAAGTCAACGAGGAATTTGGTAATAAGCAGAATATACTTCCAGACAACACAATTCAGGTACAAATCAATTAAAACACACCATTTTTTAAGGTTTTGAGGGCCTTGGAGCATTAACATGTGTTGTTGCTGGTGCGGATAAAATTAGCAAATTAGCAGATGATCTGAAATGATAGACAAACATGTCTAACCTGTGTCGTGCCTTTGAAGACAGCTTCATAAATAACACCAGTATAGTAATCAAGACCTCTTGCAAGGCTCAAATCGAAAACTATCTTGTCTATTGCATTTGCTTTCTCCAGAGCCTGGAATAATATGTCTAGCTCCTTCAGAGCAACAACAGACCCTTCGTTCTCCATAAACTTGCTACCCGCATTTCTCAGTTCTTTCAAAACTTCCAATGGGTGTCCTCTAGTCTTCACTAAATTGCCTATTGCATCTGCTGTTTCATGTGATACACCTTTCTCATCCACCTAATTCAACATAATGAAGCATCAGAACAATTAAAATACATTCACATAACAACAACAAAGCCTTGCAGTCACAAGCAAGTTGGGGTAGGCTAGAGATAGAACCAGAAAGAGCCAAAGCACAAGGATAAAAAATGTGTCCACATATGATAAAATGAACAATTATACTTCTTTTAGCTGAAACCAAAATAGGTATTTCAGATGCTTACCAGTTCCTTCTTCACCTGTTCGAATGTTTGCTTATCTAGCTTATCGATACTTGAGCAAACTGTTCTGAACTTTTCAGAAGGCACTCCACAAATCTCCAACATTCCGTCGAGCAGCTTTCTGTGATTCATTTTTATCTCATATGTGCCTATATCCAGCTGATCCAGAAATTCAGTCAAAACTTCGATAACCTCAAAATCAGGTTCCATCAGTTCATATACACCAACAATGTCAAAGTCACACTGGTAGAACTCTCGATATCTTCCCTTTGATGGATTATCTCTCCTATATACCTTTGCTATCTGGTATCTCTTCAGCGCATTTATGTTAGGATTCATAGCGACATAGTGAGCGAATGGAACAGTCAGATCATACCGCAAAGAGCAAAGTTCACCTCCCTGCATGATATCAAACTATGATTATGAAGACACAGCCCAAGGAAAATACTACCACAAAAAAAAAGAATGAGTGGGTAGTTGAATACCCCATATGGTGCCATGTAATCATTGACTTATAGACAACGCATACAAACAACTATGGTACCAAAAAAAAGTCAAACAGAAGTGATCTTTTACTAAGTGTACAGGGACAATGGAACAAAACCTGATCAGAAAGGTCATATATTAACTTTGAGTCTTCTCCATATTTGCCCATAAGGGTTTCTCTCAGCACAAAAACAGGAGTATCAAGTGCAGTGGCGCCGTGCATCTTGAAAACCCCTGTTATAATTGCAAATGCACGCTCCCTTATTGCCATTTTGTCTGTCCCAAAGTCACGTGTGCCCTAACAGAAGTAAGCACAAATGTTTAGATGGAATGAATTGAATTACCAGCAGAAGTACCAGTAACGGGGCCATACAGATAAAAAAAAATTGCAAACAACACGAATACATGATCCTCACCTTAGGAATTTTTGGTAACCTCCTCACTTCATTACTCTCTACAATCTCCTTCACCTTCTCCACAAGGGACTACAATTTGGGACACTGAGGATCAAACAACAAAGACTGAGAGATTCCCCACTTTGAAATCAGATCATAATTCATGCAAGGGACATCACTTCCATTATTTACATGATCCCTAAGCAGAATGAGTACAGCAGAAGTACCCTTCCCCAAAGTTTTCTTCTTCTTGCTCTTCTTGTCACCCTTAGCTTTCTCCCCAACAGCATGTGGTTTCTCAGCTGAACTTTTCACTTCCTTCTCAACACCAGCTTGGGGCTTCTCAATTGAATTGTCCATTTCGATTGCCACCATGGCCACAGCTGCCTCCCAAGCAAGAAAGTCCCTTAGCTTGAGCAGTTGACTGTACACCCCTTTCAAAACCGAAATGGCATCTGAATCAATCATAACGTTCTTGAGCATTCCCTTCAAATCATCGACTGCAATCCCAACAGTAAGCTTCTCACTGAGCTCAGCATCACCAATACTCTTCTCTGCCAACAATTTTATCCTCGCAATACTTAGCTTACACATCGCCAGCGATGCTCTAGCGAGTTGCGTTGCCAGCACCACCAACGCCTCCTCCTTACCCTCACCTGTTTCACCAGCATCCCTCTTCCCCAACTTCACGGGAGCATTGAGCTCGATCCGCACCCTAGCGTGCAACGCGCGCACCGCCTCGCGGAAAATCCCGTTCACTGCAGGGACCTTCGCGAACGAGGAGGACGAGGCGCCACCGGCACTGCCGACGAGCTTGGAGCCAGAAACGAGCATTTTGATGTCGGCAGCCACGTCCGCCTCGTCCTTGGCGGAGAGGCCATCGCCAGAGGCGGGTACCTCGAACGCGGCGACGTCGCCGCGCGCGGCCTCGCACGAGAGCGCGGCGACGGCGTCGGCGACGCGGGCGAGCGGCGCGGCGCAGCAGTCGATCACGGC
>BCLF01000016.1:2651227-2664580 GCA_001602275.1 Zoysia japonica
CCCCCCCCCCCCCCCCAAAAAAAAGGATGCAATTTATAATGCCACATTACACTAATCTAGATAACTAACACGTCTAGAATTCATGTTTGTTTGTTTCCAAACTCCAAAATTTGGCATCAGCTCACAAAGTCACAACCATTCCCTGGCAACAATAGCAGATAAGATTACACTGGCTTAAGCGGCGCTGCTTGCAGCCGAGATACACCGGTCCTTTCACATGACGGTGCAAGCGTGGGCGTTCTCCTCGCTGAACATGTAGTACGACCCTGGCGCCGGCGCCGGCGCCGTCGAGTAGAAGTACCCGCCACCGCCTCTTCCTCCTGTAGCGTACGCCGCGCCGACCATCGGGTGGTAGTACGCGCTGCTCCGGAGCGCCGGGCTCGGGTGCGCCGTGCTGTAGCTCGTGACGTACGCCGGAGCGTGGCCACCGGCGCCGTAGTACCCCGGGTAGCCCATTGTCGGCGGCGGGTACGGTCCGGCGTCGACGACGGTGACAGGGCCGGCCGCGGGGTTCGTCGGTGCGTCCGGCGCGTGGACTTCCCCGATCGCGCCACCGGCGGCGGTGCCGTCTCCGTTGGCGTTGCCGCCGCCTTTCTTGCCTTTCTTCTTGCCGCCGCCGCCAGTGCCGTTGGCGGCGGGTGGGACGGGCTGCGGGCCGTGTGGTGTCATTGCGACAGGGGGAGCGTTCCCCGCGCCAGGTTCGCCGCCGCCGCCGCCCTCAGGCTTGTCGTGCTCGCCATCGGGCCCCTCGTCGCACGTGCCGGCATTGTCCGGGGGACTAGCACCGCCGCCATCCGTCGGCGCAGGAGCCGTCTCGGCGGGCTTGTTGTTCGCGGCGTTCTTGCTCTTGCTCTTCTTCTTCTTTTTCTTTCCGCCGCCTCCGGTGCCGGGAGAGCCGTCGGGCGCGCCGGGGGCGGTCGCGGGAGCGGGCTCCGGCCACGGCTCGGCGTGCTTGCCGGTCTTGAGGAGCTTCTTGACGAGCGCGTCGACGGAGACGTTGCCGATGACCACCACCTTCTGCTGCTGCGCGTCTATGTCCGTCTTGTACACCCCTGTAAGGATCGGAGTTCATGCATCGGGGCTCAGGGCAACAAGAAAATTGCGATAACATATTCTTGTTTCATGCGAGAACAAATTTTTGAAGTGAATTTGTCCAGTTTTTGGGGCTGCGAATTTGGAAGGAGTTTGAGAAGAGGGAAACAGGGGAGGACCCAGAAATACTGGATACTGATTGAATACGAACATTTTGAACACTATAGATACCTATCAACTGGGGAAATACAAACAGCATATGAATTCTTTTATTCCTTAGAAATTCCTCAAAAATTATCAATGAACAACTGAAAAATTATCAGTCTTTTCTTCAAATCACAGCCTCTGATTTGAGATTCTGAAACTGTCCTTATATGGAGTACCTTCTATGCTGTGCAGCACCTTCTTGACCTTCTTCTTGCACCCCTCGCAGTGGATGCGCACCTTCAAGGCCAAAGTCTTGCAATCAAAATCGAAGAACAGCAACCAGGCACCGCATCAGCAATCAGATAAACACAACAAGAAATCTGAAACGAAATGAGCAGAGCAGCTCTGAACTCTCCGAACACGCTCACCTGATACCTGAGCGGCTCCGCGCCTTCTTCAGGAGCAGCCATGGCCGACGACGAGAGAGATGGAGAGCTCGGTGGAGATGAACGGAGGAGGCGAGGAGGGAGGAGAACTTATTACCAGTGGTAGTGGTTCAAGTGCGGAAAGGGGAGCACCGAGAGGAGGCAGAGGATGGTGGCAGTGTTCGTTCTGGGTCGGCCCTGAGGAAGGAAAGGGGTAAAATAGCATCGGGGAACAGGGAAGGAACCATTCCATTGGTTCTGTTTGCCATTTGCCCTCCTTCTTTTTATCCCTTTGCTGTTTTATTTTATTTTTGATAGTGTGGAATGAAATTGACTGGGTAATTGTTCCCCACATCTTCTGGGTGCCAGATGCCCATGTTTATGCTCTCATATCATGGGGGGTATTTTTTTCCCTTCTGATTCTCTGGTTCTTGCTAGAATTTTCCTCTTTTTTTTTGGTTTTTTTGAGTGGATTAATTTTTTTGGGCCCAACATGTTTAGTAAATATATTTATCAGAAATTCTAGCAAATGTTCATGCCTTTGTTTCTGCTCACATAGTTAGGTTGTTTGTCATTGTGATTTTGTTTCAAACTTGTAATGTCTGGCCAACCATGCCAGTCCATTTCCCCCTAAAAATTAAAAAGGCCTGTTTAAATTTTTTTTTGACGTTTATGCATCGGCCTTTTTTTTTTGTGAACGGCCCAAATATTCAGCCCAGAGGAGAGGGCTCTGTTTCAGTTGGGCCGGGTCTGGTAAAAATCAATTGGGTCGGGCCTGCTCTGATGTCACGTTGCTCCCACATGTCAGTGGCCACCCCTTCCACCCTTCGCACCTCTTTCCCTCCTGGCTCCCGCGATTCGAAACGGAGGCCCTCGCCCCTCGCCCCTCGGCGCCCACCCGCCAATCCGCCGTCCGCCGCATTCCCGATCCGATCTCCCTCGCCTCCCTTTGCCCGCCGCTAGCACCGGCCGGCGGAGTTCGCGGACCGCCCCCAGAAATTTCGATTCCACTCGCTTGATGCTGCGGGAAGTTCGACTTCGAGGGGGCCATTTGAGCGGCTTCGCTGATTGTTATTAGGGTTCGTGATTTCCAGCCATGGAGCCTGGAGCCGAAGGGAGCGACGTGTCCGCAGACGGCCTCATCGCCGAGCTGCTCGACATGGGCTTCAACTTGGACGACATCACCGCGGCGATCGCCGCCGTCGGGGCCCCGCGCCGCGCCGAGGTGCTGGAGCTCGTTCTGGGCGGGTCGGGCGAGGCGCAGGCGAGGCGAGGAGGGGGACCGGTGGGCGGCTCCGCACCGTCTCGCGCGCGTCCCCAGGCCGCCGGCAAGGCGGGCAGGGTGAGTAACCCTAGAGGAAGGTTTAGGCAGTCCAGCATTAAAGACCATCTCGCCGCGGCTTCTGGCCGTAGGAAGGATAATGTTCGTGAAGCGGGCACTTCGCTTCCTTGTTTAGACCGTGTTCCTACTTGTTCCGAAATGGCATCTGAATACCAATTTCTGGTTGAGGATTCGAGAGGAGATTGGGATCACAGAGAAAAAATCAGTGCTATTTTGCAAAAGCATTTCGGCTTTTCCTGCCTGAAAAGTTTCCAAATGGAAGCTTTGGATGCTTGGTTTGCTCACAGGGATTGTCTTGTTCTAGCAGCTACAGGATCGGGTAAACTTGTTTCTTTTCCAAGTGGTTTATTGAATGATTTTCTCCATTGCTACGTATATATTGATGTGGGGGCATTTTTCTGTCACATGAGTGATGGCTGAATTTCTTTGTTGGCAGGAAAATCCCTTTGTTTTCAGATTCCAGCTCTTCTGACTACAAAGATTGTGGTGGTGATCTCGCCATTGATAAGTCTCATGCATGATCAATGTCTCAAACTTGCAAAACATGGAATCTCAGCATGCTTCCTTGGTTCAGGGCAACCTGATAGTCGTGTTGAGGGCAAAGCCATGGCTGGCATGTACAAGATTATTTATGTTTGCCCTGAGACAGTATTGAGGTAATGATTCGTCTTTTTGGGAATAAAAATTTGATGAATATACCAACATGCTTACTGTGGGAACATCTCTATTTGCAGACTAATGGAACCATTGAAGAAACTTGCAGAAAAGCCAGGGATTGCTCTTTTTGCGATTGATGAGGTTCATTGTGTTTCGAAATGGGGTCATGATTTTCGACCTGACTATAGGTCTGCTCTTGTGTTTGATATCTTCTATTAAAGGTGCAACTCATTGTTTACTGTTGTTTCAGTATCATCGTTAATCTTGTTTTGCATGTAAACCAATGTGTTCTTAATTTTGTACTAGTTAAGAACCAAATGTGTTCCATCTCACAGTATTTGACAACTCTAGTTTTTAATTACAGAAAACTGTCTGTGCTCCGGGAAAATTTCAGTTCCAGCAAATTGAAGTTCCTGAAGCACAATATTCCTTTGATGGCTTTGACGGCTACTGCAACTGTTCATGTGCGAGAAGATATTGTGAAGTCCTTGAAAATGTCGGATGGTACAGTGATTGTTTTGACATCCTTTTTCCGTCCAAATCTGCGGTTCACAGTGAGTCAAAACTTATATTCTGCTTGTTTATCTTTAGTGTTCTTCTTAGAGGATTTTAGCATCAAGAAATGAGTCTAGATACTAGATATCTCATCACAGGCTGAATTGAGCCTAGACATGAGGTGGAATGGTGGGCTATTAAGTGTATTGCTAACTTCTAAAGTATAGCAGTAGAACACATTGCACGTGGACATGTAGAATACTTCATTTGTGGCAATGCAGGCATTTTTTTTTGAGTAAGACAATGCAGGCAATTTGCTACTCCATCTGTCCGCAAATACAAGGTTTTCTGGGTTTGCCTAAGTCAAACTTTTTAAACTTTGACCGATAATAGTAAATTTTTATAAGGATTGGTAACACACAAAACTAGAAGCCTTATATTTGTGGACAGAGGGCGTACCCTGTTTTTTTTTTTTGGTGCATTGCCTCCAAGTTCGTATGCAGGTACACTTTGGGCAATTATTAAGTATTGCCTGCTAATTATCACGTGCCGTTTAGTACATCTTTCTTGTTGCAATCTTACTTGCTTCCCGTGCTGCTGATTTTTTTTTTCAGGTAAAGCACAGCAAGACCTCTGCTTCATCATATATGAAGGACTTCCAACAATTGATAGGGGCATACAATGCTTCAAGGAGTATTAAGGGGAAAGGCCAGAAAGTTCTTCATGACATTGACCCTGACTCGGAAAGTGGTTCAGATGGGTCTCAGTGTGATAGCATGTCGGATGATGAAGATAAGAATGTTGATTCTGTGAGCTATGGCGATAAGAATGTTGGAAGGACCAGAACTGGTGTGGTCCTGGTAAATGAAAATACTGAAAACGAATTGGATATGCATCCAGGAGTAGATGATTTTGATGGTAATTGACTTATTGGTGAATAACTTTATGTTATTAGTTGCTTTGAGTGTATACTTGACATCTTTAGTTATTTGAGAGAGAAGTACTTTTGGTTATGCTTTTCAAAATTGTTTATTATTTGAGTATGTAAGATGCTTTGATTGACACTCCAGTTTCTCTTTTAGTTTCATGTGGAGAGTTCCTTGAGTGTCTACAAACTGAGAACTCCACACAGCCAACAGAATACAGTGAGACCAGTTCATCAGAATGTTTTGATCAAGGTCCTACGATTGTTTATGTACCCACAAGGAAAGAAACTGTTGAGCTAGCTAACTTCTTTTGCAAATCAGGCCTCAGAGCTGCAGCATATAATGCAAAGGTAATTGGTTTTCTTATTTGCTTTGTGTGGGAAAGGAAATCAAACCTTTCTTTTGTTGAGGAAAAAGAAAAAGAAGAAAAAGTGTGCTCTAGTTATACATATATGGAAATTTCTAGAAAGACTAGAAGTAAATAAATCCTTTCAGTTAACATTTAGCAGTCTTGATATGATATTGTTTATTCCCTTGCCATTCACCATCCTTTATTTTGTTTGAAGCTCTGATACTTCTTTTCAGATGCCTAAATCACATTTGAGGCAGGTGCATCAGCAGTTCCATTGCAATGAGTTGGAGGTAGTAATTTGTATCTTCATTTGGTAGTGCTTTATCTCAGATATGACTTCAAGTATGGAATATCCTATACTGCAGTTTTAACTTTAAATTGTCAGATATGATTTCCAGCCACTCATCTGCTGTGTAGATTTAATTGTTTATATTGAGATAGCAGTGTGCAATAAAGAGAGCCTTTTATTTTTCAACTGGAGATCACTAAGTTATGAATTCTACATGCATAAATTCTTATTTACTCTTTTATCCAGATGTGGTGTCTTATTATTCGTAGTATGCAACCTTTTTAGTATCAATGGTCAGAAGTAATTTGTCATGACATACTGTTTGCATGGATACGTCTAAGTGGTGTTCTGTTTTGCCATTACATCCACATCCACATATATATCCTGAATATGAATTACATGGTCCATGCTTCACTATATGTTGATTAGTTCTGACTTTGTGGTTGTTGTACTGTGTTGTTTATTTTTTCCTTGTGGAATTACTTGTATCACAAATTTACGGTGTTTTAGCTTTTAGAGTTCTTAAAATCTCAGTCTAGCCTTATATGCTTCCTGTAGGGTTAGAGCCATGAGAAAATTCATTTTTTTTATATCTTCATTTGTTACATCAATTTTTTTTCATAAGGATTGTAAACGCAGTGTATAACCTTCAGTCATGCATGTAGACATTCTCCATATTTGCTCCATATCTGTCATTTTTTTAACTCTCAATCCTTTTCCCCAGCTCTTATGATGTTGTCCTCCCTGCTTTAGGTTGTTGTAGCTACCATAGCATTTGGCATGGGAATCGACAAATCCAACGTCAGGAGAATTATTCACTATGGTTTCCCACAGGTTAGGCTAACCTTTAGTTCTATGTACTTCAGTACAAATTTCTTTTTGCTGTCAACATCATTATGCATCCCTATTAGGCAAAAAACACAGAAGGATATTCTATACAAACTTAATTCCAACATTTCTAGAACCATCTTTTGAAATAATAGACTTGGTCTTAATTGTTTTGGTGTCCACAGAGACTCAGACGCATGAACTTGTAAATGTGCACATCTAAGCTAGAATTTACGCTAGGATCAATTAGGGAATCAGGGAGGCACCTTAGTGCAATATAAAATTGAATTTTAATTACATTTTGTTTATCTCTTCTTCTTCTTTTTTTTGTGGAGCGGCAGATTGCTGCATATGCTCCTTTTCCTTGTGTAGTGAATATGCTAGCAACGTCTAGTGCTTGACTGCCTGTTTGGAATCCTGATGTATTATTATGCAGAAGCATCATGACTTCACTGGTGACAACCCTTTAGTATTCTAAATTTGTGATATGTTCCATGTTATATTAACCTTTCCTTAATTTATGTTTGTCTTTAATATTTATCTTAGTTCTATCGCTTTGTAACTGATTGATGCAGAGTTTAGAAGCATATTATCAAGAAGCAGGACGCGCTGGTAGAGATGGAAATTTGTCAGATTGCAGTGAGTTGTCATATTTAGACTTGTTAAGAGTTATTATTCATTATGTTGCTTAGTTCATTTTGACTTTATGAAGTTACGGGTAGATAGCAAACTAATCGATAGTTGTGCATGTGTTGATGTATCATTTATGCTTACCTGAACTATAACTGACAAAGCCTTCAGGCATCATTCTATGATTGCAATGGGCTCCCAGTAAACATATTTTGACCTTAGACACATTGCTTTCAGTACCCTGCCTTACTTCCATCTTTTATTATCAAGCCTGTTTCATTTATTCCTTACGCTGTTGTCACTTTTCGAAATTTTATCTGCAGTTCTGTACTGTAATTTTTTGAGAGCACCAACACTTCTTCCAAATAAAAGAAACGAGGAACAGACGAAGGTGGCATATAGAATGCTACGTGATTGCTTTCAGTATGTCTCTTATTATCCATTCAAATTCTTGGCATGATATGTCATGGCATGTGTATTGCATATACATTGATTTTTTTCTTAAAACTGGTTATGATTGCACTCTTTTATGTTGCAGTTATGCTTTGAACATTTCAACATGTCGAGCCAAACTATTAGTGAAGTACTTTGGCGAGGAGCTTGGTCCTGATGGCTGTCATGTGTAATTTTTCTACTTATGCCTCCTACATGGATCAAGGACATGCTTCTTGTGTCCTAATTTGAACCTATTACTATTTGTAACAATATACACTTTTCATTATTATATCTGATTCACCCTTTTGGCCTCAGATGTGACATATGCATTAATGGCCCTACTCAACTGCAAGATTTCAAGGAAGATGCAGTTGTGTTCTTGAATGTGCTCCTGGGTCAAATTGTAAGTAGTCAATATAAAATTGGTGGACTCTATATCATTTCAGTGCTGAAATTCTAATTAACGTGATGTCCATTGCACGCTTACTGATATCCTATACTAAATAAAATGAACATTTAGTGTAGACTATATGATGCACTAATACACAGTTTAGATGATACATGAAAAGTACTCCTATTATTTTTTGTTTAATTTTTTGCAATGGATATATAGGCACAAGATGCAATATCAGGGTGAACATGCAAGATTTTGCGCATTTCCCTGTATTTTATTTTTACTTCTCTTCATCTGCAATACCCTTCCCATTACATATTTATAAATACCAAAATTTTAACAAGTGGATTGAGCTACTTTGACCTCTGCAGTATCTTTGATACTAATTCTATTTGCGTCATTGGAGCCAGTCAATAATGTTATCGCGTTTTGTAATTTTTATGATACAGGGACATGAAACTGAGGGCATGGATCATAAGGATGATGCATCCTGTTATAGATCTGCCAGGAGAAGATTTGGTGAGGCACCTAATTTCAGAATGGTCATCAGTTATATTAGGGAAAAGGTATGCCATAATGTGTCTATATACTATTCTGAAATTTATGGACCTAAGAGCAGTGGATAGAGACTTTAACCACATGGATAGTGTATAGAAACAGAAGTATTTGAATCATCATTTCACTTATCACTTTTCATTACTGGTGTATATTTGCTTAATTGTAAACGGTCAAAACTACAATTTGATTAAAGAATTTTTCTAGTTTCCCAAGTTCGCCACAACTGACAGGATTTGGTGGCAAGGCCTTGCTTGCATACTAGAAAGCATGGGATACATACGGGAAGGAGCTGAAACTGTAAGAATTTACTTTAATAGCTAATTGCTTTTTGTAACTAAATATACTTTTTTTTGTATGCAAGGAGCAACTTTTTTGCATACAAGAAAAACCATATTGAGTTACAAATATGGTTTTTCTTGCATCACACACTGTTATTTCAGTTACAACTTGTTGGACCAGCAAGGTATCTGTAAGCCTGTGAACGTCATCTCTTATGTCTCAACTAATAATTGATCTACTTGCAGCCTCGTGTTTCAATCCAATACCCGGAGCTGACAGAAAGCGGATTTAAATTTTTGGGTTCACAGCCAGAGGAAGGTGCTCTACATGCGTACCCTGATGCAGCCATGCTACTGACCATCGACAACCCAAGGCCGTACTCCACTTTCTCCGAGTGGGGCAGGGGTTGGGCGGATCCTGAGATACGCCGCCAGCGTCTAGCAGGCAGGAAAAGGGGGAAAAGAAAAAGAAAGAGGCGTTCCCGGCAGCAGCAACCAACAGGTTTCACCACCGCAAGGGAGAGACTTGCCGCAATACTGTCCAAGCGGAGAAGATGATGAGAATAGTAGAGATCACACGTCAGCAGAATTTAATCATCTGAGTTTCAAATGAAATTACAAAGCTGATCCATTCACCTCTGGTTACGGTTTTCTTTTCGCAGGCAGTAGAGTAGGTCGCTGGTTGTTATTGCTGAGGTTGGCCTGATTGCCCTTTTCATCCTATCGGAGAGTGCAGTTCTATTTTGAACATTAGTTTTTAACTGTATGGCCTCCTTTGCTTTGCAGAAGAAAACTATGGTGCACAAATGTTCACTGTTTTGGATGTCCATCTGTTTAGAAGAAATTTCCCTAACGATATTATGTGCCTTGCACAGACTACTGCTGCTGATTCATCTAAACAGTGGGGAACTCTCCATCGCTTCTCACATCAAATCGGCAAGAGGGATCGATCTGGTTCGAGTCCATTCATTTTTATGGTGTATAGTGCCCTGTTTGGGACAAGTCATGAAAAAAAAGGAAGATGCATCTGATCTGAGGGCAAACTGGAGCCCGTTCTTTCCCTCCCTGCAACGGATGGTCATTAGAAGCCCAAGTGTGTGTGAGCAAGAGACGCGTGATGTGTCGCACTCACACACCATTGCTTCAAGCGTACCCTGTCCCGGTGCGTAGAGCGGGACCGGGCACAGCCGTCTAGTCACGGCACAGTAGCATGGTGATTGACAAAAACGTTTGCATTTCCAATGCTGGCGGCGTGAGGTGCAGCGCGATCAGGTTTAAAAAACCGCTACAGTATTAATTTTTAAAATCGTAAAAAATTGAGCGATTTACTGTTAAAATTGAGCGGTTTATCGTTTTTTGTTACAAGTTACGGTTTTCGAGCGAAAACCGATCGATTTAATAAATCGCACCGCAGCAGTAAAGTCGAAAACCGCGGTTTTCGCACGGTTTATCGCGGTTTTTGAAACCTTGATCGACCTTTAGGCTGACTTTTGATTGCAGGATAAATTCTCAAATTCTAGATTTGTTTTCTATAAAATTAAATTAATTTCTATATATATATATATATAAAATTCTTGCGTTTCCAATGGAGTGTGACAACGCTGTTACCTTAAAGATTTGCTTTCTGTAGCCATCAAAGAGATGGGAGTCTGACGAAGGTTGTGCGCGTGGTTTGGATGTTGAGAAGGCGACGCAAGCACAAGGATTTTAACGCGTTTTTTTTTACTGACGATCGTATCTAATCGACAGCGGCAACAATTATCACTCGTATCCTGCTGAAAATAACAGCTGCTTCTTCCGTTCTCGATTATTAGAGTTCATAAGTTTTCTCTTTTATTTGTTATTTTTGTTTTTTAATACAATTTTTTATTTTCGATACATATTTATCTTTATCTCTTTTCTTTTTATTTTTAACACATCTTATTTTTTTTTACTATTTTTAATCTTCGTACCCACATTTAAAATTACAAGAAAAAGAAATTATTTAAGATCAAATCAAACCCCCACCATTTTTTAGAGCACAGCAGGTTGGAGCACGTTCCACGGCATGTGCGCCCGTCTAATTTACCGGACGGCTCGCGCCTCGAAGCGCCACGCAAAAATGTTCTTGTTCGCTTGCGGTTGACGAATACTCACTCCGCTTTTAAAATTGTTTTGGCTTTTAACGTTAGTTTTTATCATTCGTATTATTTACAGTTGTGTAAAATTGTAAGTTATGTTTGAAATATATTTTTAATATTGATGTAAATTAAATTAAAACATATGATATACATTATACTTTTTTAAATAAGATTAAGATGAGTATTAAAAATTAAAAACTAAGTAAGAAAGTGTGTTTATTTACTTGTAGTTTATCCCGTGGTTTGGAGAAGGAAAAAAAAAGCCACTGCTCCAAAGGAAAGAAGCAGGCAAAATTTGACCTTGGACCATCTCCGGTCAGAAAAGCAAGCAAAGCCAGCAAGCTAACGGTGAGAGGCAGAGCGGCCTCGCGGGAACAGGACTGCAAGGCACGAAGCTCAGCTCTCAGTTCACAGACTGGCCTGGCCTAACTCTGCAGTTGTCTACTTATCCCATGTGATTACCACTCTGAGATCAGATCACTAATCTCGTACTAATTACATTCAGACAATCTATGATGATCGTTATGTTCTAGGTCGCCATCGTCGTCGTCGGAGCAGGCGGTGGCGATTACACTCACCTAATTCTTTCTTCGTTCTAAAATTATTATCACAAATCATTTAATTCTCTTTTCATCCTGAAATTGTATGTAATCACTGTCTGGCTCTCTGCTAGGAGCAGCAGTAAACTATAGTACTACTGGAGTATTAGTGTGGCTGGCGCCTGGGTGGTGAACTGGTGATCCGGACGGATTTGATCTGGATCGCGGTTAGCGCGGGATTCGAGGCCGGCGTTAATTACCATTACCAGCTTTCGAAGGTTTGTTTACGCAGGACACCAGGCGCGTCCACGGCTTAGTCGGTAATAAAATCCTCTTGCTACCCCTAGTAGATTGTTTACTACGGCTAATGCTGCTGCTGCTGCTGGTGGTATACTGCTGGGTTAGCTGGGGTGGTCGATGGATGACAGCTGTCGATGAGCCTCTGACGAGCATATAATTCTTTTTTTTTTTTCCCTCAGCAGAAAGAGCGTATAATTCGTTTTTCCTTCGGGCGGTACCTAATGTGCACGAGAAATATTTACCGTGCCCAAGAAATTCTCTGGTATTTTACCACGAGAAATACGTAAGCGATGACCGGTGGCAGGCAGGTCAAAAAAGGGGGAAAGTAAAATTTGCTTGTGATATCTTTTGGTTAATTTTCTGCTGTCGCCGGGCAGTAAAAGGTCCAGAGGCCCATGCCTCCGTCACATGGCTGCCGTGGCTCCTCCCACTGCCCGGGCTCAGGATCTTCTCTGCACGGGGGCATCCGAGGCTCTCTTGTTGTACGAGGTGGTGCTAGTGTATCCTAAGTAGACTACTCTACTAGCCCAACTATGGGTTCCATGATTTGTACGAAATGGTTTCGTTTAAATTCAAAGTACACGTGAAAGATATCGTGTAATAAGTATATAGATAGAGTTGTACGTATGAGAATAGTAAAATTACAAAATGCCTCGTCTGTGTTAGTGCCATGGAGTAATTTCGTACGACTCAACTTATTCCCTTCTAGAAATGACGCCGGTTCATCGCATGAAAAGCCTAGAAAATATCCAAATTTTCGGCGTCACAGATAGTATGAAGGCAGTAATAAAGTTGGACGTGGGGCAATATCAATGATTAGTGATCAGAAGCCCCCCAAACTAACAACAAATCGATTGTGTCCTAAGCGAACAGTCCGATGGGTGAGTGCCTCAGCGGGTGACCACACAAGCTTGAACTGAACAAAGGAGCCCATCTTGCTGCCACCACACTGTTCATACCTCTCCCCTATTGTAGGATAGATTCACAGCGCGATCAAAGCCATTTGATTTTCACTGTTTTTAAATAAAAGGGCATGACTCGGTTTTAAAAATTCAAAAAAAACCGGTGAGTGAAAAAAAAGATTGACTCGTACAATTCGTTTCACTAAACAGAAAAATGAACTGTAAACCCAAAAAGCGAATCGGTAAATTAAAAAGTGGTCAATTAAATGTATCATTTCATTGAATTTTGTTCAGATTTTGTTTTTGACCGAAAAATCCAGCGATTTCTCTATTTTTTTTTATTGTTTTCGTTAAACCGCCGTCGTCCGATTTCCTTGGCTTGGTCGCTAATGTTAACCTTACTTTAGGCTACCATAACAGTGGCTCTGAGAAAAAAAAATAAGAGAAGAAAACACAAAGAAAAAATAAACAAAATATTTCTCTCATCCTGTCCGAATAAGAAAAAAAAAATAGCAGAGAAAGGCGAGGGGCTAGTGTAGAGAGAAAAGGCAGAAGTGAGAAGACCGCCGCGGGCAGCAGCAACCCGCAAGCCACAGCTGCTCCCATTCCCGCTGCCAATCCTCAGCAGCCAGATGCTCTCCCCAGCGGGAGCCCTACCACCGCCCACCCCGGCCGCCGGGTAGCCCGATCCGACGGCGCCGGCC
>BCLF01000016.1:2665172-2708238 GCA_001602275.1 Zoysia japonica
GAGCGCTTTCCGGCCGTCCGCGCCGCCGAGGTCAAGGGGAAGCCCCACTTCGCGGACTTCGGGCTCGTCCCGCCCGCCTGGGGCGCCGCGGCCGCGCCGTGGGTCGCCGCCGCCGCCGACGGGTGGCCGCTGCTCGAGGAGCTCAGTTTCAAACGCATGGTCGTCACCGACGAGTGCCTCGAGATGATTGCGGCCTCCTTCAGGAACTTCCAGGTGCTTCGCCTCGTCTCCTGCGAGGGATTCAGCACCGCCGGGCTCGCCGCCATTGCCGCCGGTTGCAGGTGTGGCGCATTATGCTCGAGATTTGACTTGCTTTCCCTTGCGTGACGATTTGAGCTTTTTCCGGCGTTTCTTATCGGAACCTTAGATGATTTTTTTTTTGTTGCGAAAACCTTTGGGTTTCCTTTCCTATTGCTAAAGATTTGCGATTTGTTGGTTGTCATTTCCGTTCTTGTTGCGTTGCTCGGTGATCTAAAATAGCTTGTGATCGGGGGAGAAATCTTTCGTGTGTTTTTTATGCGCTTCAGTGAGTAACATTTGTGAATAGTCGTAAGCTCCAGTTGTGCTATTTTTGATTCTGACTCGTCTCTGTCAAAGTTGTGATTCGTAAGCTAGGGTAAAAGATAGGCAAATTGATGCTTAATATCGTCGGCAAAGATTTGACCTCAGCAAACTTTTATTTTGCTATCGGGAAGCTTTGACTCGTTGCTGTGATTTTGAGTGATTGATCTGCGCTGGTGCGATCTTTCTTGCTTTCTTGCACGGATCTGTGGGTTTGGCAGAATAAATTTTTTAATCTGCTTGGCAATGATGGATGCGTCACTTTATCTTTCCACCAAAATGATAGGATTGTTTCAAGATTAGCACCAACTGGTGCACCTTTACTTAAACAATTTTATTTTCGCCCCAGCTCATGAGATGCCAGATCTGACTTGGAACTAGTTTGCTTTTCATTTATGCTTGAGATTCAAGTGAGGTCCGGTTCTGATTAGTATGAGCTTCTAGATTCCAAAGAATCAGTCCTTTTATCATCCTTTTCACATAAATATTCCTATTTGTGCCTTACCCTTTATTGAGATAATAAGGTCCTAATAGCTGATATATCGCTTTAGGGTGGGAGAATGTCACATTTGCTTATATATTGATGTGTTTAGATAAAATAGCTGATAAGAAAAAGCATCTACTTTACCCTAGTCAAGTGATTCTGAATTTGCAGTGTTGCATACAGCATACAGGAAAAAAATGCAGGAACAAATCAGAATCTCACTAGAGACGTCCCACATAGGAATGTAAAGGAACTCGAAGAATCTGATACCTAGGATACTGTCTTTTAGCTAGTTTGATCCTTAATGCGTCAAAGCAGCAACCTTGATTTTTTTTTTCTATGACCTGATGGTTAGCTTTAAGTAGAATTATGAAACTGTTACAGAATTGAGGATTTGGAGCCTGCAT
Source organism: Zoysia japonica (assembly GCA_001602275.1). Lineage (NCBI taxonomy): Eukaryota > Viridiplantae > Streptophyta > Magnoliopsida > Poales > Poaceae > Zoysia > Zoysia japonica. The sequence continues at coordinate 2,666,625 of BCLF01000016.1, forward strand.
GATACAGTGTTTTGATAAAAACTGTGAATCATCTTTTTATTGAAGAAGCAAAGCCCCTTCCTGTACATATGACTTTCTGGGCTCAATTTTGAGTTGATCAGTGACGTCACCCTTCTTGTTTTTTGTAGCCCCCAAAAGTTGGACTATGGACGTTGGGTTTGCTTCTATTAGTATAACATGATATTTATCAGGTGTCTCTAAAGTGAGAATGATTTGGATCGAAATTTTGTGGCAGTGAAGTCTTGGATTGTTGATTCATCGAAATCTTTTCAATTCCTATAACTTATCTATCTTTTCTTGCAGAAACCTAAGAGAACTTGATCTGCAGGAGAATGAGATTGAGGAATGTTCTATCCATTGGCTCAGTCTCTTTCCAGAGTCCTTTACTTCACTTGTTACTCTAAATTTTTCATGCTTAGAGGGGGATGTCAATATCAATGTACTCGAGCAGCTAGTAACCAGATGCCGCTACCTCAAGACTCTGAAGCTCAACAATTCTATTCCTCTTGACAAACTTGCCGGTCTTCTTCGTAAGGCTCCTCAGATAGTAGAGCTTGGAACAGGAAGATTCTCTGCTGACTATCATCCAAATCTCTTTGCAAAGCTTGAAGCAGCATTTGCAGGTTGTAAAAGCTTAAGAAGGCTTTCTGGGGCTTGGGACTCTGTTCCAGATTACCTTCCAGCATTTTACTGTGTATGTGAGGGCCTCACATCGCTTAATTTGAGTTATGCAACTATTCGAGGCCCAGAGCTAATAAAATTCATTAGCAGATGCAAAAACTTGCAACTATTATGGGTATGCACCACCTTTCTCATCTGAATTTTTGGCCATACACGTTCAGTATTTATCTTGATGCATCTTTTCATTTAATTCAATTTCCATGGCAATCATACCTGTTGAAATGGTAGTTATATGCTTTCTAGTTTCGCCAATGCATGGCACAGATTATATGTTGGGTGTGTTATATGAAGTCACTAAAACTGTCACTTTATATTAGTTAGAATAGTGACTTGTTTTAACACAGCTTAACACAGCAATTATGATGCTAGATGGTTTTTGATAGTGATTATTAACTGTAAAAAATGCTACACCAGATGAATTGCTTGTTTTTTATTCTACCAGCATAACCTCATTTCCTCTTTTTTAGTTTGATTTGAATTGCATTACTGGAACAATGGACTTATTATGTTAGTCTCTTTCATGATGTCTTCCTGAAATTTCATCTAAACATTAAAGCTGCAATTTTTCAGGTGATGGACTTAATTGAGGACCAAGGTTTAGCTGTCGTGGCATCATCTTGCAATAAACTGCAGGAGCTTCGGGTCTTCCCTTCTGATCCTTTCGATCCAGCTGGGCAAGTTTCATTGACAGAGAGGGGTCTTGTTGACGTCTCTACCAGTTGCCCTATGTTGGAGTCAGTCCTCTATTTCTGCAGACGGATGACCAATGAAGCCCTTATTACCATTGCAAAGAACCGACCCAATTTCACTTGCTTCCGTCTATGCATCATTGAGCCTCATACTCCAGACTACATCACACACCAGCCCCTTGATGCAGGTTTCAGTGCCATCGTGGAATCGTGCAAGGGACTCACACGCCTTTCTGTCTCAGGTCTCCTCACAGACCATGTATTCAAATCCATTGGGGCACATGCTGATCGTCTTGAGATGCTATCAATTGCCTTTGCTGGAAACAGTGACTTGGGCCTGCATTACATCCTTTCGGGCTGCAAGAGCTTGAAGAAACTGGAGATCAGGGACTGCCCCTTTGGTGACAAGCCCTTGCTGGCTAATGCTGCCAAGCTGGAGACAATGCGATCCCTTTGGATGTCGTCGTGCTCACTGACACTGGGCGCATGCCGACAGCTTGCACGCAAGATGCCCCGCCTTAGCGTGGAGGTCATGAATGATCCTGAAAGTGCATGTTCCTTGGATTCACTTGCGGATGAAACCCCCGTAGACAAGTTGTATGTCTACCGTACTATTGCAGGCCCAAGATCTGATGTACCGGCTTGTGTCCAGATCGTTTGAGGGTATGGCATGTGGTACAGGAAGGCACCAGGGAGGTATTGATTTTCAGTGTCAACAAGTACCTTCAACACCTTCTTGGCATAACAGAGCATTTCCTCAAAATAGAAAGGCTGGTGGCTCTGATACCCTATCATAAAGTTGGCTCAAACCTAAGACATGCAAATTTAGGATGAGAGTGGCGGGGTTGTTTCTGGTGTTAATAACTGTAGGAGACTCGACGAATTACAGAAACTACTAGATAGCATCTTGAGAAAACTTGAGTTTGTTTTCTTAGCGTGTTTAGTTCTTTTTTATGTATAAAAATATGGGATCATTTTGATGTTGCTAAGGATTCTGCTGTACTATTGGGAAAAATGTATCAGGCGGGCCTTTTTTTTTCACCTCCTTGTTTGTGGGTTGTTTGTTATTGGTTCAAGTTGTGACTGCAAAATAAATGCAAAATGATGGCGGTGGTGACTATAGGCGGCCGGGCCGGCATGGCCCGGGTCCGGCCGAGCTCGTGCCGTGCTAGCCCGCGGGTCACTAGCCTAGACTCAGGCATGGCTCGGTTGTTTTTACATGAGCCGGGCCGTGTCGGGCTATGTCGGCCTGAGCTTTGAAAAAAAATCAACTTCATTTTTTTCTTTGAAAAATTATAGAAAAATAATTGTATAATACTTAAAATATTAAAATTTAAACATAAATTGATCAAATTATATGTATTTAATGTTAAATTTCAAATAAAAGTTTAGTGGACCTATCAGGCTGGTCCGTGCCTTGCCTAACGGGCTATGCGGGCCAGACGTTTGCCTAGTTGGGCCATCCTAAACGGACCGTGCCTGTGTCGTGCCAACGGGTCTACATCTAGGCCCAGACACGGCCTGTGTTGTGTTTTGGGCCGGCCCGACCAGTCTTCTCATCGTGCTGGGCTGTGTGCATGCCAGGTCAAAATAATCGGATCTCGTGCCGACCTATTTGACCCAGCCCACTTGGGCCTCGTGCCGGCCCATAGTGGTGACTGCCGTCATCATCCAATGATCCTGCTTCTCCTCAACATCGACTTTCAGGCTTCAGTCCATCTCGTGTGATGCCTGGGTCTTACAGCAAAAGCTGTGCTTCCTGCATTCTGCTATCCTGCACCTATCTCCCGGATTCTTCTCATAACTGGGCCAAAAATCTTCGACAACTGCTGAATCAGCTTATGCACTTCACACAGCATCTACTGATTTGTCATTCACAGCGAGAAGTTATTTTGTCTATGTTTTATACACAATTCTGCTTACTCTCCTTGTGTACACTACACAGATGACATCTTTCGCGAAAGTGCTTAATCGCCGTCTTTCCAGCGTGGCAGCGTGGCACTTGGATAGTTCGTGATTTGTTTTGTTTGAACCTCAGTCATGATTGTGTCCCATAGTTTAGTTCCTACAGATCCATGGTCGGTTGAATTTAGGCCCCGATCTCAAGGGGTTTGGTTAACTTGAACACCTCTATATATAGTTCCGCATTGCCGATTACCATAACGTGAGAACACACACGCACAGAACACAAGGACATCGTGTTGTTAGCGACGTCAGTGAGAGGTGGCCGTGCGACACAAAGGAAGAAGAGCCTTGGTGACGTAACCAAAGAGCTAGACGCGAGGAAGTGATTGAGCAGTCGTGTCTCCCCCACAAAACGAAGCCATCACTAATCTTTCAGGGGCATGGCATGAGAGCTGGTTTCCTCAACACAATGTCAAAACGCTTTCAATAAAAGCAGAGTAAAAAGCTATTGTTCTAGAAAACAGTTTGACATACAATGTGGTAGAGGCACAAGCCATTAGCAGTCACTTTGGGGTTCGGAACATAACCCTAATTAATTAGAATGAAAACGTGCAAATAATTTTTAAGCGACTTATTAATCAACTTCGCATTCGTAATGCGCAAGATCAATGGGTCATGGGTTACTGGGTAAGAATGGAGAGGTGAGGTCTGAAATATCAGATGACTGAAATTTAATAATTGTGCAAGTCAGAGAGTATATCTTTTTAATGGGATGGGTTACAATTGGTACATATCAATGCCCTAGAATTGTTCATTGCTATATAATCAAGTTTGAGGTAGTTGATCATTTCCTTGTATATATGTATGTGTGCGCCCCACAAAATGGACGCACCGATGTTGTGTCCAAGCACGGAGTAACATAAGCTAGTTTCAACAAAATACAACCTCTAGACGTGCGTATGAGAGGGACATATGGTGTATACGTGTGTGCTTGCCCGTCGAATAAAGGAAGGATGCCTGGGAGGAGGGAACAAGAGTAGAGAAGCCGCCTTCGAGCCTCTGGGCATTGTAGAAAATTATACCTACTTTAAATAAAAGCAACATGAGTTGGTAACTGAATTTTTTGTGACAATGATAACTGACAAATAACCAGCTGTGAAGGGTTTTAAAAATTCCTGTAATTTGGGGAGCTTGTGGTTCCCTAGCTATTGGTGGCTAAATGATCAGCCTAGGAGTATCTACAAAATCGATTAACCGAACATAGACTTACCAACACCAATTGTTAGAAGTTACATTGACTCAACAATATGAAATTTACTTCTCTCTTTTTTATGATTCTATCAAGTTATCACCAACCAGTTACTTAAAAATAGTATGTTTTCCTCTGAAAAATTAAGCCATAAAAATTTCATAAGTGTGCAGTACACAACAATGCATTCTATACCTTGTGGTCATCAAAATATATATTGGTCCTATTTCATTAAGTGGTATTAACGGCGTTAAATATTATAAAAAATACTTTGTATAACCTTGCAAAACTGATCCTAAATTTGTTTGGTTTTGCAAAATTGTCCTGTTTTGAGTAGTTTGCATATGGATCTATACAAGCCATAAGCCTGTTGCTTTAGGGTTCTGGAAGGTAATCTTAATTAGAATGAAAAGGTGCAAATAATTTTCAAGCGACTTGTTGATGATCACCTTCACCTTCGTGATACGCAATAATGGGTTGTGGCTTATAGGGCAAGAATGGAAAAGTGTGAGGTCTGAGATATTATATGACTAAATTTAATAATTATGCAAATAAGAAAGTATATTTTTGATGGGTTGTGTTACATGCCCTACAACTGTCCAGTGTTAAATAATCAGGTTTGAGGCAGTTGATCATTTCCTCGTATTTGTGTGTGTGTTTCCCACAAAACGCATCGATGTTGTGTCTAGGCACGGTGTAACATAAGCTCATATAACTCATGGAGCCTCTAGGCATTGTAAAACACACAGACACACGCACAGAACACACACACGGGTGTCACATGTGCCATACATCTAAGTGTCTAGTGTTAGCCATGTGTGAAATTGTTGAACATTTTCTAGTAGATGCACGTGTCTCTCCAACACAAGCTGTAATAAGTAGGGTCAAAACCCCATAGAAAACAGTTGACCGCTGTGCCAGAGGCACAAACCGTAATATGCCCGTTGCTTGGGGTTCTGGAAGGTAACCTTAGTAATTAAATAGAATGAAAAATGTGCAAATAATTTTCATGCGACTTGTTGATCACCTTCGCCTTCGTGACGCGCAAGATCAATGGGTCGTGGGTTATAATAGGGCAAGAATGGAGAGGTGAGGGGTCTGAGATATGATAAGATGACTGAAGTTTAATAATTGTGCAAGTCATAAAGTATATCTTTTTGATGGGATGGGTTAAAACTGGTATACATATCAATACCCAACAACCGTGCAATGCTAAATAATCAAGTATGAGGTAGTTGATCATTTCCTCGTATATGTGTTTGAGTGTGTGTGCTCCCCACAAAATGGACGCATCAATGTTGTGTCCAAGTAACATAAGCTTGTACAACTCTTGAGCCTCTGGGCATTGTAGAACTGGAAGTCATGCCTACCATAAACAAAAGCAACATGAGTTGGCAACTGAATTTTTGTGGCTATAATAACTGAAAAATAACCAGCTGGGAAGGGTTTCAAAAATGCCACCATTCGAGGAGCCTGTGGTTCCGTAGCTATTGATGGCTCGTCTTCACCAAGCTTTCCTAAAATATATTAATCAGTCTCGTAGTATCTACAAAAATGGATTAACCAAACTTAAGATTTACCGACACCAATTGTTAGAAGTTACATTGACTCAACAATATGAAAGTTACTTCTTCCCTTTATCTTCTTGATGATTCCATCAGGTTATCATCAACCAGCTTCTTAAATCAATCTTGTTTTCTTTTCAAAGAATGAAGCCATAAAAATTTCAAAAGTGTGCAATATACAACAATGCACCATGCTGTAAAAATTATGAGGCAAATGCAAAACAGGTCATGTTTTGAACTCTAATTCTGAAAATGGTTCTCTTTTACAGACTTTGAAAAATTAATCTATGTTTTTCAAATGGACGCATCGATGTTGAGTCCAAGCACGGCGTAACATAAGCTTGTTTTCAATTAAATGCAACCTTCGGCAAGTGTATGGGACATAAAATATGCATGTGTGCTTGCCCATAGAATAGGAAATGGGAAAGTGACAACAAAAGTAGTCGGTATCTCATGCTTCCGGAACAAACTAAAAGGAACCTCTGAAACAGAACTGTTCAGAAAGACAAGCAACATAGTTTTGGCTTAAATAAGAAAAAAAAGTAATTGTGAAATTACCGAACGGTGTTTCGCTTCCTCTGAAAAATGAAGCCATAAAAATTCCAAAGTGTGCAGTACACAACAACGCACCATCCTGTTCCGATACCTTGTGGTCATCAAAATTATACAGTCCAACAGCTGCAGAAAAGTACAAAATGGATTACTTTATGATCAGAATAAGGCCACAAGATTTCATACAAAGTAAATTATAGCAAAGATGGAACAACATGTTAGTCAAAACAGTGGTAATGAATGGTTAAAATTACTATCAAATGCATAGAAATTTATCATTTTGCATCCCTAGAGTTTACCACTATCTCTATTATCAACAATTATCCAAAGGCAAGTTTCTTATCTGCCCTCTCGATTACCTTTTCCTCGATAGCATTCTACAACACATGATGCAACATCTTCTACCATGACAGAAAAATGACATTATTGAAAAAAATTTCAGATCAAGAAATAAATCTCAATACGGAAACAGAAGAATAGATGTTTTGCAGATACCCCCCCCCCCCCCCACACACACACATCAATGGGTCGTGGGTTATAACAGGGCAAGAATAGAGAGGTGAGGGGTCTGAGATATGATCAGATGACTGAAATTTAGTAATTGTGCAAGTCATATAGTATATCTTTTTAATAGGATAGGTTACAATTGATACTACATCCGTTCCAAAATATAATCATTCAAACTCTTTTAACTTTTATTTAATAATACCATAAACGTGAGAACACACACAGATGCAAGCACAGAACACCCACGGATCTCACGTGTACCATACATCTAAGTGTCTAGTGTTAGCCATGTGTGAAATTGTTGAACATTTTCTAGTGGATGTACGTGTGTCTCCCACACAAGCTGTAATAAGCAGGGTCAAAACCCCCCTAGAAAACAGTGTGACTGCTGTGGCAGAGGCACAAGCCGTAATAACCAGTTGCTTAAGGGTTCTAGAAGGTAGCCTAAATTACTCTCTCCGTTCTTAAATTGATATCGCTGTTGACTTTTATAATTAACTTTAACCATTCATCTTATTAAAAAAATTTGCTGGAATGTGTAAAATTTTAAGTTGTAATTCAAATAACTTTAACGATAAATCAAATTATATCAAAATATATAAAATTTATCAATTTTTTAATAAGACGAATAGTTAAAGTTGAATTTAAAAGTCAACAGTGACATCAATTAAAGAAATGAGGGAGTAATTAGAATGAAAATGTGCAAACAATTTTCAAGCGACTTGTTGATCACTTCGCCTTCGTGACGCACAAGATCAATGGGTTGTGGGTTTTAGGGCAAGATTGGAGAGGTGAGGGGTCTGAGATATGATCAATTACTGAAGTTTAATAAATGTGCAAATCATAAAGTATATCTTTTTGATGGGATGGATTAAAACTGGTATACATATGAATACCCGACAATCGTGCAATGCTAAATATTCAAGTTTGAGGTAGTTGATCATTTCCTTCGTATACGTGTTTGAGTGTGTCCCACAAAATGGACGCATCAATGTTGTGTCCAAGTAACATAAGCTTGTAGTACAACTCGTTGAGCCTCTGGGAGTTGTAGAACTGGAAGTCATGCCTACGTACCATAAACTAAAGCAAGATGAGTTGGCAACTGAATTTTTGTGGCAATGATAACTGACAAATAAACGAGCTGGTAAGGGTTTCAAAAATGCCGCCATTCGAGGAGCCTGTGGTTCCCTAGCTATTGATGGCTCGTCTTCACCAAGCGCTTTTCTAAAATAATCAGCCTCGTAGTATCTACAAAAATTGATTAACCAAACTTAAGACTTACCGACACCACTTGTTAGAAATTACATTGACTCAACAATATGAAAGTTATTTCTTCCCTTTATCTTCTTGATGATTCTATCAGGTTATCATCAACCACCTTCTTAAATCAGTCTTGTTTTTCTTTGAAAAATGAAGCCATAAAAATTTCAAAACTGTGCAATACACAACAATGCACCATGCTGTCAAAATTATGAGGCAAATGCAAAACAGGTCACGTTTTAAATTTTAATTCTGAAAATGATTCTCTTTTTACAGACTTTTGCAAAATAAGTCTATGTTTTCAAATGGACGCATCGATGTTGTGTCCAAGCACGGCGTAACATAAGCTTGTTTTCAATTAAATGCAACCTTCAGCAAGTGTATGTGACATAACATAGGCATGTGTGCTTGCCCGTAGAATAGGAAATGGGAAAGTGACAACAAAAGTAATAAGTATCTCTTGCTTCTGGAACAAACTAAAAGAAACTTCTGAAACAGAACTGCTCAGAAAGACAAGCAACATAATTTTGGCTTAAATAAGAAAAAAACAATAATTGTGAAATTATCGCACGGAGTTTCGCTTCCTCTGAAAAATGAAGCCATAAAAATTCTAAAAGTGTGCACTACACAACAATGCACCATCCTATTTCGCCTTGTGGTCATCAAAATTATACAGTCCAGCAGCCACAAAAAAGTACAAAATGGATTACTTTATGATCAGAATAAGGCCAGAAGATTTCATACAAAGTAAATTATAGTAGCAAAGATGAAACTACATGTTAGTCGAAACAATGGTAATGAATGGTTTAAATTACTATCAAATGCATACAAATTTATCATTTCCATCCCTGGAGTTTACCACTATCTCTGTTGTGAATAATTATCCAAAGGCGAGCTTCTTACCTGCCCTCTCGATTACCTTTTCCTCGATAGCATTCTACAGCACGTGATGCAACATCTTCTATCATGACAGAAACATGACATTACTGACAAATTTCGGATCAAGAAATAAATCTCAATACAGAAACGAAAGAACAGATGTTTTGCAGTACCCCCCCCCCCCCGCCAAGTTGAGATATTCTTGTTCCAGCAATTACGTAATGGTGGATTTTAAAATAAAAAATATGTAAAAAAACTAGACGAAAAATGCAACTTCATGGTGGATTCAGTTTTTGAAAATTGTTTGATTTTGAAGTCTAAAAAATTTGAGAAAAATTGGGTGGAGAAAATAAAAGGAAACCTTTTCTGGACCTGTGACTCCAGAAGCACCACACGCTCGTGACTTTCCCCATCCGCTCGCTGCGCCGCCAAAACCATCGCTGGGGCTCTCCGTCCACCGCCGCATCGCTGAAGCCGCTCGAAACCGCCGGTAAGCGGGGCTAGCCGCGCGCGCGGAGCCGGCTGGCAAGAGCGGCTAACTGCTCGAAAAGGGCGGCTCGCCGTGCGCCTTGGTCGAAAAGCCATCGACAACGGCTAATCAGCCGTTTGAAGCAGTAAGCCAAACGATTTTTGTGGTAAACCGTCTGATCTATTCTGTTTTCGTGGCAGAGAAGGTGAGATGGTTGTATTTCTGTTTTTTTTTTCAAATATTGGTGGATTTGTTAGAAACTTTAGAACATAGTTGGTCATTTTTCAGGTATTGTTGGTTTTAGGATGGCAGATCAGTCCGATTCGGTTTGGAAGCACGGGGAGAAAGTGTATCCCGGGTTCCGTTGCAAATATTGTAAGTCCGTGAAGAGAGGGGGTGGTGTCATACGATTCAAGCAACATTTGACACATTGTGGAACCAGTGTAGTTGGGTGTCATGTTCCCACCGACGTGCGGGACTATTTTCGCCGGGAGCTTGATAGAACCGCCGAGCGGAGGAAGGACCGAGCTAGACAGCCCCTCAGACAGCAACAAGTTGCAGGTGAGAGAAATATTAGTGAGTATGATGAGGAGATGCAGACTGCCATAAAGTTATCTAGAGGGGAGGAGGAATTTCGATAGCGTCAGTGTTCGTATGGTGGTCAGTTCGAGAGTGGTGGTGCTGGTACTGGTTTATCGCAAGGTGTTTTTGGTTCGTCACAGGGAGGTGGTGGATCTGGATTGTTTGGCACGTTGAGGAGGTCTGTGTCACAGAGATCAAGTAAGGAACGGGTTCTTTTTTTTTTATACAGAAGCCATCTTTGGTAGAAAAGCCGATAATCCATACTTTGTTAGTGCTATCAAGGAGACACAGAGATGGGGTGTGAGACTTTTGTTTTATTTTGTTACATGTTTCGTTATATCTTATCATATTTATGTTATGTGTCATAATGTTTGCAGGTGAGAGCGTGCCTAGCTCAACTGAGAGAGAAATAAATGGCACATATCTTGATGCTAATGAGCAAGACATCAAGAAGAAATTTGATAAATTCAAGATGAAGTGGTCGATGTATGGTGTCACGATTATGTGTGACTCTTGGACTGACCCTATAGGAATGAGCTTGATAAACTTCATCATCTACTGCAATGGTGCCATGTTTTTAGACAACTCATGTGATGTTACTGGGCAAAGCCAATCTATGAACTTCATATTCAAAGAACGAGAGATATGTTTATTATATATCAATATTTGTGTAACGTCCCACATCTCTCGAATGAAGAATTTAAATTCGAAAACTAGAAGTTCAATGACCAAAGCAAGAAATTCAGGTTTGAATTGAATTTAAAAAAATTTTGAAGTGAGCTCCAACCTTTTCAAATAAAGAAAGTAAAATAAATTAGTGCTAAAAAATTGATCACCGGGTTCAGAAAGTATAAAAAGAATTTTTTTGTAAAAACTTAGAACCAAAGATTGAAGTTCCAAATTAATTTATTCCTCTAAACAACCAGCTGTATTTCGAATTTTATAGAATTAAATCCACTTCGAATTTGAAGATGCTCCCAAAAGGAAGGTTGTTCATCATAAAAAGTTCTTCGACTCAGCAAATTTTCAAATTCATCGGAGCTCGAAAAGTTAGTCGTTTGTGGGAAAAACAGAAAGCTGCTGGAGAATTTCGGGAAATAAGGAAATAGAAGCTTCTTCGGGTCCGCCTGTCAGTGCCCATTCTTCCTCCTCCAGCCACGTTCGGACAGAGCACAAGAGCCGTGGCGCTCATGCACGAGACGCGTCGCCCGGGGTCCCCACGGACCCCCACCTAGCGGTCCTCCTCGTCTTAAGCCTCTCCCTCCCGGCGCGCTCTCTCTCTCACGCACTCACGCGCGCTCTCTGGCTCTCTCTCGTGCGCCATCGGCCAGGACGCCGCTCCACCGTGGTGAGCAGCGGTCGAGCCGTCTCCTCCCCGTCTAGCTCGCCCTTCTAGTGCGCCTCCGAGCCCCCTAACCTCTCAGCAAGCCCCCTCCTCCATTCCTCGAGTTGGGAGCTCGCGTTTCAGGTTTTCCCCAATCTGCGGGTTCGGAGCTGCCGACGCCTTCCTTCCAAATCAACCCATCTCCGGTGAGCACCTGCCGTTTGGCTTGGCCTTTATTGTCCTCACTACCCGACGCACGGCTTGGACACAAGATTCAAGACGAAATCGAGCCGGTTGTGCAGGAAATCACGAGGTTGTCTGGCGCCGGTCTTCGGAGCCGAGGACCCCACCGTCGACAAACTATATCCAGCCTTCTTCCTCGACGACAACACTGCTGCCGCTCTTCTCCTCGTCTTGGTGAAGCTCCCAGAGAAAATGGCTTCGAGTTTCATCAACCGTAGCCCCCGTATGACCTCGCCGAACTTGTTCCGAAGCCGCCCGTCGCCGACGAACCTTTTTCCGGTGAGCTCGACCGTCGGCGACCCCTCCACGGTGTCCCTCCTCACCGCGGGGATTATTTTGATGCCTTCCCCGAGGTGCGCTGCCGTCGGGACAAACTACATGTTTTTTGAGAGTATGCTTTTTCGGAGAGAAAAGTTCATAGCATGGATGAGTTCTGTGACATTTTTAAATAGTAGATTTGCCAACACTGATAAGGGAAGTCATGCTCACTCTTACTTAGCAAGCATGTCATGGTGAGATTCAATGAAACATGTGATAGATGCAGTGCAACCTTATATGCGTTTCTTCGGTTTGCTGATCAAGACAAAAACTCTACCTTGAATGAAATACTTCTCAGATATCATTTGTGTAAAAAATGAGTATGAAGCCCTTTATACGAATGATGAGCGAGAGATGGAGAGGTACATGGACATTATAAATCGTAGGATGGTGAACATTTGTAGTGGTACCTTTGTGAAAGCAGATAATACTTACTTACGAACAAAATTATCATATTCTTTCGTTTATAATATAAAGATATTTAACTATTGTTATATGTGCAGCTGGATCTTTGAACCCAAAACGTCACTATGCTTACGAGATAGGTTGGATTATGATGAACGATATTCGAGAGGCATTTACACGCATAGCACCAACCGACTTGTGTGTGCAGGCCCTACAGAAAGTGAAAATTTTTAGAAAAAAACAAGGTTCATTCGTCACTGAGTTGGTCAACATGATGTCAGTTGATAAGAATATTTCTCCTGTCCAATGGTGAAACATGCTTGGCGGTGACGTATCTCATCTCCAGCAGCTTGCATTACAGATAGTCTCACAGTGTGCATCATTGAGTGGTTGTGAGCGTAACTGAAGTACATTTATATTGATTCACACCAAGGTGCGTAACAGATTTTTTCATGACAAATTACATAAGTTGGTGTATGTCAATTACACCCTTCGAATCCGTATGCGTGATGCTTCATGGACATATAAGTCACCAGAAGCCGATCCATTTGATCGTTTCATAGAGCTGTCATTGTATGATTCTTTAAATCCTATTTGAGAATAGATAGAACATGGGAGATCGAATTCTGACCTTGTTCTTAATGAAGAGGGCACCGAGAGTGACACTCCTCTACCAAGCTGTCTTGTTACAGATGATGACGGTGGTAGACAGTTGTTACGCTTGTCTCGTGCTGAAACAATATCTGAATAGATAGATCAAAATGTGAGTGATACTCACATAGTCAAGAAAAAGGTTCAAAATGCAAGACAGAAAAAAGGTGCTACAAAGATGAGGACAAGAAGCAAAGAGAAAGGTAAGAACGTGGGCAGCGACGACTCCACATATTTTGGAGAAGCTAGACGAAGCTCACCTTACCAGGAATCAAATGATAGCAGCTCTCAGACTACATCTGAAGACCCATCAGGTAGTATAGTTCCTGACTCACAGCCACCGATCACAACTCATCATTTCACAGGTAACCATTTCTTCACATCACATGATCGATTTTCGCTCATTTATCTTACACTTCACTTCTTTTGCAGGTGAGACAGACTACACCCATGCTACACAGGATGAAGATCATATTGCTCCACAGTCACTAATGACAATGATGGGGGAGCCAGCATTACTACGGCACCTACTATTCCGCGATAGACAGTAATACATCATACAGCCAAGATAATGACTACTATAATTATTCGTACGGTGATCATAGCACACAACCTTCCACCACATAGGTGTACCAATGACAAAATTCAGAGTTTTATAACATGTTGTACTCACAATGAGAGACAAATACCGCTTGGACGGAACAATCATGAGATGAATTCAAAGCGGAGTTGTTACCTGCTATAAGAATTCAACTCCTCTCAAGTGAAGAGTGCATATTTTGATTAGAATACAATCCTAAAGTAAAGTGTGTTTTGAAAACTATGTATAGAATTTAGATTTATTAGGGATGAACTCCATGTATGAATTTTTTGTGTTTAGAACTTTAGATTTGATACAGATGAATATGTGTCTTGTTATCTGTGGATGAAGTATGTTGTGAATATTGATATTAAAAGAAATTAGAATAGATCGTGCCGAATTTTTCAACACTTTTTCAATTTTTTTTTATTTTTCATTAATTTATCGGATTTCAGAAAAATCGACCAGTTTAACCGAAAAAACCGTTCGGCTTTCGCACTTAGCGGTTTTTTAGTAAAATCATCCGGCTAACCGTAAAAACTGTTGGTTTACTGTTTTCGACAAAACTGTACGCAAATTTAAAAATTAAAAATTAAATGAAAAACGGTTTTAGCGCGATTTCCGCGGCGGTAAGTGAAACCTTGATACTACTAGGCCGCAAGCGAGTCCACAGCCCGAGAGAGAGAGAGAGAGAGAGGCCGCAAGCAAGTCCACAGCCAGAGAGAGGGAGAGGGAGAGAGAGAGAGAGAGAGGGAGAGAGGGAAAGAGAGAGAGGGAGAGGGAGAGGGGGAGAGAGGGAGGGAGAGAGGCAGAGGCAGAGGAATCATCAGGGAACTCTGAAGAGGCGACCCACCCCTCCACGGCGTCGACGGTGGCAACGTCGTAGGGCGGATCGTCGAGGGTGGCCGAGACGGAGGAGGGGATGGCGTCTGTGGCCGCAGCGGAGGGGGCGGCGGCGCTCCGTTCGGTGCCGTCGCGCGCGCACCAGGCGGCGGCACGGCCCGGCCGCGCGCCGGGGTCCGTGCGCGTGGTGGTGATCAGCAAGACCAAGCCCGTGGCGCTCATCCAGACCGTCTACGATGCGGGTCACCGCTGTTTTGGGGAGAACTACGTCCAGGAGCTCATCGACAAGGCGCCCCAGGTTGGATTGTCCCCTGGTTGCTCGCCCTGCCCGCGGAGTACTCACCGTTTTCCTCTTCTCGCTGTGCGAATCGTCAATTAGGATGTTGAATTGGAGGCAACATCTCTTTAGCTAAGCTGGAGTACTTGCTATGTTATCATAGATGTTCTCATCAAGAACTTTAATCAGGAAACCGGTAGCCATGGCTGTCCAAAACGTGAGCTGTACGTCAAAATACAGATTTTGTGCGTTTTGATTGTTCTTTGCCGCCGTAATCTCATGGCCAAAGACTTTTAACGGTTCAACCTGATGGCCATTTCAATTGGTAGCTGGAAATGGTGATAATTTAGTTGCCAGCAGCATCATACGGGTAAAAATGTTATTTTTAGGCACATCCATATGTCCAGGTCACTCTGCGTGATTCTGGTAAATTTGTTGAAGTTCCATCATTTTATAGTGTGTCGTTAGATGCAGTACAAACTTAGCAATTTATTTTGAAAACCTTTCCCCATTTAACAGTAAGAAACAAGGTCAACACGAGAGGGCATAAAAATTTCAGGTATGAGGGGTGCTTATTGGACATAGCCTAGTCAATCAGTTGGAATTTTTTTCCCTAGGATAACCTCGTTCCAATGATTTTATCATAGTTATCCAATAACAGTTGAAAGATAATTCATGCTTGATGTCTGGCTGAAAACTTTCATTAGTGTTAAATGGTTCAAGCATCTAGAAGTTTCATCTCTGGAGTTCTTGCAGGGCATGCTACCTAGTCCTTGCAGTCAATAAACTAATATTTTTCTTTGGGTCGTGTACTGTCTAAGCAAGTGTTCTCATTGCAGCTTCCTGAGGATATTGAGTGGCACTTCATTGGGAACCTGCAAAGCAACAAAGCCAGAGCGTTACTTGGTCTGTAGCATTTCTTTTCTATTTCTTGCTTGTCATTTAGAACGTTGGTATTGTCTCCTGTGAACATCTTTGAGCATTATTTTTTTCCGTAATTATATGCTAGGACAATTGATTTAAATTGCAAATATTTTTTAAAAAAGTAGAAGTGTTTGTGCAAGAAATGTACATTTGTCCATATCTACGGTCAAACCATCAAGAGTTCAAAAACTTGGCTGTGGGCACATCCTAGAATGCCCAGAAAAAGATAAATGAGGAATCATCTGCTTGGTTCTTGTTTGTGCAGAGTTTTCAGTTGTAACTGTTGGTGGCTTTGGTTTTGTACTTTTCTATTACCTAGATAGTCTTCAATCATATCTTATCACGCTAGGTTTTCTAACAGTTCTGTGTTTTTTTTACCCTAAAATATTGTTTTTTTTTCTTGTAAGTTTCGTCTTTATTTTATATTACATACTATTGTTATTTACCCAAGATTCCTAAACAATAGTTGGCCTCCTTTATGTTTTCCGTACTAGATGATTCAGGCTAACACTTCTTTTCTTGTTTATCTAACCTTTAGCTGGCGTACCAAATCTTGATATGGTTGAAAGTGTAGATGATGAGAAGTTTATGTGATCAATTTAACCTTTTATTGTACTTTAATCAATAACATTTCATTTTGGTTTCATGGAGAACTCAAATTTGTTGCATTCACGCATCGTTGGTTCACTCACTTTGATTGCTTTCTAGTAAAAGGGTCTCCTTTCTTGAGACAACAAAAATAGGCACTATATTTATTTAGTATTCATGTGAGACATTCCATTAGAACTTGTTAATTCCAGTCATACTCCCTCTGTTCTCTTTTTTTCTATTCTGCAGCAAAATTTGGAGTAGAACCCTCAAGATGTGTTGCACTAGCAAAGCATGTCAAATCGAGCTGTCTGAATCTTGTATTCTCTGGCTTGATGACATTTGGGATGCTTGATTACTCATCAACTCCAGAGAATTTCAAGGTAATTTTACACTTTGGGGTACAACTTGGCTGGAGTAAGAGTAACGTTCCTGTGTGGCTAATTTGTGCATCATTTGTTAAATTCATAGACACTGGAGTATGCAAGGAGCTCGAAATTCCAGAAGATCAGTGT
Organism: Zoysia japonica; assembly: GCA_001602275.1. Classification (NCBI taxonomy): domain Eukaryota; kingdom Viridiplantae; phylum Streptophyta; class Magnoliopsida; order Poales; family Poaceae; genus Zoysia; species Zoysia japonica. The sequence goes on from BCLF01000016.1 coordinate 2,683,631, forward strand.
CAGTTGTCCATGGGCATGTCTGCTGATTTTGAGCAAGCGGTGGGAATACTATTGCATTAAGGAAACAGACATGTTAGGCAGATTGAAATGGGCAGCACAAACGTCCGAGTTGGATCAACCGTATTTGGTGCCAGAGAATACCCAAAGAAGAGCTAGGATACATAATGGGTGTGTTTGGTTGAGCTGTGAGGCGTGAAAAAGCAGATGTAGAATATGAGCTGTGAGAAAGTTAAAATTCGTTTGGTTTAAAAAACCAAACAACTGTGACATTGTGTAATTGTAAGATAATGTATATAATAATAATTATTATTATAATATAATTATAGTTATATTACATAATTATAATTATATATTATATAATTATAACTATAGTAATATATAATTATAATGAAAGTATAATTATATGTAATTATGTAATATAAAATTATATATAATTATGTATTATATATAATTATAACTGTAATATAATTATACATAATTGTAATTATAGTAATATATAATTATAATTATATGTAATATAAAATTATGTATAATTATAATTATGTATTGTATAATTATAATATAAATATAATTATATTGTACAATTATAATTATATTACGTAATTGTAACTATAGTAATATATAACTATATAAAATTACAATTATATAATATATAATTATAATTGTATTATTACAATTATGTAATATAATTATAATATATATAAACTAACACCACAGCCAGCCGGTAAAAGCAAGTTTAAATCTGTTTTTGCTTTTGAACTAGAAAAAAGCTACTTTTTCAAAATAACTTTTATAAAAGTTCACTCTTTAGTTGACTTTTTGACTTTTGTAAAAGCCAAAAGCAGTTTAACTAAAGGGTCCGTAGACACTGCTATGATGGGGCAAGCACACAATTTGGGATCTCAAAACTGTTGCAATATTTGATTTGATGCATAGTAATGCTTTTTGTGATCAGACTACATTTTCGATACTTTGTATACCATTGCAATCAATAAGGATATAGTTTTGCCATCGTGCACCATTTGTTGATAACGTATCCAAGTTGCGCTTGCGCATGACTGTCAATTGCTTGTCCTTCATATGTGATGCCTGATTCCGCAATAGCCTTCGCGTACTCCTATTGTACAACTGACCCCTTCAGTTTTCCCTCATTCGATCGCAAGTGTCGTGATCAATTCGTCATTCTTTTTAGGAGCCGCTTGAATCTCTTTATTTTAGAGAAATTGAAATGTATATAATAAGTTAGTCTATTTAACTTGAAATTTAATATTTCATAATTTTTCAAGCTCACAGATAAATCTATCTCAAATTCATAGAGTGAAAGATAAAAATAGATTCTTATAGATTATTATACTATAATTTTATTCTCTCATTTATAACACACTCTTCAACTCACTTCTTTATAATAAAATGCAACATATAAATATATTCTTTATATGTCTAATAATAAATATACAAATATATTCTATATACAACTATATTACTTAATTGATCTATATTTAAATTATAATTATTAAAATAAATTAAATTCCTTACTAAGGATTCGGAGCAGTCAATTCAATCAATCCAGCATTAGAACTGAGGTCTTTGTTCTCTTGTATAATGCAAGAAATTATCTTTTAGATGATTTTTTTTTCATTTGTTGTGTTTGTTTAGAATTTACATATTTATTCGTACATTTTATTGGTCACTTTGTCAGGTCTTAGTTATATGAAGATGCACTAAACAAGGCGTATACTGATCTATCGAGCAAGTTCAGTTCCACTATTTTGGTACACAATGTTGAAAGCTCTAGGAATAAGAGATTGACAACAAATGAATATAATAAATTATCTAAGAGAAAAGGTTACAAAACCTCGGCGCAGCAAGTTCAGCAACGCTAGACCACCTGCTAACAGTAATAGACCATGGCTACTGTTGCTGTACAAAAACCGTTGGTAACATAGCGTACACCGGAATTATACCAGCACAAGAGGCTCGGGAATCGGATGACCCAGGTCAGAGGACAAGGAATGCAACATCTTCTAGTTGCCATGCCTGTTGTTGATCGATATGGCAATGGGATAGAGATGCGGCGCAACACGTTGCCCTTTCATAATCAACGGTGATTGTCAAAAAGTTCACGACGTTTCTATAGCAGCTCCACATCGTCTTGATCGGCATCAATGTCATCAGCCTCATTCTCTTCGTCCTCTGGGGCATCTGGGTCTACTCCCTGCACATGAATTGCAGACCAAGGTTACCGCACCATGTGGTAGATCAAAAAGAGAGAGTAAAGACAAAGAAAAAAAGGTAAATAAGGAAGACAGAAACAAAAGGTTGAATTTTAAAGAGAACGACGCAGTTATAATTTGCACAAACCTTCATTTGCTTCTCCAACCTCTCCAATCCTTTCTTTGCAGCTTCATTATGCGGGTTTATCCTGAAATACAAGTAATTGCATTTCCTTGAACTAGAATATAGTGTGAATAAACTAAAGAAATAGTAAGCAGTAACACAAGCCACATTTTGAAATTTGATTCAAGATACACACGAAACAAGCCTCTAGGAAAATAAAGTAGCTATTACACACATACGAATCAATTAGGCAGCTCAGATATGCTTTATGCCGTTTATGGGTAGCTTTTGACTTGCAATCCAACACTGGCCACTCCAACTAGTCACAGCAAGCATGGTTTATCTTTCTGCAATTTAAATTTTAACAAATATGGTTGACAGTAAACCAAACTCAGGGAACTAGCAATAGAACCTTACGTATATAGTCTGGCTATATTAAAAAATTAAACATTTCATTTGCATCTACATGATTTCAAGAACAACAACAAAGAGATAGTCTCTTGCAGAATTGCTATGATGAAGAGGAAAAGTGCACCTTAGGGCAGATTGATAATGGGAAAGTGCATCAGAAAGCATATTTGTTTCTGCAAATACTTGAGCCAACTTGATGTGTAGAGAATCATCAGCCCACTGTTGAAGATATCTTTCGAGTAGCATAACAGCCTCCCTACTCCGTCCTTCAGATTTATGTAGATCAGCTAGGGCCAAGGCAGCTCCAAGAAATCCAGGTTCAAGACGAATGGCAGCTTCATAGAACTTTCTTGCCTGCGAGTTATGCGGTGATAAGGGATCAGGGGTATTTGCAATGGCATGCTTAAAATTATTACTCCTACTATTTGTAATGGTACATTTTAAGAGAGCTAAATAATTCCATTTCAATAAAGCAAGTAGCAACACTGAATTGATAAAATGAAGTACTAAAATAGATAGTACATATTTCCTCCATTCTGAAATCGTTGTTGCCGGCTAGTTCAAATTTGAACTAGCCGGCAACAGTTTCAGAATAGAGGGAGTATGCTTTTTATAAGCAGGCCCACGACTAGAGTAAACATACATCTGTGCACTCCCTCAGGTTTTCTATTGATGCTGTTAGGATACCTTTTCTTAGCTCAAAAAATGAAGTAACAGAGTTGTCCTAACGTCATTAATTTAAAAATGGATAGTAGTATATTCAAAAAGATAGACAGACAAGATTCAAATTTCAACCTGTCATCAAAGTATTTCTTCAAATATGCTTTCTGAGGAATAGGTACCGGAAATATCAAAGTTTTTCATTTTGAACTACTAAAGCGATGATCAAATTCACAGGAAATCTACAATATTCTAGCACCCTGCATACACCAAAGAAATGCATGGTAAAAGGAATAGAAGCATGTGCTTCCTAGATAACATTCAACCATTATCTGAAGAACCTTTAATTGGAGGACCCTTTTCATATCACCGATTGTCAATACTTTCTAGATTAAATATAGCTAAGCAATGTTCACCAAATTGTCAATATTTTCCTACATAAATAAATTAGAAAAGGTGCTTTATGCTGTAGTACTCATTGTTCGCCAAGTTAAACATAGCTAAGCATTGATTTCTTTCAGGACAACAAAATATACAATTTGCACAGTAATGACCCAATCAAAGGCAAGATCACCTTCTCTTTCCCACTGGCACTGATAGCATGAACATCGCCAACTAGCTTGAGAGCTTTTGCAGACTGATGCATAACCTTCATTGCCTCGCGTGCAGTGAACAAAGCTTCCTTGCATTTAGAGAGTGCTAGATAGGCACGCACAAGACCTAAGAGTATATATTTATATTTAGAGACACAACAGGGACTATGTTTTCAATAAAACAATCCAAGCGACCATACACAATAACCTTGATACGAACGAAGATCAGCCTTCAATTCTTGAGCTCCTCTGAAGTCTGCCACTGCTAAATCTGGTCGGTTCAATGAAAGATGCAGATTACCCTTCACAGAAAATTATGCAGACAATAAGCATATCATATGGGCAATCAGGAAAATGAAGATGGCAGAGCGAATAAGCCAACAATCACTCATTTTTTGTGATGGACTTCATTGACATCTATTTTTGGATAAAGTCCAATTTACTCCTCTCAAGTATAGATAAAGTCCAAATAACCACCTAAACTATATTTTTGGTTATTTTACCCAGCCAAAACATGATTTTGGGTCAATTTACCCCTCGTACAATTTGTCTTTTTTAATTTTCCTTACACAAGCGTAATCTTAAGATGAAACTTCATGAAATGATAAAGCACATCATAACACATATTAGAAAAATACGTATTGATTTTTTACTATTATTTTGCATATAGTTTTGTGTCCCAAAGTTTAATTTACTATTAAATTAATTTCCCTATAAAAATAATGATAAATAAATTATAATCATTTTTTTAATATGTGTTATGATGTGTCTTATCATCTCATAAAAGTTTGATCTTAAGATTATGCTTGTGTCTTGACAAACAAAAAAGACAAATTGCATGAAGGGGTAAATTGACCCAAAATCATGTTTTGATGGGATAAAATAAACCAAAATATAGTTTAGGGGTTATTTGGACTTGGGCTATACTTGAGGGGAGTAAATTGGACTTTATCCTTTATTTTTCAATGCTTTGCAAATATGCTATTCAAGAGGAAGTTAATAGTATAAAATCCATTTAGGAACAGTGTTTTCAAGTATTACCTTCATAATATAACCGGTTATATGCCTATCATTAACTCTGAGGCTCTGATGGAAAGGAAAACAGTGCAAAGATATTAGATGGAAGTTATCTCCATAAAACACATTTTTAAAAGTTATACCTTTTCAGCATATGCCAAAGCTTTTTTTTCATCTTTTCTTTCCCACATTGCTGCAAGAGCAACACATGTTTCTGGTCTTGCAGGGTCAATATGAAGCATGTCATGTACCAACTTGTTTAGTTTTATGTACTCAGACTTCGATTTTAGAAGAATTGCATATTCATCCATATATGTCATGACGTTTGGATCAATTAACTGAGCCTGCAAAAGGAAGCAAAAACAGCAAATGATCTTAGAATCTCTTTACTTGTTAGCATGATGCTCCCAAAACCCTAAGTCTGTAATGTTCAGTTTACCTTCTCAAAGTTCATGATGGCTTCATCATTTCTGCCTATGATGGCTTCAACCTTGAAATAAAAAGATAAAAAAAAAGGAACACCACAATAAGTTAAATTAATGCCACCAAAAAAAATATATAAGATGAACAATGTACCTTAGAGTTCTCTAGACAATAAGGAAGACAACTATATCAAATTTAAAGGAGTATATGGACAAGGAGATATCTGATAAAACTCGATGCTCAGATGCTGCCACTTTGACAATTCTACTACGTAAGGAGCACAACAAAATTGCAGTCGAAAAAAGACAAACCTTTGCAATTTCCAGCAGGATATGCACGTTGTTGGGGAACCATTGCATTAGTTCGAGATATATATCGAGACCACCTAATAAAGCCAGATGCAGTAAGCATGTTTACTGTGTGATCACTAATGAATAATGAATTATGAATATATAGCATTCTACTGCCAAAATCTGTAACTTTATGTTCAAAGTATACAGCTGTACAAACTCAAGTTCAGGAAGCAAGATGCAACAGAAAAAATTAAACAAAACAAAAAAGGTGTAGCAAAAGGTTGGCTGCTCAGCTATGCCCAGTAGCACAAAAGTCCAAACTACAGGATCGAGGATACTACATCATGGATAAAATAGACACATAACCAAGAATTCCTTAGTAACAATGTTAATTCTTGATCACTTGCAAATTTAACCATGCACTCATATCAGAATCTTTTGATGAAATCTAGTACAGAAGCTAGTGCTCTACCTCTATAATCATGTGAAGCAATGCAACATTGCGCCTCAACGTACCGCTGTTAAGAACAATAGTTTAAGTAAATTATCATCTGAATCAATTTATAAAATGAATAAATAAATATTATGACAGATATCTCTTGAGTGAATTGGTAGTTCCTAAAAAAATGATAACAAAAAATGTAATTCAAAACAGCAATTTAATAGATTAATTATTTCAAATATTCAAGATTAATGCAATTGAGTGATTAACCATGATCTCTAGTTCTCTAGGTAGAACTACGCTCTTACTGTTCCCAATGTGATAATGTGATCGTTGTTCATAAGTGTAATTTAATGGTGGCATGAAGAAAAAAGACAGATATTTTATTTGTTGCAGAATTGGTGGCAAATACTGACCAGATAAGCCAAAAGAGCACCAAGTCTGGGAATACACGATGATATAATAGAGACAAAATAAATAACATGCTAAATTGTTGTACTAGATATCTGCCACAGCAGGGGTTTCCCATACTGTACATATTTCAAAATAGAAACATAGAGATAACAAGAAAATCATTCACATATTGTTCCAATTTCACAAAAAGTGCATTATTTGTACAAATGTGGTTTTGATCGAACCTAGTTACTTGACAAGTAGTAGGATGCAAAGGATTCAGCCCTAAATGCTATAGATTCTTATGTCTCAAATTGTAGTGTATCAAAATAATGTGCTATCCTTGAAAGCCTAGAAGCTTTAGGAATTTAGCAGCAATCCAAATGAAAGTTCATGCTGCATGACATAGTACACGTGCAGCATAGTTCGCTTACATTCCACCACCGCTGTGCATCTGCAGTGTCACCAGGTGCCAGCAGCTTGCCTCTGTTTGGTGCCTAGAAGGACAAATAATAGTCATTTTCTGGCCTTCAACTAAAATAAGTTTAAATGACTAAATGAGACAAATAAACTGATGCTCTTTATCATTTATGTAAAGCTTCCATATGTGGTGATCCAGTAAACACACGCACAGGAGGGAACTTTTTGTGTAATGATGGTTTTTTTTATTAGATCAGATTGTGTGACGATAAATATTGTATGCTGAATAATATTCAAAACAGGATAATGTATTTGAATTTTTTTGGTAGCAATGTAAATTTCTAGAAGGGGAGCCTTGGTGTAACGGTAAAGATATTGCCCTGTGGCCAATAGTTCACAGGCTTGAGTCCTGGAAACAGCCTCTGGCACAACTGTAGGGAAAGGTTGTGTACAAGAGACCTAAAGTGGCTGGACCCTTCCCCAGACCCTGCGCAAGCGGGAGTTACATGCATTGGGCTGCCCTTTTTAGCAATGTGAATTTCCATAAAGAATATCAGTAATTTTTTTATAGAGCCGAAATAATAGTTCTTTGCCATATTAGAGGAACAATGATGTATCATGTGTTAGTGTTGTATATGTTTTCTTGTACATCTTGAATTTTTCCTCTCTTTGAGGGGTTTTGTGCATATTGTGTACATGTATATATAGGGGCCTAGAGCCCCTCTATCAATACAAGTGCTATTCCAACATGGTAGCAGAGCGGGTTTTTAGGGTTAGGGTTCTACTCTCCATGTGCACTTCTTCACAGATCGAAGCCAACATCGTTTTTTTTTCTCAGAAAAACGTAGGAGAGCTGCGTTTCAATATATTAAGAAGAAAAAAGGGAGATAGAATCTTGGTACAACCCACACCTCCACACCAAAGATGAAGCCAACATCGTGAATAGACTAGTGGGCAGAGCCGCAGAGCATGAATGGATTCTTGACAACTCAGGTATATGCAAGACATAGTTGGCAAAAGGAAATCTGCCAATGCAGTAGACTCAAGTCCTGAATTCTAACATATCAAATTAAATCATATGTGCCCTCGAATCATAATTTTCACTGCGTTATTAAAAGAAACGTGAACTTACTTGTGAGAATAATAAAGAGAACTCCTTTGAAGAAAGCCCCAATTCTGCCAAAGCTGTGATAGCTTCAAAAACATATGGACACTGCCTGACAAAGTAATGTGAGGTAGACAGAGATTTGTTACTTTATTTCATCAAAGGATGACAGGATGATAAACAATACTTATATTAAAAAGTAATCACAGAAAATCTCAGCGATACTTAAGTTCAAAATGAATCTCAATAGAAATAATAAATTGCAGATGTTATCGAATTGAAAATCAAGGAAAATAAATTTCTTGATATGCCATACCTCAAGCACTCTTTATAACACACAGCAGCTGAACGGCTGTTTCTCGAAATCCGATAAAGCTTCCCTAACATCAGATTCATTTTGAGTGTTCTCACTTTAGATGGAATCCCTTCCATCTGCAGAAAGCATATAGATAAACACGGCATACTATCATCTGTATTCGATTCGTAGTCAAGGTTAAAAAGAATATCAAGCAGAAGTAAATAGAAAAAAAGACAAACCTCTATAAGTGCTTCACGGTGTTCACATAATGCAGAATGGCAAAGAGCAATCTTGAACTTCACCTGCAAAAGTGAGCACAACTGAATGAGATACTTGCTTTGACTGGCATAGGAATAAATGTCTTGCAAACTATCCTTACCCCATTTTCATTGAATGATAAAAGATTAGAAGAGTTTGGTGAAGGTGACCGGCCTGTTGTAGATACGGAGCTTCTGGTGTTACTTGCTGCTTGCTTAGGAATGCTTCTGCTGCACTGCATAGCTTGCTTGTATGCACTCTACCAAAGAGTTAAGTGAAATCAGAAAAATATTATTTCACCAAAAAAAAATTCAATTCTGCAACCGTATGCTATTTAGCAACATTACCAGTGCTCTGCGAAATTCTTTCTCGCCATACAGAGCATCACCGTGCAGGACCTGCAATACGCCCAAATAGCATATGAGCCCCCCAAAGCAACAAACTGAGGCACGATTTGATGTCCAAATGTTATATATGCGGGAAATCCTTGTATTCCATCGTCTATTTTAACTGTCCAGAAATTGGGGACAGAGAAAGGAAAGCTTACCAGGCTTTCCACCTTCATGGACATGCCAGCCTCATTACTCCCACCAGCCGAGGAAACAAGGAGACACCCCTGCAAACCAATGAGAAGCATTACCACCACGAGACCTCGCTCCAATCACCCAACGCACGCGCCCACTCAACCTCACTGTCCAGCGCGCTCGTGCAAGACCTAGCTCGCCGCGAACACCGAGCGAGGTGGCTCAGGTGACTGGACAGCTTCGAGCCGTCTGCGCGCGCATGACCAGCTTCGGGCCAAAACCCTAGCGCCTCCGACAGCAGGGTTGGCCTGGAGGGGGGGGGGGGGGGGGGGGGGNNNGGGGGGGGTATCCCAGTACTGACCAGCGTCTGTGCAGAGTCGAAGAGGCCGGCGTCGAGTAGCGCCGCCATGGACTCCCGCGCCGACTCCATTCTCGGCGGCGGCGATCTAGCGCGCCGGCGTTAGTCGAGGGAATTTGAATTGGGATTAGTGAGGGGCTTTTGGTGCTCGGACTTCAACACTGCCGGCTTCACTGCCTCCTTGCCAAGTGCCTGTGGCCTGTGTGCAACCGGCGAGTAGCGACAACTCAAATTCGATGGACTTGCGAGGAACGAACGGGTTTGAAACGAAATCCGAGTAGCAAGATAGTACTATGAACGAAATCCGAGCGGGCATATCTTAAAATCGAATGTTTGTCATTCGTTTTATTAAAAAAAATTTAAAAATACAAAAATAAACAGGTAAAGCTTAAAATATTTTTAATAATAAATCGATTCACAATAACATAAATATTTTTAAAAAAAAAAATTCGAACGACAGAGGGAGTATAACTTCTTGATTTAGTAGCTGTCAACTACAATAATTTAATGAACAATGCTCATGTTTCGAAAGTTTTATATCACTGCTCCCTACTCCCTCCATTCTTTAATTTCTTTAATTCTTTAATTTCTTTAATTGTCGTTGTTGATTTCTAAATTCAATTTTAATTATTCATTTTATTCAAAAAAATTTGATAAATTTTATATATTTTAATATAATTTGATTTATCATTAGAGTTATTTAAATCATAACTTAAAATTTTACACATTCAAACAAATTTTTTAAGCAAAATTTTAAAATAAAGTCAACAATGACAGTACTCCTTCTTTAATTGATGTACAATCAACGTTGATCTTTTGTCTTATTCAAAAAAAATTTGTTCGAATATGTAAAATTTTATCAAAATATATCAAATAACCCCAATAATAAATCAAATTATATCAAAATATATAAAATTTATCAAATTTTTGTGAATAAGATGAATTGTTAAAATTAAATTTAAAAGTCAACAGAGGGAGTACATTTCAAGGACTGGCATGAAACAGCAGACTGTCATGCAACAAGCGCTCAAACAGGGTTACAGGATACGAACTGCCACAGAAATGAGCTCTCTTAACAAACGACCAAACGGTAAAAGGTGGTCTCCCTGATCAGGTTATGACATCATATCAATCAAGCAGTGAAGAAACAACCCGAAACAGAATACAACACATTTTCAACTGCAGACTCAGATACAAGTATGGCGTAGCTTGATTAGCTATGCACATTCACCTAAGGATTTGATCATTCGAGTCATGCTATTGCACAGTTTTAAGGGAATTCTACAAGACTATATATGCTATTGCAGTTCGCAGGAACAGATACAGGGGTAAAGGAGGAAGGGTACTTGGCACCCGAACACCTCAAGCCTCTTCCACTTGTTCTTCCTCCTCCTGGAGAAGGTTCTCTCTGTTGTCGTGGGCCCAGAAACCACGCACATCAATAAGCATGCTAGCGATGGTCCCACCTTGCTTGCAAGAAAGAAGATCTGATTGTGTGATTCTGAGAGGATCTGCCGGCTTCACCATGTCCCAGATTTCATCCCTCACGTCTTCAATGCAAAGTTCATAGTTCCCACCCTCAATCCATTTCTGGTGTACATCTCTGGTAACAGAGATAAGGTTGCATGAGTAAAGTGAATTATCAAAGTAAAAAAGAATACAGCATACTGATCTGGTGGGACAACGGCATCACCATCTTTGTCAAGTTCAACCAACAAGGGTTACTCTGATATCTCCAAAAAAAAAGAAAAGACAAACAAAGGGCTATCCAAACATAGTTTTTGAATTAAAATTTGGAAGTTGAATTACAAACCTATGTTGAAATGTGAGAACGCTGTTCCAGACTTTGAAGGAAACAACGATGGATTCATATTTTAAGTAAAATGCAAGCTATCATTAAAGAAAAAAAAGACACAGATTGAATTTTAAAAGGTCAGTGTGCATCATGTAAATGTGGAGCTACATGTGACTATGTGAACAAGCCTTAGCTCAAGTAGTGCCCCTGTCATATGCTAATAATGGTTCAGGTTACAATGCATAAAAATGTAATTTTAGGCTAACCTAAAACAACTAAAAACAAGGTTGGCCAAATGCGTTAAAAATCAATTATTGAAAAGGGAGTTGCATCTACTTTCTACCATTTATGTTAAAGTAGTAAAATGCGTACAGGTAAAGCATTACACAAACAACCGCATATGGCTACAATAACAATACAGATTACTCCCTTCATTCTAAAATTGTTGACATTAGGACAACAATTTTAACGACATCAATTTGAGAACGGAGGGAGTACACAAGTACGAATTATAAAGAACTCATACCTAAATAGAGTGTGGATATCGGCAGTTGTAAGGAATCCCCTTCCATTGAGATCAAGGCATCTAAACAGATATGTCAAGCCTTCAGGGGTATCTTTGTTTTCTAGCGCCAAAACAAAGTCAAGAAAGCTTTCAAAGTCCATCTCTCGATTATTTCCACCGCCAACTTTGCTCCGACGAACATGTTCATCGAAAACTGAAAAGTGGAAGCAGATCAGTATATGTATCATGATTAAGACTTCATAGAATAAAAAAACAATTATGTCAAAATCAATAAGTTTTGAATTATCATGATATTTTCTTTCACTTTTTTTGTGCAGTGGTTCAAAAAAAATCATCATGTGAAAAGATAACAGATGTTAAATGTAAACCTCTTTCAATGAAGATCTCTGTCAATGTGCCATCTGCATATTCCTTGAGTTCCTGTTTACTTAGTGTGCCATTTGTGTCTTTGTCGAGTGCGAGAAACAGATCTACAAAAGCACGAGATAGCAAGCAAAGTGTGAAAAGGGAGAACTGCATTAGAATAGTTTGCTGCAGCATTGCCGTGCTAACAAAACCAACATTTACCAGAAAAAAACTTCTATTACAATAAAGGTAGAAAAACAAACGGTCCCAGATGACATACCACATATGCGTTGAGCTGAAGTCAAGGAAAACCAATTTTCAGCCTGCTCAGTATCAGTCACTTCTTCCTCACTCTCCTGGCAAATATTATTGATGAGAGTAATTGGAAAAAGATGATCCGAACATCATGCATGGTGTCAACAAGGTAACATTTATATGCAAAATATCATTAGGACCAGCACCCTAAACCTTGCAGTCCTTTTTAAAAAAAATACCTGATGTAGTTCCATTAGTTCCTGAAGACAATTGCTCAGCAATACTTTCTTTATGCATGCTTTCCCTGCAATAAGAAACAATGTAACATGAGACAGATAGTTCTTCCCTAGTTTTACGATATTAATTTCTGGTGAATTCGAGAATAAGATTAGTTACCTCGTCTGTGTGGGTCACAGAAGAAAAAGAACTTGCGTGCAGCTATGCGGCAATACATTTGAACAAAAGCTGATGGCATGTCACGCAATTGTGCCAAGTTGGGGATAAGTCCTCTGATATATGCTTCCATCTCCTGTACAATAATCAAGATCATGTTAAACTCCTATAAGGTATAAGGTCCCACTAACATGTAAGTCCTAGGTTGGTCTTACGTGAGCTTGAAGGAAACCATCAGAATCCTCATCAAGTTCACTCATATCAATTCGTGCTTGAGTAAGAGAAACCTGGAGGGAGTAACAACAAGCAAATCAGAAATACTGTATGTAACGTAGTTTGAGCTAAATGTTGCTCAATATGATATACCCAGAGGTGAAGCTAGGAGTGCTACCATGGTGCACCTGCACCATGGTAAAATCTATCTTCAGTAGTAAATTAGTACAGCCCTCAAATTTTGGATTAACCACTCTAAAACACAGTTTTCTTTGTGCACAGGCACCACAGTCAATGCCATTGTAGCTTCGCCACAAGGTATAACTAGAAGCCATTTTCAACAAAATCACCATAAAGATGAAGTGGAACAACATAATAGAACTATGAAAACTGCATCAGATCAGAATAGAGAACTGAAATGCTAAGAATATGAAATTTTAAAATTTAATACTCAAGATCAATTAGATAATACTCAAGATCAATTAGATAATACAACAAATCACATGGCAGATCAAATTGGAAATTTGACAACATTTGTTTGCCAATGTAAACAACTTACAGTGCGCATAACATAAAGATAAAATGGCAGGATGGCTATTCTCCCAGAATCATCCTTCTCAAACTTCATAAAGTTTGAAGGGCTGAAGAAGCGCTTGCATTTCTGCCCAATCTGCTCCGTGCACACTGTCGCGATATGACAGAAATCTTCATAGTTCATCTGCAGTAATCCTCAAAATAAAATAACAATATAATTGCAAGCAAGGACCACATCACATTAAACCTTCACCATTTTATTATTAGAACATCTTATTTTTCCAGATAGTGTTATAGATTTATAGAATAGCAAGAATATTTCCTAGTATCATCCTATAATGTCAGAAAGTGAGTTGCAGGCAAAGGGAAGTTAAGTCAAACACATGGTTGAGCACATCAGCATTTAGGTCGGAGTACAAATTAAAAAAAAAGGTATCTTACCTTTTCAGCACCAGTAGCATCATCAATAACACAATTTTCTCTAAGACAAACCCACATGGCATCAAGATCATCAGCATTAAGAAGTAGTTCTGATTGTTTCTGTAAGATTGCAAAACCCGCATAAGGCAAAAAAGAAAAAAAGAAGGAAACGGTTATAAGCTATAGCATGTAGACACAACAAAATAAAGGTCAACTATCACCTTCAGAAACCTATATTTTGCCAATCGCTGAACTCTATGGCTAATGGATCCTTCTTCAGGTTTCTGAACCAAAAGGAAAGATTAGTTTGAAGAAAGAGAACAGGAACATAACATGTGCAGACTAAGTGAACAAAGTTGTGTACCTTCTTGTAGAAACTTGGGATGGAACCAGCTTGAGCACTCCTTTGCTGCCGCTCCTTGAAAATGTCAAGTAATATCCTTTTGGTTTCCAATTCTGCCAATAGAAGAGGAAAGCTTGCATTAGATCATATGTACGGTATCCACATGAGATGTGCTGGTGTCAAACAAGGAACAGTATTATAGTTTCAACCCAGGAGGGATTAACTAGCTTTTGCCTTTTGGTGTCACCTTCTATCACCAGTGAGGCTGTGACTATGGGAAACTTCCTAGCTACCATACAGTTCAATAACTCTGATAAATTCAAAAGAAAGAGCAGCCTCAGTCCTCTGTGTACGTGCAACTGAGGTGCGGCACTGACCACCACCATTTCAAATTGTATGCGTGTAAACCCTAATTCAACAACTACCACCATTAACCAATACGAAGCCCAAAACTTAGACCGAGCCTATCAGAGCGCCGAAGTGGGGAACGGAGGAGCGACACTGACCCATAAGCGCCTCGGATCCGAGGCCGGCGCCGGAGCCGACGAAGCGGCGGAGGTTGCAGACCCACGGCATGGACGAGGCCGGCGGGATCCGCCTTCCCGAGGGCGCTCCAGCAGCGGATGAGACCCCATCGACACCGGCGTCCGCACCGTCGCCGGAGGCGGTGCTCATCGTGGCGAGCGGCGGTGGATCGGGGCGCGCGCGTGGGGAACGAGTGATGGCCGGTCGTCGGGTCGGTTTGGGGCGCGGTGGGCCGACGCGGTCCAGTTTGGGGCGCGGTCACCCTGGGCGTGGGCAGGCCCCCACCGGCGGAAGGAATCGAGCGTCCTGAGTCCTGACACCTCAAAAAGAAATGACAAAACTCAGAACAGCGAGCGATGATGTGAAATGAATCACAACGTCGTTCACATATTACTCCATCTTTTTATAAATAATAAAGAATAGTGTTAAAATTAACGGCGCCAATAATTCAAATAAACATATTTAGTTGATTAAAAAATAATGTGTTTTTGAAGAGAGAAAAAAATGCGGCTACAGATAAAGTGGCAAGGATTAAAAAAAATTAAAAAAATAAAGCTATCTCACGAGTGTCTTTCAAGTTTTTAGAAACCGAAGTAAACTCAGGTTCCAGTGGTTAAAAAACCGGCTGGCTAACCGATTTTATTATAATGCTATGATTGATCTAATTCGAACCGGTTTGACCGAAAGTTTTCATCGGTTTTCAAAACCTTGATGTCTTCTCAAGTATGTCAAAATATTCTTTACTCTATTCGCACAAGGCATGTGACTTGTAATGTTAATAATTCGACCACGCCTACTACCTTTTCCTTTTCACTCTCCACTTACTAAGATCCTCCCTTTTTCTCCCTTCGACGAAAGACCTTTGGCATCGAGCCCATCACCTACTTTGTGTCGCTGCCACCTGAATTGAGTCCACCACCATCTGTGTCATCAGCGCCTACGTGTCATATATCCGCCTCCCCTATCAAATTCTCCCCCCCCCCTCAACGGCAAGATCATGCCGCGCCGCTCTCCACTTAGGTGTCCTCCTCATGTTCCTGATCTTCAATCTCCTCCCACTCGATCTCGCATTATAGTGTCAAGAGAGAGAAACATGAGAAGCTGCGTCTTTTAAAATAGTAGAAATATCTCCATTAAAAAATTCTTCTATTTAGATTTATATCTTAATTTTAATATGTACTTCATCTATTCTTTCAAATCTCACATCATATATTAGTTGACCCAACAAGTAAGTTTTTATATAAAAACTTCTACGGGAAAGTGTATAGATGTTCATCTTTAACCTTTTACATTTAAAAGTACGAGGGTGGATATACAAAATTTCTAAAGTTTATAAAATCATATAGAGATGTTGTTGAACAATGATAGCAGGAGGAGATTTGAGAAGATCATTGCATATGCCTTACCACGTAAACGAAAGGTTCTCACTTCCCAAGCCAGCCTGCCAAAGAGGCGAGACGCCAGGGCGCGGCGCGGCGTGTTCTGGAATTCCGCGTGGTCTATAAACCCAGCCCAAGCCTGGCACGCGCTCATCTCTCCTCCCTTCACTCTCCCTCTCTCTCCTGCCGCGGAGACCACACCACGAAAGCGAAAAAAGCGGACCCGCAAACCCCACTCGGCGGCGCTAGGTTTCCTCATCCCCCGCGGCTCCGGCTCCGGCTCCGGCACCGGCGGCGGTGATGGCGGGGCAGGAGCGGAGGACGATCGATCTGGAGGAGGGATGGGCCTTCATGCAGAAGGGCATCACCAAGCTCAAGAACATCCTCGAGGGCAAGCCGGAGCCGCAGTTCAGCTCCGAGGACTACATGATGCTCTACACGTTCGTCCTCCTCCCTCCCATTTCCGCGTTGGTCTCCCCTCGATCCGCTTCGATCCGGTTCTGATCTAGGGTTTTGGGTGCAGGACGATTTACAACATGTGCACGCAGAAGCCGCCGCACGACTACTCGCAGCAGCTCTACGACAAGTACCGCGAGTCCTTCGAGGAGTATATCACCTCCATGGTACGCACCTGTTGATTCGCCACCCCTTTTCATTTGAATGTCTCTGCGTAACGTAGGTGATTTGTGATTTTGGCTGCCACTCGAAGTTAGGGTTAGGTTATCTTGAAGGATTGGTCACAGCGATTTGGATAGGCAGCGCCGATTTTGGTGGACTAGCAATTGGATGGTAGCTATGCGTATCTGAGGATTTACACCTTCTATTTTCCTCTAAGCTTGGTTAGAGCATAGATCAGATTGCGTGCATATTTATTTTGATGAACCATTTGCTCTGGTCTATTTTTGTGAGTAGTCTATTCTGTTCATTTGCATGTTTTGGTTATTGAACAACATGGCTTTTAACCATGGAAAAAAGTGTTAGGCAATAAGCGAGCGGTAACCCGCGTGCCTAGGTATTTTATAAATGTTAACAAGACTTAATTGACAATAAACAGCTTGCAGCCCATAACCTTATCACATTACCTAGCCCATCCAGCCCAACTCCTTTATATTTGGTCTAACCCTACAGGCACACTGCTACACATCTCTGTCCTTGCGCCGCCATTGGCCGCCACTCACAACATCGCCAGTCTCCTTCCTCCCATGGCGCTGCCACTCACTAGTCACTTTTCTCCCTCCCATGGCGCTGCCAATCGCCGGCAGCCGGGCACACAGCAGGACGAGGAGTAGCAGCAGAAACACCAGAGCACAGGAGTGTGAGCGTCTTGGTCAGATTCGACTGTGCGACATCGACAGAGTGGTGGCGGATCTTGGGATTGAGGGGGAGCGGCGGCGTGATTTCGGTAGAGCTCAGCGTTGCTTCCGCACCCGCCGTGGCCCGATTCGACGACCTCATTTCATTGTCAACGTGGCCCCGACACCTAGGTCACGCCTACCACCCAAGGCGAGGTGGGAGGCCTCCGCTCAGCGATTTTGTGCGCCTAAGAGGGTGCTTAATCACGCCTTTTTTTAATGGAGCTTTTTAGAGTGGAAATTTTGTGCACATAAATATGGTTATTTAAAGAAAGAATACCTGCTTTTAATGTTCTAGCTCGCAGCAATTTAACGGAAAAATTTAGTGAGGATAGATACCATAACTGTTAAACGCCATCAGCATTGTTTGAAACAATTTGGTATGAATGATCATCTTTAGACATAATAAACGAGTTTCGGCCCAAATTTTTTTTAGATGCACTTTGATTGCGAAAACCTATGCTCTTTGACCTACCTTCAGATTAGAGCCGTGAAAAAAAAGCGGAAGAAAGCGGTCGCTTACGCGTGCCGAATCGCGAAGTGGAGCCCGACCGCTTCGCTTGGGGGGCTAGGCGCGCGCTAAGCGCTGTCAAGCAGCGCCGCCGTCGTCGAGGTCGCATAGCTGTCGCTGAGGTCGCGCCGCCATCGCCGAGGTTGCGCAGCTGTCGCCGAGGTCACGCAACTGTCGCCGCCGCCGTTGCCGAGCAACCGCTGCGTCCGAGCTCCGTGGCCAAATTCGAGCGCTCGCCGCCGCCGCCGAATCCGCATGTGAGTTGCCCGCTGCTGCATTGTGTTGGTGGCAGCGGCTGAGGTTGGCAGCTGGGCAGAGAGGCGTGAGACCAGTGCGGTGGGCTGGTTGCGGGGTTAGGTTTAAGTTTAGGCTGTGTTGGCCCAATAAATGAGAAGATATGGGCCAAATGAGCCACTAAGAGGCAGCCATCCCATTTTTTTCCTTTTTCTTTTTCCATTTCTATTTTCAAGAATTATTATTACATTGATAATTGTAAAACGCCTAATCACGCTTAGGCGCGACTAAGCGCGCTTACTCTCTAGGAGGAGGCTTACCGCTCGCTTAACGCTTAACGCTTTTTTTTCTTGGGATTAGAGTGTGTCTATGAATGGAGACTGAATTGATGGTTAGTGTTATACTCTGATTTCCCATATCATTTTCTGCTTATATTATCTTATTGTATAGCATCGTCATCACGCATACTATATTCATTCTAACATTCACATTCCAAAGTAATTTATAATCATTTAATTTAAATTTCCTACAGGTGCTACCTTCACTAAGGGAGAAGCATGATGAGTTTATGTTGAGGGAATTAGTGCAAAGGTGGTCAAACCACAAAGTCATGGTTCGGTGGCTCTCACGTTTCTTTCATTATCTTGATCGGTACTTCATCTCACGGAGGTCGCTTACCCCACTCAAAGAAGTTGGGCTTACTTGCTTCCGTGTTCTGGTAAGGCACAATTGCTTTGTCTCTGGCTTTTGCTCTGTATGCTTTTTTGGCACCCATGTATTAATCTGTTTATTTGATATTGAAGATATATCAAGAGATCAAGGGACAGGTCAAAGATGCAGTGATAGCGTTGGTGAGGCACTGCCTCTCTATGTGAGTTCTAATAAATGGTGGATTAGCCAATAACAAAATGTTTTATTTTAATAGATTGACAAAGAGCGTGAGGGTGAACAGATTGATAGGGCATTGTTAAAGAATGTCTTGGATATATTTGTTGAAATCGGACTAGGTCAGATGGATTGCTACGAGAATGACTTTGAAGATTTCTTGCTTAAGGATACTACAGAGTACTACTCTGTCAAGGCTCAAAGTTGGATTCTTGAGGACTCTTGTCCGGATTACATGATTAAGGTACCCTCCGATGGCTACTCTCTGCTTATCTGTGTTTCTATATGCGGTCACTTTTCTGAATTGATGGTACATGGTTCTTTCGCAAGGCTGAAGAGTGTTTGAAACGAGAAAAGGAACGAGTTGGTCACTATTTGCATATTAGCAGTGAACAAAAATTGTTGGAGGTCAGTTAAATGTTCTCTGCTCCAACTTCATAGTATTTCTTTATTGATTTTCAGTGTATTTAATAGATTTGTGTTCAGAATGTTGCAATATCTTTCATGAATAGTGATTAACTTTCCCTATATATGCATTGGGATTTCCACAGAAAGTGCAGAATGAATTGCTTGCCCAATATGCAACCCCACTGTTGGAGAAGGAGCATTCTGGATGTTTTGCTTTGCTTTGTGATGACAAGGTTTGATGCAAATATTACTCGTTTCTTAGCATTCTTGAATGCATTATTGGTATTTTTACATTGTATCCCTCTGAGCTGCAGGTTGAGGATCTTTCTAGGAGTTTCAGACTCTTCTCAAAAATCACCCGTGGTCTAGAACCTATTTCTAACATGTTTAAAACGGTATTGATTCACGTTACAGAATGCTTCATTATCTTGAACTCATCCATAATCCTTGGATCTATGTTCATCTTCTTATTGAACTGTTCTTTACAGCATGTTATGAATGAGGGTACAGCCTTGGTGAAGCAGGCAGAAGATTCCGCTAGCAATAAGAAGGTGCAGTATTTCTCTAGCAGTTGCATTGTTTGTGTTAGCATTTAATTTTATTTTATGGTTGAATTTTTCATGTACCAAACTTTGTAGTCAAACATTATTGGTTAAGTCAGCTCCTATCAGTCAACTCCAAATTAGTTTGTATATAGCTGTCCGTTGTTACTACAGTTGTCCATTGTTGATGGGTTGCTATATGCCTCAACTCCAGATTAGTTTGTATATAGCTACCCGTTGTTGCTATAGTTGTCCACTATTGCTGGGTTGCTATATGCCTTTCGCCATACAGTCCTTATTTTTTCTACACGTTACCATTTTGTGTGCTTAATGTTGTGTGATTCATCTTTTGTACAGCCAGAGAAGAAAGATACGGTTGGTATGCAGGAACAGGTGTGTATCTTTATTATGTTATGCTTTTTATTGTGAGTCATCACTTTTCAGCTAGGTTGCCTTATGTTCACTCTTGCTTTTAGGTTTTTGTGTGGAAAATCATTGAGCTGCATGACAAATATGTGGCGTATGTGACAGATTGTTTCCAGGGCCATACGCTCTTCCACAAGGTTTGCTAGCTGATTTGCGCCCCCCCCCCCCCCCCCTCTGTTTTTTTTGGCTGCTACCATGAAACCTCACTCTCAAACACCTAACCCAGGCACTTAAAGAAGCCTTTGAAGTCTTTTGTAACAAGGGTGTCTCTGGTAGTTCAAGTGCTGAGTTGCTCGCTACCTTCTGTGACAATATTCTGAAGAAAGGTTGCAGTGAAAAACTCAGTGATGAAGCCATTGAAGATGCCCTTGAGAAGGTATATATTTTTCTCTTTTGGTCCCGCTATGAGTTTATGAATGAAAATTTTACATTTTTGTGTGACTGATTTTCAGGTGGTAAGATTGCTTGCGTACATCAGTGATAAAGATCTTTTTGCTGAGTTCTATAGGTTAGTGCTTTCTGTGCCTATTATTTTGCTTGGTATTTACAACACTATTGCCTACAATGCATATAAGGAATGTATTTATTTGTTTCCCTTTTGAACTTTTTATTTAACTCCCAGGAAGAAACTTGCAAGAAGATTGCTCTTTGACAAGAGTGCTAATGATGAACATGAAAGAAGCATCCTGACAAAGCTCAAGCAACAGTGTGGAGGGCAGTTTACTTCGAAAATGGAGGGCATGGTTACTGACCTTACTGTCGCTAGAGATCACCAAACTAAGTTTGAGGAGTTTGTTGCTGGACATCCAGACATGAATCCAGGAATAGATTTGGCTGTCACTGTTTTGACGACAGGATTTTGGCCAACCTACAAAACTTTCGATATAAACCTTCCTGCCGAGATGGTTAGTTCATTGTTCCGTGGGGTTGTACTGAAGATTCAACACCATTGAATTAGTTCTTATAGAACATTGTAGCTCATATTTATGTTCTTTTCCATGCAATATTATTTGTTATGCTGCTATTTGAACTGAGTATTTATATATTTTCTGATGTTTCTAGGTCAAATGCGTTGAGGTTTTCAAGGAGTTTTACCAAACTAGAACAAAGCACAGAAAACTTACCTGGATATATTCCTTGGGAACCTGTAATATCAATGCAAAGTTTGAGACCAAACCTATTGAGCTCATTGTTACAACATACCAGGTTTTTTTCTTTTGGGATGTGATGCTGTTTATGTATCAACAATTTTATATTAGCCTCTCTGATGTCTTTCCTTACGTTGGCATCTTCTTTTTCCAGGCTGCGTTGCTTCTGCTGTTCAACGGATCTGACAGGCTTAGCTATTCTGAGATTGTAACACAGCTAAACCTTTCAGACGATGATGTAGTGCGTTTGCTCCATTCACTCTCTTGCGCAAAATACAAGATTCTGAACAAGGAACCAGCTAATAGATCTATTTCGCCCAATGATGTTTTTGAGTTCAATTCAAAATTTACTGACAGGATGCGAAGAATTAAGGTATTTCCTATTCTGTGTTATTTACTTATTTAGTTGTTTTATCAGTTGTGGACTAGTACCCAAAACTTGTTGTGTTGCTTAGTAATCATGGTACGTCTCACCCTGGTCAGATACCCCTGCCTCCTGTTGATGAGAAGAAAAAGGTTGTTGAAGACGTTGACAAGGACCGAAGGTATGCAATTGATGCATCAATTGTGCGCATTATGAAGAGCCGCAAAGTTATGGGACATCAGCAGCTAGTTGCGGAATGCGTGGAGCAGCTGAGCCGCATGTTCAAGGTAATGTCATCACCTAAATGATAAAATAAATCATACTTCTGTCTTTGGTAATTAGCTTGCTTTCTTGTTTGTCATTTCAAATTACCTGGCTTCATGTCTTGATTCATGTATGTATGCTGCAGCCTGATTTCAAAGCCATCAAGAAGAGAATCGAGGATCTCATCACAAGGGATTACTTGGAGCGCGACAAGGACAACGCGAATATGTACAAATACCTGGCTTGATTGTTGGTAGTCTGAACACCGTCCAAACCTGCGCACTACCAGGTGGAGGGGGGTTGGGGGTAGCAGCTTCAGCAACGTCATGGCGCCTCAATAACTTTTCCATCATTTGCAGCGCCTTTTGCTTAAATCCATGCGTGCTGCTGCCCATCTTTTCCAGCCCTGGGTGGGCTGGTCTCATTTTGTACATTCGTCGTGAAAGTGGAAGCATCTGTCTCGACAGACATTATTAGGGATAATATAATGTGAGGATAGCAGGGTCACCCACTGCTGTTCGTGCCGTCTATTCGAAGCTATAAATGTTGAGCATCCGTAAGGTAACTTGGGTCGTTCTCGTGTCTTGCATTGTGAATTTGTTTTGACTCATCTTTCTCTGTTGTCCTCAGTTCGAGGTGCATGCGCTGATTTTTTAACTAATGTGAAGACATAAGGATTGTGGAAGTTTTCATAGTTAAAGTTCCCTGTTGTGAGACTCATCCATATAGACTACTTGGTTCAAATACATTGTGGTTGCTCTTATAATCTGGTTCCTATGCAGCCTGATACCCTACTCTATTGGTTGGGCCTCGATCGTCGCTCAATCAATCGCTTATGAAGGGCATGAGCATTTTCAATATCTACGCGAGCACATTGGCCTCAACAATCATTCAGCATTTCTACCCCTTTTATGCGTCCCCCTGCACGGCGGTACCACATTGAACCATTTCGCCTCGACGATTCACTCCGGTGGCGGCGGCAGCACGCACGGCTCGTCCACGGCCGGTTCGGCCGCGGACTCCTCAAGGAACCGCCGCTGTTTCTCATCCGCGAGGCAGAGCACCGAGCCCTCGCACACCTCCTGCGCCGTGGGCGGCGGCGTCGGCCGGAAGTCCATGAGCCGCGCGTACTCGGTGAGCAGGTGCAGCATGTAGTCGTACACGGCGTCCATGCGCAGCTCCTCCATCAGGCGCTGCCCGCGCTCGCCGACGCGCTCCGCCTCCGCCGGGTTCGCGTTCCCCCAGTCCACGGCGTCCCTGATGGACTCACACATGCCCACGGCGCTCAACGGCCAGTAGTTCACCTTGGGTTCCAGCCCGCGGCTGAAGAAGTCCTGGTACTGCGGGTCGATCAGCAGCGCCGTCGACCCGCACGCCAGGATGTACTTGAGGCTCACCGACCACGCGAACCCCTCCGCGTAGATCTTGTACCGGTGAGTGCACTGGCTGGAGAGCTTGGAGTGGGTGAACCCGGACTTGACCTCTTCCTCCCAGTTCTGCCGCACGATCTCGGCGCGCCACAGCTCGGTGTCGTTGCAGCCGAGCAGCGCCTCCCGCAGCGGCGACCCCACGTCCGGGTTGCCCCGCCAGTACGCCGTCGGCACCCGGTCCTGCCATCTCGTCGCCTTCGCGCCGGCCTTGATGCTCGCGAACTGCCGGTCCCATGGCTCGATGTTCGTCTCTGTCCTGCAGCATCATATTCCGACTTTTTTTTAGATGGTCCTGCATTATCATGTCGATTGTATACCAACGCGCCGGGCGTGTCCTTTAGCGCACGGGAAGATCTCATCTTGGTATCGGTAATTTATTTTTCTTTTCTTTCGAGATTTGATCATATATATAATTAACTATGATGTGATAGCCAATGGCACGGCTCGTGATGAACGAAGGCAAGCAGCACAAAAAGTAATCCGTACCAGCCCCAGAAGGACCAATCAGGGAAGGGGATGTCGAAATGGTCCCTGGTGGTGCAGTACCGGAACAGCGGCGGCGGCGCGGCGGGGTCGCCGTTCCCGTGCTCGGTGCGGTTGACGGCCGGGCGGTCCATGCAGTCGAACATGAGGTCGACGTCGGGCACGCGGCCAGGGTACCGCCGCATCAGCTGCAGCAGGCCCCAGACCGTGAACAGCGCGCGGCTCTGCACGCACGCGTAGTACAGGTCCACGTGCAGCCGCCGCCCGCCGCCGGAGACGGTGACGCGCATCGACGCGCGCC
>BCLF01000016.1:2708528-2731577 GCA_001602275.1 Zoysia japonica
AGGCACGCGAGGGACGGCGCGCACCGCAGCGCCGCGCGCGCCGGCGCCCGGCGGTTGGCGTGCGGGAACAAGTGCCACGGCGTCGGCTCCAGGTTGTGCCCCAGCAGCGTCCGCGTCCTCGACAGCGCGTTGTCGTAAGCCTGCACTCGCCGCCGTCAGTCGCGACTCCTCTGAGCAAGATCCGCGCCGCTTGCTCGCGGTCAACGACGAGCTCCGATCGAATCGAGTACTAATTATTACCAAGTGGAGGACGACGAGGACGATGCCGGCGGCGATGGCGGCGACGACGAGCGCGGACAGCGCCGGGTACCGGCTGCTCCCGCGGCCGCGGCCGCCGGCGCCCTCCGCCGCCACGTAGCCACCACCACCCATGCACGTGCGGCTGCAGACGACGGATGGCTGGGGAAGGAATGCCCGCGCCCAGCGGAGTCGCGGCAGCTGTGCAGCACACGAATGCAATCGAAAGGGGGTGGCTACACTCTAGAACGCAATCAGATCACTACTAATTAACAATTCAACACGATCTAGTGAGCGATTCAATCTTGTCAGCTTTCTGAATTCGTGCGACTATGGAGTCCTGCGTTTTACTATAGCAGTTAACTGCGCTAATTACCCGGTCCTAGCTGCAGGATAATAGTGGCGAAAATGAGTGTTCCTTTGTGAACCATCATGCAAAACCACATATATCTTGCAGCTACATTTGACCACATAATATTTTCACAAAGACAGATGTTTGATCTTTTTACATATCCACACAATACTTTCATAATTTTTTTTAACAAAATGAATGGTTAAAAGTAAATGTCTAAAATTATAATATCATCCAAAATCAAATAATATTTTCACAAGTTTTTTTTTAGTAAAATGAATGGCCAAAGGTAGTATCCGAAAATGAGTAGCAAAGATAAATTTATGTTAGTGGCGAAAATGAGGGTTCCTTTGTGAACAATCATGCAAAGCCTCGTACTGTGCGTCTTAATGCTCTGTTTTATCCTGTACCGATCGGTTCACTTTATGCGGTACACATCTCTTTCACCCCTTTGTTATCCTCATCTCCTTTTTGGCGCATGAAAAAAAACCTGAATTATCACACACGTGCCTTCCCGCTAGCCGTTGGATCGAGCGATAACAGAACCGATCCAACGGCCGTGTTGGTTTAACCCATGCGTGTTAAATAATTCTAGAAGCAATCTCGCACAACTTAATTCATACTTAAAAGTTTTAGAACGGAGAGAGTAATCTTGACGATATTAAAGCTTGATGATATTATTGAAATTGAGCCCACGGATTATGCTGTCCACATCGACACTCATTCCGCGAGCCCCATCCCCCCGCACGATCTGTGTCGCCGTGTCGCGTGGACGTGCGACGAGCGCATCCTGTTCTCTCTCGCCGCCGCAAGTTGCCCGGCCCCAGACGAGACGGCAGCGTCGCCGTCGCCACATGGAGTGACCTGGACGCGCACCGTTGGTGGTGGTCCGGGCCGCCTCCTCCTAGAGTTGGCATCGTGGAATCAGGCTGAGTGGATATGGATGGATGGATGAGGACAAGGGCACTGGATCGTGATCTGCTGCTGCTCTGAAACGACAGCGTGCTGCTTCTTCGGTTTCGGGAGATCTTTGATTGGGGTGCTTGGCATGGGTTCTAGGATGGTCCTGAGGGGTTCGATTGGAACACAGAAATTTTTACATGAAATAGTTTAGTTCTGTAAAAAAATTAGAAAATTGTCTCATTATAAAAGTTCAGAGAAAATCGACTAGAAAATTGTCACATAATAAATCATTTCATGATAAAAATAAATAATATTTTCATCAAATTTTTTTTAATAAAACGAATAATAAAAATTAGATGTTTAAAAATTTAGAATGACATTATTTTGAGATAGAAGAGTAGTTGGATCTGTCTACGACCAGCGGTCATTGATTTATGTCGATGGAATGTCTTGGGTACAAGAAAATATTTAAGATATATGCAATAATCTGGTGTGGTTGGATTAGGACTGCCGAAGAGTCTGGAGCTAGACAGGGATTTAGAAGCAACACACCATGATGGAACAGAGTTCTGATCTTTCGGAGAACAATTCAAACAGCCGGCAGACATTGATTTCCTCACATTAAACTTGAGCAAAACATGCAGCCGTCACGCTCTGACGTGATGGCGAGCAGCTCGTACTGGATCAACGGTCAGCAATCAGCACGGCACGGTCCAAGAACGAACGCACGCACGCATGAGCGATCATATAAAATTCACGGGCAAATCTTTGTTCCAAGATCGATGTAACGTGGGCAAATCATAGTGAAACAAATGAATAAATTTATTCCGTCTCAAAAAAAGAAGAAATTTATACAACGGCAACTCCGCCAGTATACAGTGTACTGACGAAGTGGCTCTCCATGAAACAGAGCAGGGGCCGAAAAAAGGAAGGAAACTATTTTTTTCATATTAAAAAAAAAGAGAACAAGATGCGAGCTAATATCTTAGCCTTGAAATCGTATATACCCTCTGGTTATTTTATTGAGTTTGGATCAATCTAGCATGCATGCTCAGTGCGAGCAACATCAGTTTCACCGGACTTGGATTAATGACAAATGTTCTGAGAACCTCAAGAAACATGGAGGTGTATTTGCGGCATATTCATTGAGAACAAGAACGAGGTAAGTATAGACATCGGAGCAAAGTGAGGACAACTAGGTGATATGTTATACTCCTAAAAGGGGGTATTTCCTCGGTTCCACCAATGACAATTTGGTCTTACATATAGTAAAACACCATATCCAGGAGGCATTTTTTTCTTCACATTTTTGTCAGGTATAATGTAAGAAAATTCATCTCAAAACATAATAAGAACAGTTAAATATAGTCAAACCTCCCAATCAAAACCCACACACTTCAACCTCAATCAAAACTGCTTTCTTCAAGATTGGTCAGAGGAGAGGAAAGACGAGACGCCAACTGTTCGTCAGTGATGCCTTTCAGAGGAGTCACAGAGACAACGACAGAATCGTCTCGGCTAGGGAAAGTCGTGGAGAATTACACCACCGGCAGTGACGACGCCAGCCGTCGTTCTGGCCGGTCGTCGTCGTCGACTGCCGAATCCGGTTGAGCATGAGCTTCCAACGAAATGGGGGCCGGCGACCTTGCAGCTGCTGGCCTCCTGGAAACTTCGCCCCGTTCATTTGGCACATGCAGAAGTCGATGCGTGATGGACTTATAAAACGGCATCCATGGCTTCCATTCTCAGCCATCAACCAGCTGCATGCAAACCTGCTTCATTGAGCTGTAAGAGCTAGCTGATTAGCCAGTCACATCTGGAGAGGTCTGATCAGACTTTGTTTAGTGACTGACTGAAGTATAGTTAAAATAAAAACTTATGAAAAAAATAGAAGTTAAAATTGCATTTTGAACACCGTGTTATTAAGTCCACTTTGAATGGAATGGATTTGGCAGACTGCCACGTCGAGACAAAAGCAGAGGACAAATCTGAATTATACGCATAGAGCAATGAGGAATCCAATTCTGCCTTGCAAACTCTAATGGTTTTCTTCACATTTTCCTTGAGCAAGAAGAACCCAATCGAGCATGAAGAAAGTAACAAGAAACCCCAGGACCACATATTCTCGCATAAGATGCAAACAAAAGTTTTCCAGGGAAGCATTTGAATCTGCTTATCTTCCAATAATCTTCTGTTGCTTGTTATGTAGTGCGAACCTTCATCGTAGCAGCATGTTTAAATCTTAAGGCCACATTTTTGTGATGATGATTCGGGCACGAGCTGGACTTACAAAATTTTCCATGGAAGTTGGAAGAGGCCCCAAGAAACTGGGAATCTGTAGTCTTGGTGTTCGTTTTGGAGACTAACAGCAGTACGTAATGCGATGGTACTCGGCTATCAGAATTCTCCACGAAGGCAGTTCTGAGGGACCAAGAATATGTTCTTGCTACTTGGGCAAAAGGAGTGTCATGGTTATGATTTCCTTAAGCAAAAAAGTAATATGATTACTTGCATACAAATACATCTTATGATGCTATAAACTACAAAGTCGTTTCTAAAAAAAATTATAAAGAACATTATTTTTGCTACTTCAGCAAATGTCTCTTCGTTTCCAATTAATTATTATTCTATTGTTCACAAGTTTTTTTTATTTATTTATCATTCTCGCTTCCAATACACTTTTTTCAATTCTCAATATATTTATATATTTATCTCGATCCCCGTATCCACACAAAAAAGGATAACTAAACAGGGAGGGACGGAGGGAGTAACGAAGATTTCCAGAGACAGTTCTCTTCTCCAAAGAGGTCCTTTCAGAAAGTCAACTGTATAAAGTGTTGAAAAAATGCCAGATTAGTTCAAGAAACTTTGAAATTCCAGTACTTGGAAAACTTCTGCCAGATTAGCCCAATTTGTCTACGATTATTTCCTCTGTTCTCGTAGTGTTCCTGCCTCCTGGTTAGTACTAGCTTACTGCCTGGTCTCTAGCTCCCCTATGAATGAAGCAGGACACGAAGCATCAGTCATGTCTGTTTCCATGCCGGTTTGATTGATGTTACTAGTACTAGCTCGCAAGTCACACTGACCAGGGACTCCTATCAAGTTGCCCCAAACATCCGGCGGCGGCGGCTGCCCAGAAGCTTCACTAGGACATGCAGACAGACGACAGGTCAGCTCCGACGCTTGTGTTGACCGAATGAACCTGCTCATCATCGTCCATGGCTTTGGCTTGTGCACTATAAATACGGTTCCATCATCCATGGCCTTGGTATCTCAAGTCACCATTAGTCTACCTTCGAAACCTGCACTGAAACTACTAAGCACCAACTGATACTCCTGCACCGTGAGGCTGTGAGCACGCAACAACACTTCAGACGCTGCTATAGCAAGTTGCTAGCTTCACAAGCCACTGATCGATCTTCACCAGCAGGTCGCGGCCATGGTTGTTCCGGTGATCGACTTCTCCAAGCTCGATGGCCCCGAGAGAGCAGCGACCATGGCGCAGATCGCCAATGGCTGCGAGGAGTGGGGATTCTTCCAGGTCTGTATAAACACAAGCAAACATGTCATGTCACGTTCACGGAAACTTTGCGTTGCATTGGAGTTAGTACAGTAAGCCTGACTGATTTCTGAATGATCGCAGCTGGTGAACTACGGCATCCCGATGGAGCTTCTCGAGCGCGTGAAGAAGGTGTGCTCCGAGTGCTACCGCCTCCGGGAGGCGGGGTTCAAGTCGTCGGAGCCCGTTCGCACGCTGGACGCGCTCGTGGAGGCCGACCGGCGCGGCGAGGCGGTGACGCCGGTGGACGACATGGACTGGGAGGACATCTTCTACATCCACGACGGCAGCCAGTGGCCGTCGAACCCGCCGGCGTTCAAGGAGACCATGCGCGAGTACCGCGCGGAGCTCAAGCAGCTCGCGGAGCGCGTCATGGAGGTCATGGACGAGAACCTCGGCCTCGAGAAGGGCACCATCAAGAACGCCTTCTCGAACAACGGTCGCCACGACCCGTTCTTCGGGACCAAGGTCAGCCACTACCCGCCGTGCCCGCGGCCGGACCTCATCACGGGCCTGCGCGCGCACACAGACGCCGGCGGCGTCATCCTGCTGTTCCAGGACGACCAGTTCGGCGGCCTGGAGGTGCTCAAGGACGGCGAGTGGACCGACGTGCAGCCGCTCGCCGGCGCCATCGTCGTCAACACCGGCGACCAGATCGAGGCGCTCAGCAACGGCCGGTACCGCAGCGCGTGGCACCGCGTCCTGCCGTTGCGCGACGGCAACCGCCGCTCCGTCGCCTCGTTCTACAACCCGTCGGACGCGGCCACCATCTCGCCGGCGGTGGCCGCGGGAGCCGCGGCGTCGTACCCGAAGTACGTGTTCGGGGACTACATGGACGTGTACGCCAAGCAGAAGTTCCAGGCCAAGGAGCCCAGGTTCGAAGCCGTCAAGGCGCCGAAGTCATCTCCAGCGGCTTAAACCCAATTACTAAGGACAGATTACAACTTAAAAATACTATTTATTCATTGATTATGTATATATCGATTGCAAAAATAAATAAGTTTGGTTTGGGTGATGTGTTCCTTACTTTTAGTTATACCTTGGTGTTGGATAGGATCAAGTGCTCCATGGATAGCCATATCTTGTGTTCTTTTGTATACTTGGTTTGACAGTGACTGAAATAATTGTAATCTTGCCATTCTTTTTTATTCCAATAAAGTATTACTATTATGGTGCATTTTTCGTCCCTACCATGGTCCTATGTCAATGAAGAGTAGGGCCAGCTGGCTAAAACAAGTTAGGCCCCGTATAAGAGAAAAAGGTAGGAACGGAAAAAAAAAACATAGAAATCAAAGAAGTGAAAAAATTATAGAAATACAAAATAGAGAAATTATAGTGTTTGAAATGCATGAATAAAATTGTTACAGCAACTAAATTAAATCTTTAAGGGCTATATTATTATTATTATTTATTTAGTGCACATAATGTCCTTAGCGTTAGCCTCACGAGCTGGCCCATCAACTTGGGTTTTGTTGGGCCACACGTTACGGGCTGGCCCAACTGTTGCTTCCGGCCTGCTGCAGATTGAAGCCCAAACTTTAGTACGAAGAAGAGGATTTATAACATATCAAGTGCTAAACTTTAGAAGAGTTTAATTTAAAATCCGGAGTCTAGAAAACATAAATAAAAATACGAAACCACAGTCATAAACAACCATAGTACAACAGGCACCTCCTGTTAACCTGTTCTATGTTTCTCGTCAGCAAAGTCGCTGTTGCTACTGTTACTTGTACTGACGATGGCAACTGGGGCCCGACCCAACGGATACAACGCAGCCGCTGCATGAAGCTGCTGCAGCCTCTCTCGCTCTGTTCTGGGTCTGCGAGAAACATGCTCATGAGCCTCCGAAGAGGTGGTACGGGAAGAAGCCGTTCTTGTCGGTCAGCGGCTCCACCATCTTGGCGATCCCGGTCATCACCCTCCACACCTCCTCCTTGAACTCCTTCTCGCTCCTCTTCCATGCCGGAACGTCGTCGTCGGTGGTGTTGGCGCTGAGACGAGGAGGGAGATGATGCTGCAGCTGCTGAGGGGGGAAGCCGGAGGAACGAGACGGGTACGGCAGCTGTGGCTGTCCAGGGAGCATGGGCATCCCGTCGTTGTGGCGAGGTGGGTACGGCAGCTGCTGCGATGGCTGGGTGGGAAATGCCGGCGGACGGTCAGTGTGGCGAGGTGGGTACGGAAGCTGACCTTGACCTTGGTATGGCAGTGCTGGCGGCGGCGGGAGCTGGTGGGTGCCGGCAAGGCGGGGAGGCTGGAGCTGCTGTTGAGTGGGGAGCATGGGTGGCTGCAGGGGGCGCGCAGGTGGCTGCAGAGTCGACTGTGGCGCGAAGCCGACAGGCCTGGCGCCTCGGACCTGTGCGCCACTGTCCGCGCCGTTGCCGCTCGTCGGCGGCTCGAGCTTGTTGTCGCCGGTGTCAAGCATGAACTTCACACGAGAGCCCTCCCGCATCGCGCTACCTCCCTCATCGGTGCTCTTCTTAAGGATGGACTTGGGCGGCTGGTTTCCCATGGCCATCGCGCGCGCCGGCACGGCCCTGGACATCGGCAGCGGAGAGCCGTTGCCGCCGGAGATCCCCGGCCTGAACGGGGCAGTCTCCATGAGACGCAGGTCGGAGGAGCGCTGCGGAGGAGCGTCAGACGCCGGCGCATCCCCGCCGGCCTTCTCGACCTCTTTGATGTGGAACTGGGCGTCCACCTGGCCGAACATCGGGTTGGTCCTGGCGTACTTGAGCGCCGCCTCGGCGTCGGACTTGAACTTGTAGATGACCCGGCACATGTTGGACTTCCAGTAGACACGGATGCCGTCGATGTCGAGGGGCCCAAAGCGCGCGAACCGGGCCTTGAGCGAGGCCACCGACGGCAGCGTGGTGTTCAGCGGGAACTTCATCATCAGCGCCGTCGGCGACGGGGTCCTGATCCTCGGCGCCGGCGCCGGCTCCTTCTTCCTGGCAGCGGCATCGGCCTTCTCTTTCATGGCAGGACGCGCGGCACCAGCTGCGGCCGCGCCTGTCAGTTTCTGCTCCAGACCGCCGGCCTTCTTCTCCATAGACAGCGCCTTGATCTTGTCGAGCTTGGCTTTCTTCTTGATGGCGGCGTCCTCCTGCCTGTCCGACGGGCCGCGCTTCACGCCGGCTTTGGTGGGGTCGTTGTCAGCGCCTGGCCTCATTGCGAGCTTCTTCTTCTTCTTCAGGGGCTGGGCATCGGCAGAGGTGCCGGGCTTGTCCAAGCTCAAGCTCTTCTTACTAGGCTCCTCGGGCGGGTCGTTCTCGTAGCTCTTCTTGTAGTACTTCAAGCGGAACGCGAGGACGAAGGAGCGCGCGGTGTCTGAGATGCGACACTCGGTGCCGTGGAAGGAAGTCAGCGGGAGGTCCGACACGACCTGCTTGAGATCAAGCGCGTCGAGATCCCCCACCGCTTTTGAAGACAGGAAGGCTGCGGGCTTGCCGCTGCTGCTGGCGGCGGAGGAGGCGTTGGGGGCCGCGCCGCCGGCGATGTCGGAAAGCTTTTTCTTTTTCTTCTTTTTCTTGGGCTCGCCCGCCGTGGCGTCGGTTGGCGCGCGGGGATCAGCAGCAGCAGCAGCTTCGTCTCGCTCGCGCTTGCGAACCTTCTTGGGTTTGGTCGCCTTCTTAGGCCCATCTGCGTCCGGCACGGCGCCGCCCTCAGTCGCCTGGGAGGCGGGAGGAGGAACGGGAACCTCGACCGGCGGCGCGCGCTTCTGCAGCATGAACACCTCGTCCTCCACGGAGCTCCCGGGCAGCGGAGGCGTGGGCGGGTCAGCCGCGAACCCCGGCGGGCCGTCGACCAGCGTGGGCGGTGGCGCATCCGGGAGCGGCGCCGGCCGGTGCGCGGGCTCCGGCGGCGGGTCCCGGCGCTTGAGCACGTACTGGTCCTTCTTGGTGGCCTTGGCCTTCATGGCGGAGGCCCCTGGCACGATCTTCTCCATGATCCTCGCGGCCGCCCCGCCACCGCCGCCCCTCCGGCGGCCCGGCGCGGGCGCCGCCTCGTCCGTCGGCGTCTTCCTCTTGCCCGAGAGCGGCCGAGCTGCAGAACATGGCGGAAGCACAAGTCAGAAACGAGGCACGCAGCACGTGACAGTCGATACAAGACCGGACACGTAGTTGTACGCTATCCACGCATCATAAAACATAAATAAAATAAATATAGATATAAAGTTTCATAAATAAAATAAATATAAATATAAAGTTTAAAATAATAAAATTAATTTGATATGCTATTACAATTTTGCGAAATTTGAAATATGCAGTTTGAACTTGCAAATCCCTTATCACATCGATGAGATATTTTAAAGTTTATAAAATTGTAATGACATGAATTTAATTTATTTATAATAATATAAAAATATAATTTGTTCAAAAAAATAATATAGAGATATAATGGATCAGTACATGCAAAGGTAGAGTACTGTATACTAATATCGAAGCCAAAATAATCTAGGTATAAGGATTATATGTGCAGTTATTAGAACTACTACTAATCAGGGTTTTGAAAACCAATGGGACCCAGGTTTTGTGAGGAAAACCCAGTTTTACAAAAAAAAAATCAATCTGAATCAGATCGATTTCACAAAAACCGACCAGGTTTCATGCTAATAATGAGACCAAGACAGGTCAATCGGGTTCGGCGTAATGTACTGGGGCCTAGAGTGTGTGTGATCTTTGGTTAGCAGACTGGCCGAAGACAGCAGCACCTAGACCTCGTGGAACGTTAGCAGGAATGGCCAAATCGTTGCACGGTGACGTGGCTGACACGACTAACCACAATAGGTTGCATCAACACGCTTCCTTGTTGAGGATCGCCTGAGCTTTTTTTGGCTGCAGCAATCGCCTGGACTTTTGCGAATCTTGGCGCTCGTTGAGAACCTTTTTTTCAATTTTTTATGTGCTGAACATGTTTGTTGGTCTAAAAAGCAAAAAACTAAAACAATGGCCGCTTCCAGAACGATGCCTGGAGCACGGGAGCCTCCCTGCGGTCCCGTTCATCGTCTTTCCTTCGACCTGGTGCTTCCCAGACGTACACAAGAACATGCCTCAAAAGCCCACGCTAGTTGAAGCGTAGACCATCAATAGCCAGAGTTAAATTTCATGAACATGCCCTCAACGAGCTTGATAAGACGCTGCCCCGTGTAATCTGATGCCAGACAACCACATGCAAGGCTTTTGTGATGGTTGACACAACATCAAATCTACAGGTACCAGACAGCCATTAGTCACTAGGTTGTGTTATTATGGGCAAGTGTTAGGGAGTACGGCAGTCGCAAAACTTCGATGCCTACAAGATCATTGATGAGCAAGACATTCGTCAATTTAGATGGCCATCGATAAGAAAGCCCCTGTTTGGGGGAGCTTTTTCAGCTTTTGATTTTTCAACCAGATGAAAGAGTGAAAAAAAACTCCCCCAAACGGTCGCTTCTTCGATAGGAAAAGCCACAAGCAGAGTTTCTACGGAAAAGCGAGTCGATCGTCGCTTCCCGAACTTTACCCCGTCCGCCCATCCCTTTCTCCTCACGCCCACCAGCACCCCGCCGCCCTGAGCTCCGTTCCTCCCTCGTTCCCTTCCTACCCGCCGCACAGCAGCCCCTCACCACGCCTCCCTCCCTTCCTCCCGCAGCGCTCCCTCCCTCCTTTCCTCCCCACTGCACAGTAGCCCCCAACCGCGCCTCCTCCCCGCCGCACCCTCCCTCCCTTCCTCTCCACCGCATAGCATCGCCCCACCGCCCCTCCCTCCCCCACCTTCTCCCTCGACTCCTGCCGCTGCCTCGCCACCACCTCCGGATCCAGAGCAAGGGAGGCTAGAAGCAAGGTGTGAGGGAGAGCTCGGGCCCGCGGCGATCGACATGAAAATCTATAAGCTTGTGCGCCAAACACCTTTCTAATTGCTTTTCCAAAAAAAAGATTCCCGCACCAGCTTATTTTGCTTCTCCAAAACCATTTTTCTCCAAATACGCTAAAAGCAAAAGCTTACCCCAAACAGAGCCTAAGCTTGGATGACTCCCGTCATGCAACAGAAGTCACCATTTACTTGGCATTCCACAAGATCAAGGTTTAATGATCACTCTCTATGTTAAACCCAGATAACCAATGCAGCAGCATTCACACAAAGCAGATCAACGAATAGAAAGAAATTATTTCAACCAGGGCTGTGATAATGCAACAAGCAGTTGTGTAGATCACGAGAGCGTATATATGAACTATATGAACCGGATCCATCATCATGCTGCATGAATTTTGAGATAAGGGAAATAAAGATACTAATATCTGAACCGGATCCATTTCGGCAGCCCAAGTACTTGGCCCCTTCTGCTCATCAAGTTCAGGGGCACGGCAACTACAATGACCGCAGTCAATAGCACAACTACTACTATTTCGATTGAGCGTGGAAGTGTGGATACCTCGTTGAGTTCGCTCTGCCGCTGCTTTCTCCTCGGCAGCGCGCGCCTTCTCAGGATCCACCCCGAACGCCTCAGCGTAGGTGTCGTCGTATGGAGCGAACGTTGTGCGGCGGTAGGCCGTGAACAGACCGGCCATCTCGATCCCCGGCAGAGTTCGCGCCGCGGCATCCGCGGCGGCCTGCGGCGTCACGGCGGCGTCGAGAAGGAAGTCCAGCGCCATCCGCGGGACGAACCGGTCCCGCGCCGCCGCGATCTGATCCGGGTGGTAGTCCGCGTGGGAATCGAAGCCGGGCACGTCGACCAGGAGGAACCTCGCGTCGCTAGGGTTGGGGCGGAAGGCGCCGGGGTTCCGGCACGGACAGAGCATCCCGAGAGCGGCGCGGCGGGCGACCTCGTCGACGGCCTCGGCGACGGCGGCGGCGAAGCTGCTGCGCGTGCTGAGCCCCTGCGCCGCCTTCTCCGCGAAGTGCTCCTCGAAGGGCACGATCTCGTGGGGCTCGAACCAGCCGTAGCTCGAATCGCCGAAGAAAGCCACGAGGATGAGCCCGTCGCGGTGGCCGCGGTGCACCT
This sequence comes from Zoysia japonica, assembly GCA_001602275.1. Lineage (NCBI taxonomy): Eukaryota > Viridiplantae > Streptophyta > Magnoliopsida > Poales > Poaceae > Zoysia > Zoysia japonica. Next base: position 2,720,559 of record BCLF01000016.1, read on the forward strand.
CCGCGTTGGTGGTCAGCGTGATGCTGTAGATGTGGCCCGGCCACCACGGGTGGGACTTTACCTTCCCCCAGATCATGTCACCGAAGCGGGGGCCGCCGTTCGGCCACGCCCACGCGCTGCCGCCGTCCCCGGCGGGGACGATTGTGCCGGCGGCGGCGGGGTCCGACATCGTGTAGAGGGTACCGAAACCCTAGATTGGGTCCGAGGGCCGCTCGTTCGGGATTTCGCTTGGATTTGGGATGCGGACTCTCGGAGGGTGGCCTGGGTGGGGAATTTTGAGGATCAGATGTTGAGGGGGAACCGGATCCTCTCCCGTACGGTGCAACACGGTTCACTGTCACGTGAGGGATTCAGGTCCTCTCTACAGAATAAAATTGAGAGCACTGTAGCATTTTCTATATTATTTTATGAGGGATAAACAGTTTTTTATTAATATATACCAAATTATGTATCAACAGTAATTATGTCACTTTTCTACTGTTTCTTAGTACTTTCTAATGCACAGTCTGAATTTTCTTCACAAAGGTAGAGGATCTGAACCCGTCAGGTGAGTCTGAAACTTATCAGACAGTGAACCCGACAGGTGATCTCTGCACGACATGCAATCCTCTTTGCGGCTGAGTGTAAGGCCATTTTCATTTTCAGAAGGTGATTTTCGCACAGCACGCAATCCTCTCGCGGCCGAGTGTGAGGCCACTTTCATAAGCCATGACACGCAATCTTTTCACGGCTGAGTGTGGGGCTACTTTCCAAATTGAGTTAAATAAAACACATTTCTCTCTCGCTTTCTTCCTTGTCGTGCTTTTTCACTTGTTTTTTTACATGCTATATTTTTTATTTCTCTGTAATTCCCATGTTAAAAAGCACTAGAACTTACAAAAGCGAATGGATAGAGCAGTATAATAAAATCCAGTTTAGGTTTTACCTTGCAAAGAGGTCCAAAATCATCTTGCAACAAGAACAAATGGGTAAGGTGTGGAGAGTGAGAGAGATGATATTTTATTTTACAGTTGAAATTTGGTGAATTATCTTTGTATAAGAAAGACATTTGTCACACGATGGTCTGCATATAGCATGAGCGCGTGAATCCGCTCCTTTCCTTTTCGATGAGATCCTCTATTTCGCAGATCAATAACGAGGATTGGGATTAGAAATATCTGTGTCTTATTTACATCTTATTTTACCATATTCTACACGAGTTAAACAAAACAAGATTTATATTGCCTAATTTGTTTTGAGCAAAACATGATTTATTTTCTACACACGAGTTTAACAAAACAAGATTTATGAAAACAAAAGTCTTCTCATTGAGAATTGCTAAAGTATAACGCGATCACATGGGATGGGACATCAGCTGGTAAACCTTACCGCCGAGATACGTCCGGTAAAACATTGCATGCCGTAGTCTTCTTCAACATTCCTCCTTTCTTGTCTTCTTTCTTTTTTTTCTTTTTTTTGGCGATAAGCAACATTCCTCCATTTGTTGAAGAATCGCCATGAACGGCCTTGCCGCTAACCATTGAACTAATAATAGGAGGGGTAAGCATCTTAACGATGCCTATTTATGGATAGTGAGCACTCAAGCAAAAGCTTCTAACAATGCAGCAAATGGCACCCAAAGCAGCCAACCATGCAACAAGAGGGCAAATCCATCGTCCTATCTACCACCTAGCCACCACTAATCTTTCCTCCAACACAAGCGGCAAGAAAATCGTTCGCCAAAAATTTCAGGAGCCATAGCTTCCATTTCCTCCTCCCCTGCCTTCCACGCGCCATCACGATGGCGTACCAGGTGCTGGAGGTGACGCTGATCTCCGCCAAGGACCTGAAGCGGGTGACGCTCTTCTCCAGAATGCGCGTGTACGCCGTCGCGTCCATCTCCGGCGGCGACCCGCGGCTGCCGACGCACCGGACGTACGCGGACCGCGAGGGCGGGCGGAACCCGATGTGGCAGGCGCCGCTGCGCTTCGCCATCCCGCACGTCGCCGACCAGCGCGCGTTGGCGCTGCACGTCCTGCTCCGCGCGGAGCGCGCCTTCGGCGACCGCGACGTCGGCGAGGTGTTCGTGCCCGTCCGGGACCTCGCCGCCGCCGCCGCGCCCGATCGGCGCGGCGAGCAGCGGCACCTCAGCTACCAGGTGCGTCGCCCCGTCAGCGGACGCAAGCGCGGCGTGCTCCACATATCGTACAGGCTCACCGACGTGTCCGCGACGGACGCGGCCGCCGCGCCGCCGTACATCCGCCAGTACGTGCAGGAGGCGGCGAAGCGGCAGCGGCAGCAGCAGGATCGCAAGAGCGGCGGGAGCGCGGTCACCGCGGGGCTCCGGACGCCGTACCAGCACTCTGCCCCCCAGTACGGTGGCGCGCACCCTCACCACCACCCGCCCCACGGCCACGCCGGCGCGTACGGATACGGCGTGGCGCCACACGGATACGGGCAGGGCGGCGCGGCCCCTGCCGCGAGGCACGACGGAGGCGGGATGGGCATGGGCCTCGGACTCGGTCTCATGGGTGGCGCTGTCGGCGGGGTGACGCTCCGCGACATGATCGCCGACGCAGAGGCGTACCATGACGGCGGGTTGATGGACGGCATGGGTTGCTGATCGATGAAAGCACCGGCTCGGTCGATCGACCGCGAGGAAGCGCGCGACGGCGCGGCGCCATTGACGTCCATTACAAGATGCATGCATGGCTGTTATGTTCGCTTCAAAACTCTACGGAGTTAGTCTCGTTGATATCATGATCCGGGAAGGTTTCGTAATTTAGCGTGATGATTCTACATTTGTCTGTGATTAGCGTGTACTCCGACTGCTCTTCCCAAATTCGGTCTGACGAATCTCGTTGTATTCACTCTTGTAAATTACTGCTGTTTTCCTGAAATTTAGAAATGGCGTTTTGTCATTTTAGAATACATTTATTTGTAGTTTTAAATTGCACTGAGAAATATTCTTGTCCCTTATAAAAAGGTGAGATGGCCAAAAGAAGAACATGCGAATTTCACAAGAGGGAATAGTTCAATTTCCACGAGATCTGATGGACCATAGTTTAAAGTTCAAACTTGAATCAATCTAATGGACTAAAAAATGGTGAAATTGTCATGAACTTTATGCAAATGACAAATAGAAATACGGCATTTTATTTTGCCACGAAAAAAAAATCTTCAGTTTATGGAGGATAGTACACTACTCTAGCTGCTAGTGAATCCACTTTTACATGGTCAGACGCAAACTACAGTGTCACCGAAATGCCAAACCACCAAACGCGTCTGATCGACGCATGCCGGCTGATCAGAATCAAATCAGTTGATGAGGTTGGTAATGGCGATGCCGATGACAGCCATCTTCTGGCAGTCGGCGCCGTACCTCGCCAACGCCGGCGGCGTCCTGGCCCCAACCGCCACGAACCCGGCGTCGCACCGCCTTGCGATTCCCGCCACGCCGGTCATCCTCTCCTTGGCCGCGGCGTACCGCCGCGCGCGGAGCTGGTCCGTGGCCTCGGCGAAGGCCATGCCGACGGCGTCGTAGGCCGTGGAGCACGCGTCCACGGCCGCCCTGCCCCTGGCGCCGCTGCCCGGCGGCGCGGCGACCTTGCCGTTGCCGATGTCGAACCGCGCGTCGTCGCTCAGGTTGACGCCGACCAGCGCCGCCGTCTGCGCCAGCCCCCACGCGTCCGCCTCCGCCGCGCCGTGGTACGTCGTGAACTGCGCCACGCAGAACGGCACGTCCACGGCCCGGTCCCGCGCCGCCGCCGCCCGGCACGTGCTCTCGATCGTCGCCTCCGCGACGTGGAAGCTGGAGGCCGCCACGATGGCCAGCACCGTCGCGGCGATGGTCACGTGAGAGACGGGGAAAGCCTTCATCACTGTAAGTTTTATTTGGTTTGATTTATATTCACGAAAATATCAGTTGTATGAGGCGTACGTGCATCGGTTTTGTACATAGAGGAGATGAGTTTCCAAAACTTTCCATGAGAAATTTGCATGAAACAGGGAGAGGCCAGACAAGTGTCCGGTTCAGCCGTCTAATACCGTTTACCAAACAAGTGTTCCTCGCTGCGCTGCTCCACTCTAAACTAGAAAAACTGACTAGTTAGTATATCTTTTTAAATATAATTTTAATTTTAATTTTTGAATTTGTAGCAATTTTCACCAGCTTCTTCGGTTTTCATAATTTTCGGTGGCTCGAATGATATTGTTAACCCTGCCTGTGAACATGTAAAAATGGCGAGTCTTTTGATGACAATGGTACCACTTGCCAGAAACTGCTCAATCGACAGGTGCACTCTCAGCTGATCATTTCTGTGGTTTTCATGCCGAATCAGTCGTTATCCAGCCGACAGGTTTCGAGCTCGAGTCACTGCCTCATCCGGAAACGCCGATGGCGTGGCGCTACCAGTGCGGCCCGATGGCCCCCCACCCCACCGGAGGAGACGAACGCCCATGTCGTCCCGTCGTCCTGCCCACCACCCAACTGGCCTCCGACGCGTCCCACCACGTCGGTCATGGCGCCTTCACCGTCGCAGTTTCCGCTCACCGCTGCCGATCATCCTTGTTGCGGGCCCCGCCTGTCGCTGTAAATGCGTCTTGAGACGAGACGGGACGGGAGCGGCGCGGTGAGCTGCGCCCGTGGCGGTGGAGAGTGGATGCCGTCGATTTGTTAATTCCCTCCGCTTCTTTCTCACGCTCATGGCCAGGCCAGACTCCACCTCCGCCTCCGCCTCCGCCTCGCACGTCTCTCCCGGAAGAATCTTCCACCGACCCCGCGCGCCCGGATCCTTTCCCCCGCGGTTAAGATCGCCAGATCGACCGACCACGACCAGCTCGTGGCGTCCGCTGCGGCGCCGAGGTGAGCGCGCGGAATTCTCGCCCTTTTTCTTTTCATATTCTGCGATTCGGCGCCGGTTCATTTCTTGGCTGGGATTTCAGTTGCTCCCTACCGGTTTGCTGAAGTGGCGCTAGTTTTTGCTAAATTGAGGTGCTTTTTCGCTTGAGTGTTCTTCCGGTTCACTAGTAGTCTTTAGCTGGTTTCGTGTTCCCGGTTTCGACTTGGTGCGAAGGCTGCACTGTTGGGACGATAATGACTGAGATCATTTCTTGCAAGCAAGCTAATTGACCAGTCGAACCAGCTTACGTCAACGAGCTTCTTGCCTTGAAGGTTGAAGCATGTGATCCGACCCGTCATTGCCAATCTCAGTGCTGCCGTTGGTGTCCTTCTTGCAGGCGGAGGCGATCGGGAGCTGCGGACCTGCTGGGGCGGCGGCGGACATGGGGCTGGGTTTGGGAGCCCTTCTCGAATCCGGCCGGCTCGCGGTCGCGGACTACGACTCCATCGTCGCCATCAACATCTTCGTCGCGCTGCTCTGCGGCTGCATTGTCGTCGGCCACCTGCTGGAAGGGAACAAATGGGTGAACGAGTCCATCACCGCGCTCGTCATCGTAGGCTCCTCATCTCTGCTCGTGCTGTGTATGTGTTCGTCGTTTTGCCTCGCCAGGCGTTGGTTTGATCTGGGCCTGTTTTCTTGTTGACTGCAGGGGCTCATCACTGGCGGAGTAATTTTGCTGGCCACTAATGGGACGAATTCACGCATTCTGGTGTTCAGCGAGGACCTTTTTTTTATCTACTTGCTTCCGCCGATCATCTTCAATGCTGGGTGAGCTTGCTGAGCACCTAGACTGTGCGTTATCATATTCTTTTCTTGTTTTTTATTTTATTACCCTTTGGAGCAGCAAATTGTGTCCTGATTTTACATTCTGATCACTTTACCATGCAATTCAACATGAATCTGTCACCAAAATGAGTAAATGTTGAAATAAACATGCCTTTCCACCCTCTCTCTCAGGTTTCAAGTAAAGAAAAAGCAATTTTTCCGAAACTTCATCACAATTATTTTATTTGGTGCTGTTGGGACACTGGTATCCTTTGTTATAATCTCTCTCGGTAAGTTGCTAAATCACTTGAGAATTTTGTTGGTCTTACTTTAATTATATATATGGATGTAATATCTGTAATATTTTTAAGTAAAATGTAGATGCACCTATCTCTTGGGATTGCCTTCTTTTCAGACTAACTGAATTATTTGAGAAGCTTTATGCTAATTGTCTTAAGTATGCAAGTTCATTATCAAAGAGATATAACAAGTACTTGTAGTCCATATTGAACAAGACAGGAAGACAATAGGGACACAAGATTGAAACATATATATCCCTATAGATTACAAACATTCATCCACTATATGATAATTATGTTACATCTAAAATATGTATGCTTCTTGATAGGGAAAAAAATTAATGATTTGGGACTCCTTTCATGGTGGCTTCGACAATTTGACACTCCGTGTGGATGACATATGGAAACAGTCGGGTGGGTGACATGTGGGCTGAGTCTCAAATTGTTGAAGCCCAATGAATGGAATGGAAAAGGTTGGAAAAAGGGGAACTAAGAAAAATGAAAGGCCAGGCTTGTAGCTAAGAAATATACTTAATAACACGACCCCTTACTCAGTTTGCCTTACTCGAAAGAAGCACGAGCGTCACCCTAGCCAGCATTCTTTGGATTTAGTAGAATAAAAGCCATCTTACTCTTAGTAGAGGTCAATTCAATGCTCTAATAAGCTTGCGAGAAAGCCTAAGTGAAGTTCAGTCTCTTTTTTAGTCTCTTTTCAGTTTTTAAGCAAGTGACCATAGGGCAATGGAAAGATTTGATACGGCGTTATAGGCCTTGTAGGTAGCAACTCCTTCTAAGATAATAAAACGTAACCACTAGGGAGATTACGAATATTCCAAGCATATACATCTTAGGCCAGTAAGCTAAGGATAGACGAAATCCAGTAAGACAGCCAGAAGCAAACGAGTTCTCAAGTGGCGAGATAAAGCTTTGTATAGCTGCTGTCTTTTTCAAATATACATTTGTACAGTCCTAAAAAAAATCAAATCTCTTATTCCCCATTTTTTGTGAGAGAACAGGAAAAAAGCTCCCAGACTGAATATTAAAGATATTACTGATTGTTGATAATTTGCTTTCAAACCTCTCAAAAGACTGTACTTTTTATTTCTTAAATTTATTGAGGTCATATGCATACATGAAACAATCATCAAGCATGATGTGCTCAAACATTGCATTACTCAAAAGCTTTGATATCTTGTCAAGCTGCTAAGATTTTTGTCTATTGAATATATCAGGTGTTATGGGACTGTTCAAGAAACTTGATATTGGTCCACTCGATCTTGGGGACTATCTTGGTTGGATATTTTGTTGACTTCTTTAAATTATGATTGTATATATTATTTTTCAGTCAGTTGATTATCTTTATCTTTAATCTTATGTGCAGCAATTGGTGCTATTTTCTCCGCGACAGATTCTGTTTGCACTTTACAGGTTTGTTATTGAATGACGTGCTACCATTTTCTTTTACTGTGAAATTGTAGGTCATCACAACAACATTGATATTGAATCCAATTAGTAAATTTGTTTTTTCAGGTGCTTAATCAGGATGAAACACCACTGCTCTATAGTCTAGTTTTTGGTGAAGGTGTTGTTAATGATGCCACATCCGTTGTGCTCTTCAATGCAATCGAAAACCTTGACATTGGACATTTTGATGCTCTTGTTCTATTAAATTTCATTGGGAAATTCCTCTACCTATTCTTCACCAGCACCATTCTTGGGGTAGCTGTAAGTAATTCTACTGCCTTTTTTGTGATATGTGCATTCACTAAGCGATTTATCCTGATGATTCAAGCATGCCTCTTTCCACTGACCTGCTGTAACCATTTTTGACAGGCTGGATTGCTTAGTGCCTATGTAATCAAGAAGCTTTGTTTTGCAAGGTCTGAATAAACCTTTCTGATTCCACTGGCAATTTTATTTTGATATTTACTTTGCAATGCGAATCAACAGATAATTGAAACTTACTGATTTGTGCATGTGGTGATGTGCAGACACTCGACCGATAGAGAAGTTGCTGTCATGATTCTCATGGCATACCTTTCTTACATGTTGTCTATCGTAAGTATCTGAATATAGAAGTACGAGCTTCAAAAATACTTAACTTTTTATAGTTCAACTTTTTGGAGTTGATACTAAAATAAAATTGTACTTAGGTTACCTATACTCATACATCTGGTTATTCTATCTCTATCTTTGAGCAGCATGTGATGATCTTAGTTTCACATTAGTCTCTTCTATGCCACATGATATCACATATTTCCTGACCATCACTTATCATCTCAGCTGATGGATCTGAGTGGCATTCTCACTGTATTTTTCTGCGGGATAGTAATGTCGCATTACACTTGGCACAATGTGACAGAAAGCTCGAGAGTTACTACAAAGTATGTATTCTCTGATGATCAGATTTCCTGGTGAATAATCATGGTTTTTCCTATTATTATTTTTATTTGCTTGGTGACTTTATTTTATTTTCTGCTCCACAGGCATACTTTTGCAACTTTATCATTCATTGCAGAAATTTTTCTCTTTCTCTATGTTGGGATGGACGCATTGGATATTGAAAAATGGAGATTAGCTAGTAACAGGTACGCCCTGCTCGTTGTTGATAAGCTATAATAAGATTTAAAAGCTATTGTTGCCAATAAAATATGATGATATTTAGGGATTAGAATTAACAGCGTACATCAATGGTAAGAAATCATCTACAGATGTCCTCGGTACTAGTTATTTTAAACAAACTACATATTCTAAAAATTGGCTTATCTCCCATAAAACATTATAATAGTACTGAACTCCTGATTACTGTAATGAAATATTCTAGTTAACCTGGATTTGTTGCTGATGGGAGAAACCTGTGATTTTTTTAAATATTTTTTTCTTGGAAACTATTAAGAGATTAGCTCCGTGAGGTTTCTAGTTACTAATTGCTTGGCAAGGGCCGGAGATACTTTTGGGTACAGACCTGTGCACCAGCTACCTTGGATGCCTTCCCTTGCTTTCTAGACGTGACATTGTCCGTAAATATTTCTTATTTGCTTATCCTGTGTTGCAGTCCTACAAAACCAATTTCTCTAAGTGCAATTATACTGGGTCTGGTTATGGTCGGGCGAGCGGCATTTGTATTCCCTTTGTCTTTCCTATCCAACCTAAGTAAAAAAGAGGCACATCCAAAGATCTCCTTCAGGCAACAGGTAGTACCTGGGTTCTTTCTTTTCCCCAACGCCTCTGCCACAACATTTTACCTCAAGCAGACAGAGAGAGCTAATTGTTTATGGTAATTTCCCTTAGGTAATCATATGGTGGGCTGGTCTCATGAGAGGAGCAGTATCAATTGCACTTGCATATAACAAGGTGATGTTTGAAATGAATGTCTATGGAAATGATCTGAACCACTACCAAATACTTTCCGTGCTATTTGATCATCTGTAGGTTCTGATTTATTATATACCTTGTAAACCTCTGCAGTTTACAGCATCAGGTCATACTGCGGTGCAAGTAAATGCTATCATGATCACCAGCACAATAATTGTTGTTCTGTTCAGCACAATGGTAATACCACTAAGTCTTATGATCATCATTATTTCAAAAATGACTATTAGCCTAGTATATAATTTCCTGTTGTTCTAGATATAAATAATAGATGCGACATCCAATGATAAGCATAAATACATAAATATTGTGCAATACTTTTTTTTAACAAAATCCATAAACAATATTGCTACAGTGAATAAAAACTATTGATGCAGTGATTATGCTGCTTAGTTTTCATTGGAAAATTGAAACTCTTACCATTGCTAATCTAAATGACATTTTTGATTCAGGTTTTCGGTCTGCTGACTAAGCCACTGCTTAGTCTCCTCATTCCACCAAGGCCAGGCCTGACAACATCATCTCTGCTCTCAAGCCAGTCAATTCTAGACCCACTTCTTGGTAGTTTGATGGGTTCTGACTTCGATGTAGGCCAGACGACCCCTCAGTACAACCTCCAGTACATTCTCACCGCGCCTACTCGCTCGGTCCATCGCCTGTGGCGCAAGTTCGATGATCGTTTCATGCGCCCAGTGTTCGGGGGCCGAGGCTTCGTTCCCTTTGTGCCTGGTTCACCAGTGGAGCGTAGCGCCCCTGAATCTAATCTGGGCACTGTAAATGAGGCAGATCATACTTGAGTCACAGAAGATGTAGAAACTTTTTTGTGTAAATGATCAGGCAGATGTATATCACTCATTCTTCATCAGTAGAAATTGGTTGACGTATATGTTCGGTCCCCTGTCTCTGGCAGATAGTCGTCTCTGTAGAGTTGCTTTTAAGCTGGTAAAGTCTGTTGTAGCCACTCCTACTGTACAATACTCAATCATTTTTGCTGTATATTATATATTTGCCCAAAGGAAATTATCAAATGCTGGGGTAGCAGCATAGCTTGTACTGCATGTGTAGAAAGATTATCATATTCATGAATGACAAATATTTGTTCTTGGAGCTTAAACTTCTCAGTGAGAATGTTTGATATACTTCCATGTATAGTTTACAAGTATCACTTGTGATGGCCTCAATCCTCATTATGATCGTGTCAAATTATGTACTAGGTTTACAACCGAATCTCAAATTATTATCTTTTGTTGCAAAAGGCGTCAAAAGTTACATAAGTTTGCAACACATTCCTATGTTTCTGATGAAATTTACCAAAAAAAAAATGCAAAAAACGTCAGACAGCATTGGCCACGGGCTTCCTTTGGCGCAGGAGATCCGGCCACCCCCTTCCCCACAACCATTCGCGCGCCGAGGCCCGAGACCGTTATGCCTCCGCAGGATCCTCCCCCGCCTTCGGACGGACGACGAACCACCGAGCCACCCATTCATCTCTCTCCCCTCCCTCCCATCCCCGCGCAGAATCCAACGAGCCAAATCGAATCTCATGGATCGCTCGTCGCGGCCGGCGAGCCCCGGCGGGCTGGGGTACGCGTCGCGGCGGGGGCTCTACGCGCAGGCGGCGCAGCACCAGCACCTTGGCGGCAGCGCGCATACGTCGCCGGGCGGGTCTCCGACGGCGTCGTCCCCGGTACACCGCCACGCGC
>BCLF01000016.1:2734872-2825543 GCA_001602275.1 Zoysia japonica
CCCCCCCCCCCCCCCCCTTTTTTTTCTTATCTTTGTTAAATCTACAGCCCAAAATTTGCCGCCAATGTTTCACCAAAGTTTATGTTTAATCACTAGGTCTATCTGGTGTTTCATAACTAGTTTTTTTAACTGTTCATAACTAGTTTGTTGGCTTACACATGGAGTGATTTATCAATATGGGATATTATCTATACATTTGAAAGTGTAATAACTATTAATGTGGTATCACATTTTATTAAGGACTAATGTCCGTAGAAAGTTTTAAATTTGATATTTTCTATGAGAATCATCCATAATTTTTTTTATAATGGTGAGGTTTTTTTTATAATAGTTATAATAAATATTCAAATTTTGTTTTAAATAATGGTGAAGTTTTATTTTTCTTTTTTTTACTTAGGGATACATTCTGATATTGCTGAAGAAAAACAAGAATACTGGTCCTCATTTGCTCCACTTGCGCTTGAAGCTGTCCTATCAATTGGGCAAAAAGCAAAAGATGGAACTTTATCAGGTGATTGTTTCTTTCAGAAGTTATGTTTTCTTCTTGTTATTATTTTCACTTATGTCAAGCTGTTGATTATGTATTCTTATTGTTTTGTTATTTTCAATTCTATCGAGTTGTTGATACAGGCCGTGAAAGTATGGCCTATAACAATTGATAAACCTTGTGTGAGATTCTGTTTTAGTGACATAGTGACTGAATTGTAACCAAGTAAAGTAACATGTACAATTTCTACACTCCAGAAATCTTAAATGACTTGATTAATCTACAGAATGTGCTTGAGATACTTAACGTTGAGTTTTTGAACTTATCTCCTGGTTGCAAAATACGATTATTTCCATTTTGAACGTGTACCATGGAAGTAGTAACTAACACGCCTTTTCTTCCTGAAGAAAGGAGCTTGTTTTGGCTTTAAGTACCTCATCTTATCTAAAGTTTTGTTAGCTTACTTCCTTCTAGAATGGCTTCAAAGGATAAACAATCATTTCTAAGCATATCAGAGCTCATATACGCAACCATAGTCACCCTCTTGATCTTGCCAGATAATGTTGACATGGAGACGAAAAGCAAAATGTCTGATATAAACGATATGGCTGGTGATGGAAATCTTGAGAGTATGCTTTTGGTCGAGAAAGGACTGCGTGAATTAGCTTCACTGAAGGTATTTCTCGTTACTTACTAGTATGGTGTCTGTCTCTGCTTTATTTTCAATGGTTTGTCAGCTTGATGAGTGTTATTTTACTGAGATGCATGGTGCACTATAGAGTAAATTGTTGTCCCAGATCATCGTTCATTCTTTTCGGTGTCATAGATGATGCACATATCTTTCTTGAATGTGAGAGTTACCGCAAGTTTAGAATATTGTTACACTAGTTGAGATTACCCTATTGTGCCATTAGAGTGACTAACATTTCTTTGTAAACTTTTCAGTAAATACAAATGAGTGACTAAATTTGCTGTTTTATATTCTCAGAAAAGACATTATTATTTCTCTGCGTGTAGTTTAAAGTGTGACATCAATAATTTTAATAGTCCCTTTCTAGGTAGAGGATGCGATCATGCTTGCATTGGCAGAACATCGGCATATCAGACCTCTCTCAGGTGGCTTCTCCAAAATGTACTCATTTCTTATACTTTTATTTTAATAATGCTTTATGTAATTTATTTTAAAGTATTATGTATACATATCAAAAGAGTTCAAAGATTAACTCATGAAAAGAAGCACTTTAATTTTTTAGTATCTCGATAGCAATAATAAGGGCAGCCCAGTGGCAGTGCACATAGCTCCTACTTGCGCAGGATCCGGGGAAGTTTATCAATAGTAGGGCATATGGAATATATCTTAGACTCCATAAGAGGATGTTAAAGTTTTCATGTATTACACATCCTAATTTGTGCAAATTTGAGTGATGCCTTTTGTGTTAACCATTTTTCTGATGTGAAGGCCCATGTTGACAGCGCATATAGCAAAAATGTAGTCGCCCTGATAATCTGAGACAACTCATTAACATAATTATCATATTTAAATTCCACATTTTAGATTTGTTGAAATGAGATGTTTTTGCTATATGCGCTGTGCCATGCATATTGTGTGGCACAGTCAGTCATTCCACATTCCAACAACATGAGGAATCAATTCAAATTCACATTTTAGATTTGTTGAAATGAGATGGTTTTTTTTGAACACGCAATAGAGCTGCGTATCATTATATTAAGAAGAAGAAAAGGGGTGTAAAGAAACCCCAGGATTACAAAAAACACACACACGCACGCAATGAAAACATTGAAACAACGAAGACCCGACCAACCAACAAACACCCGACCCAAATCAATCCTGAACCTGCTGGGCCTGAAGGAAAGAAATTCCTTTAGCTCCCGCTAGTGACCAATGCACAGCATCCTCCTTAGCTAAATGAAGAGCATCTTCAAGGCAGGGAGCAGCTCCATCAAATAAGCAACAATTATGGTGCTTCCAAAGGGTCCAAGCACCAAGGATGACCATCGAATTCAGCCCCTTTTGTACCTGACCCTGCACCTGAGCACAGCTACGTCTCCACCAAGCATCAAAGGAGGCTTCATCCGGCTGTGGGCAGAGGGATTGCAATCCAACAAGATGCAGGAGGCAGAACCAGAGCAGCCTGGAGAACATGCAAGTGACTAGCAAATGATTGATCATCTCCAATTATTGGTCACACAGCATACAAAACTCTGGATGATCAAGCCCCAGTTTCGCACGCCGCTCTGCAGTCTAGCACCGGTCATGCTCAGCCAGCCAGACGAAAAACTTACATTTCCCCGGTGCCCAGGTGTGCCAGACACGATCAGCAGGCTCAAAAAGGACTGAGCCTTGGAAGAGAGCTTCATAAGCTGATTTTGCTGAGCATAGACCTGAAGATGAAAATCTCCAAATGTAGGAGTCCTCCGTGTCAGGTTGTAGTTCCACTTGAGAAAGCAAAACCCATAGATCGAGAATCTCTCTCAGGGCAGGCACCGAAAGGGTACCCTGTCTTTCAACCAGAGATGGTTTGTCATGGCTTCTTTGACTGTTCTTCTATTTAATCTTCTCTTATGAACTAAAGCAGCCAGGTTGGGGGCAAGAATCATAACACTTTTACCCTGCAGCCAATTATCCTTCCAGAAAAGAGTGTTTGAACCATCTCCAATAACTGAGCAGACCGCCATAGAGAAGAAAGCATGAACCTGCTTGTGAATGTCCTGCACAGGGAAGAAGGCCCACAGCTTGCTAGGCTCAGTTTTTTGTAGCCAAAGCCATCTAGCTCTCAGGGCGCAGTTAAGAGATTTAAGATCCGAAATCCCCAAACCACCAAGGGACTTTGGCCGCGTAACCTTGAACCAAGCGAGAAGACAATGACCACTCTTGGCCTCCTTTCTTCCTCGCCACAAAAAACTTCTCCTTATCTTGTCAGTAGCCCTAACAGCCCAAGGAGGAAAATCAATAGCGGTGGCAAGGTAAATCAGCTTAGCTGTGGGCACGAACTCCACATAAACCGCTCCGCCGGCCCGCGTCATCAGGTCTGCTTTCCAACACGGCAAGAGGATGGCAAAGTGATCAATCAAGCCCTGAATTTGTCCTTTTGTTAACTTCCTCAAAGAGAGTGGCAGTCCTAAATATTTACAAGGGAACTCTGAAACTGCACAAGGCAGCAAGCTCCGAATGAGCTGCATCTCGTCACTGCAGCACCTGATAGGGAAGACATTGTTCTTCTGAACATTAGTTTTGAGGCCGGACGCACTACCAAAGAGGTTAAGGATATCTAAGGCCAAAGTAATGTCAGACGCAACCGAACGGATGAAAACTGTGACATCATCCGCATAAAGCGAGATCCTGTGCTGCAAGCTTTTCGAAGATAGAGGTTGCAAGAGTTTCTCTTCCGAGGCTCGCTGAAACATCAAATTCACTATATCCATGACAAGAATAAAGAGCATAGGAGAAAGAGTATCTCCTTGCCGCAAGCCGCGCTGATGACGAATAACTTCTCCTGGCATTCCATTGACTAGAATCTGAGTAGAAGAAGAGGCAAGGAGGCCACTGATGATGTCACACCAAATGGAACCAAAACCAACTTGACGCATTACCTCCAAAAGAAAGGTCCAGGAAGCAGAATTGAATGCCTTTGAAATATCTAACTTCAGCAGTATAGAGGCTCTCTTTTGATGGTGCAGCAGTCTTGCAGTTTGTTGAACCAACATAAAATTGTCTTGGATAAACCTTCTTTTGATGAAGGCATTTTGGTTGGGTTGGATCATGTCCTGCATCCTTCCTGCCAACCGGTTGGCCAAGACTTTAGTGACAAGTTTGGCAAAGCTATTGATAAGACTGATGGGCCTAGATTCCGAGACATGATCTGCATCTTCCTTTTTGGCCAAAAGAGAGATATAAGCTGTGTTCAACTGGTTCATGTTAAGAAACTTTCGGGCCCAGACTGCTGACATAGCCGCCATAACATCGTCCTTAATGAAGTTCCAGCAGCGCTTATAGAACCGACCTGTGAAGCCATCAGGACCGGGTGCTTTATCCGGAGGAAGGTCTTTGATTGTCTTCCAGACCTCCTCCTCAGAGAAAGGGGCCTCTAGTGACGTGAGGTCAAAAGAGTTGACACCCGAGGCAGTGAGGTCAATAGCAGCTGACCGAGCTTCAGCTGTACCCAACAATCCATTGTAAAAGGTCAAGAAGGCAGCGGCTTTATCAACCTGAGAAGTGGCAATTTGTCCATCCGAACCTGTCACTTTGGCAATGAAGTTTTTAGCCATCCTATACTTGGAGAGTGAAACGGGGCCGTACTAGCATCACCCTCCTTTAGCCAGGAGATCCTTGACCGAAGGCGCTGGATAGTGCGTGTGAGAAAGGCCAGGACTAACGTGTGTTTTTTGAGAGAATTCCTCAACCAGCTTTCCTCCGGAGAGAGACTTCTGCGGTCCTGCGCAATTTCAAGGTTGTGCAGAATTTCTTTTGCCATATCAAGTTGTGAACTGACATGGCCAACATTGCGATCACTCCAACTTTGCAGGCCTCTTGCTGCAGCTTTTAGCTTGAGGGAGAGGGTGACGAGAGGACATTGCCGCCTTGGAACAGACACCCAAGCCTCTTGCACTGCTTCCTGGAATCCCTCCAACTTAGGCCGGAAAGCTTCAAACCGAAACTTCCTCTTTCCAAAACTATTATCATGAAGACCAAGAAGCAGGGGACAGTGATCAGAATCTTGCGTTGCCGCACTTTGCAGGAGGCAGTTAGGGAAAGTTTCTTCCCAGTCCACTGTACAGAGCACCCTGTCCAGCCTAACCAAGGTAGGAGTGTCTTGACCATTACTCCAAGTAAACTTACGACCATGAAGAGGAATGTCCTTCAGAACAAGATCATTGATCTGAACCTACCCATAGCAGCCCGGTCAAGATTAGCATTGTTCTTATCCTCATCACAGTAGATCATATTAAAATCCCCCACAACAAGCCACGGACCTTGGCAGCCACTTCTGACGTCTCTCAGTTCTTGCAGAAAGGCTATTTTAGCATCACTCCCTTGAGGGCCATAGACGCAGGTCAGCGACCAAGGCAAGCCGTCGCTCGGGCAAAGCTGAATAGACACACTGTGAGAGTCCAATTTAGCAGCCCCAGCTGCACCGAGATGGTCCTTCCATGCAACCAGGATACCGCCACTAGCTCCACTAGAGGGGAGCACTACAAAATTATTGAAGGAGGCTCCAAGCATAGAGAGGATGACACGCTGAGGAATAGAAGCCATTTTCGTTTCCTAAAGACAAACCACATCAACTTTGCAAGAAGAGACCATACTACGGATTGAATCCTGCCTAGCTGAGGAATTGAGTCCCCAAACATTCCACACCAAAATGTTTGACGGATCCATTAACACACTAGACAACAAACAACTAAGAACACCAATATCGCACTGTCAGCAGGAGGAGGAGGCTCACTGCTAGAGGTCGACGCCCCTACCTGACCGGAAGCCAGGTCCGCACGGGCTGACGACGTTGACTGCACCACGTGAGGAGAGGCCGGCAACACAGAAAGGAGCGAGGGCTCAACTTCCTACGTGTGAGCTGCCTTCAAAAGAATTTTCTTGGGCTGACTTGGAACGAGGGCCAAGCTGTGGGCTAAGAATTCGGCCGGCCCAGCAACTTGAGCAGACAGCGCATCTAATGATGGAGCCAGCGGCTCCAACGGCTCCAGCTGCGATCCAGCCCTGCCTGGCGACGGAGACCGATGTGGAGCGGCGACCACTTCATTACCACAGGGACAAAAGCCGGCAGCAGCGGTGTATCCTCCAAGTCCCCATGCCGTGGCGCAATGACTGCAGCTGCCAAATCTCCATCGAGATCTTGAGAAGACACCGGTATAAAGGCTAGAGAAGGTTCCCGAGGCGCCGCTTCGGTCAGCACCAGCGACACCCGATGGTCCGCTTTGGGGCTCTCGCCAGCGGCCGGTCCCCGACTCAGCCTGCTATGGACCGAAGCCCGAGGAGCCGCGCCATGCAGAGAAGAGGCGGATGTGGACGCCTCCACCAGTCGCCGCCGTCGACGCCGGCCACCGTGATCGGAACTGTCACTCGACGGCGGAGGTGGCGACTGTGAAGGTTGCTCCAAAACCAAGCGACCCGGACGAGTCGAAACTTCAATCTGATACTCCAGGGCACGCTTCACCGGAGGATCCTCAGGAACTTGAACCGAAGGTTCAACAACGGCCAGGGTCAGCAACGATGGAATAAGCTCCGGCTAGTAGCACCAGGCTGCGAGCCGAAAAACAGAGAAATTCCGTCTCGCACTTGTCTCCGGATGAAGCTCAACAACCCAGAACCTCTCGTCTAGGAGGTGCTCCGCTGTCTCTTGCTCCCATGCGTACGTCGGAATCCCACGAAGCTCAATGGAGACCAGAAAAGGCAACACAATGCCTGTCGCATTTTGGAACCACGACCATCGCTGGAAGCACAAGAGTAAGTGCTGCAAGGGGAGCGGACGACCATCATTATAGACCCTGTGAGCTGAAGCTTCATCCGGGAGGAAGAGCATGAATTCCGCAGGACCTAGGCGATGAAAGACTAGCAATCCAACCGGGAGATCATAGCGGCCAGCAAGCTCGGCCCCTAGGCTCTCAACCGGTGATGCAACTAAGTCTCCCACAACTGAAACGAAGAAGACCTTGCAAAGTTCTTCTTCATTTCTAGTTATCTTGGCAGAGCGCTTAATGAACTTCTTGGGCCTGACGGGGCAAACATCAAGCGAAGATTGCTCGATGGTGGAGATGTTGCACTTCGGGGGCGGGGATCCGTTTGCTGCTTCCGGCAGTGACAGAGAGGGGTATGTACCGCTGTCAGCAGCTCCCGGCCCGCGCTGCCTCCGAGTACGACAACGAACACGTCGCATCTCCGTCTCCTTAGCATCGCCTGACACGTCACCTCTGGGGCCCGAAACAGAGACCTGCATGGCAACTTAGGTAGACGAACTTGGCGCAGGCTTCGGCTTCTAGATGAAGGAGGGCTGACGATCCGTTGGGCGCTTAGCCTTAGCCTGGCCACAGACATAGGAGCGATGGCCAAGCGCCAAGCAGCTGAAGCAATGGGGACCCTTCCAGCACTTGGCGGCGAAGTTTGACGGAGAGAAACAATTGAAACACCTTACGATGAGGTCCTCCGGAACTCCACGCCTAGGGGCGCGAAGTTGCTGCACTCGCTCCTTGCGACTGCGACGACCTTCACGGATCCACCCAGCGTCGTCAGGGGCTTCAACCGCCGGCTTGATCACGACGACCTTAGCAACATACGGCAGGGAACTCTGGACCACTGGTTGCTTCGGAGGCGGAGCCTCAACCTTAGGCGCTGCCGTAGAAGACAACACGGCGTCCTTGTACGAGGCAGGGCAAGGCGAACGCGATGTCGCGGCATCGGAGCTAGGGCTGGTCTCCACCCACCGCTGGGCTTTAGATCGACCCGACGGCACAAAGGGCGGAGCAGCAGGGGACAAGGGGGAGGATGAACCAGGCGCCGATTGAGGGGAAGAGGTTGGAGTATCCGCCGGAGTCTGGGTGGCTGCCGGCGTGGGGCGGTGGGAGGGAGGGTGCCGGGAGAGAGAGGAGGGGTCGGGAGCCATCTCCCCAAGCATCATTGAAATGAGATGTACTTCTGGAAGTTAATATATAGTGAACTAACCAACACAAAATATAAAAACTTGATGGATTACTTCAGAAGAAAATGCTGGATCAAAGTTAAACAGCAATGGTGATGTATAGTCCAAGCATTTTGGTTCCCTTGTGAAGAAGTTTAGGAACCTTTTGACCTTTTCTGTTTCTAGAACTACTTCGTAGAATCATTTTGCAAAATTCATAAAAGTTCATTTTTATGAGAATAGAGCTTCGAACAACAGGTCCAGCTTTTGCCACCGAAGGTCAGAGCCCATCAGTGTCATTAGGTTAGCCCTTCTCTTTGACTTACTTTCACATCCATGACTTGTGAAGAACACACAATATTTTTCTTAATTTCCTGCTGGGCATGTTTCATATCCTAGAATTAAGTGAGGATGAGCAAGAAGATGTGCGCTTCAAGCAGGTAAATGAGAGGACATCATCTATGTTATGCTTATATAACAACAGCATATACAATGACTTTGACACTAAGCAAGCATGTTGAATTCCCAAATAGGAATTCTGGAAGCGCTGGATATAAAATCCACTGTGTATTTCCAGTATTAAAAAATTTTATTATCTACAATGAGTTTGACACTAAGCTTGCAGCATGTTGAATTCCCTTTTGGTAATGCTGGAAGAACTGGATGCAAAATCTACTTTCAGCATTTCCATCATAGTGTTGTCTGGTGTTCCATTATAGCACTGTTTATAAATAAAATTTTAAAAGCCACCATCAATGGAACAATATGTAAACTGAATACCGTGGGACAGCATTTCATGACATGGCCCATTATTTATTCATTAAACGGCATGGTTGATACCATCTGTTCTGACAGCAAGTGTTGACAGAAAAAGAACTGACAAGTAAATGAATGACAGGCATGGTTGACGTACTTCTGGAGGCGGGCTAAAAATCATGACATAGAAGAAGATATAGCAGATGAACGCCTACAGTTTTGGATAGAACAAAGCAATCATCCAATTGGTACAACCCATATCATAGAAGGTACGCTGCCACTCAGTATTAATGAATGCCTTCTAAATTAAATTTGTATACACCTTATTTTATAGTTCACATTAAAGGGTTGTAAAATGATCATGCATGTAATTCTCAACTATGAACACATGCACAATTTACGAGTAAACTTAAAAAAACTAAACTATTATGATATGAGTTGCAAGAAACTGCAATTTTTTTGTCAATGCAAAAAACTATAAATAATACTATGACGTTAGGTCGCACAAATGTTACAACTCATATCAAAATAGTTAGTACTCCGAAATTTACTGAAAATTATAAGGTGGGAAATATGCTTCTTTTCCTCCACAAGAGATTTTTTTTCATTGTGCATGTCATGTTTTTATATTTTTTCTTTTCTTGTGTATATACTTCTCCATGTATTAAATATGTGAAATTTCAAGAACTTTCAAAATGTAACAGTAAACACATCAAAGCGAAGTGTAGATAAACCTAAGTTGAGAAAATCTGTATTCCACACCCCTGCACGAACTAATGGACTAGAAAAAAAAAACAATGCTCTTCCTATATTCTTTTTTTACTCAGCCAGATCACTTGTAACAGTATATTTTCATTTCTTGATGGAACCATTCTTGATTTTTCCCCGGTCATACAATTGTGGTAAAAAGTTGAGAGAGGACTCTACGAGCTGAGGAAGCTTGGAATCGAATCCCAGCTATGGGAAGTGAAGAGGCGAGCTTCAGAAGATGATTTCAGTAACCGCGGAAGCCCAACAGGATCTGAAATGTAGCAATTACTTATGAAGTGAGATCTAGTGCCGATTTTGTGTTGTCATAGGCGCTAGAGCCACAGCTAAGAGCAACTCCAACAGGTTTGCTAAAGCTTTTTCTAAAGCTAAATATAGTTGATTTTGGGCAAAACAACGCCCCAACAGTGTCTATAGTGCTCTTCATTAAAGCTATCTCTTCATTCCGCTTATCTCGTTCGGTTAGAGCTGAAAACGGTACGAAATTTTTTTGTTTCGATCGCGTTTCGTTTACTGTTTTATCCGTACTGTTTTCGGATAGACAGAAAAAAAATAAAACCAGTAACAAAAATGATATGACTTTTTTTTCTCACTGTTTCAGCGGAATTTTTTTTCACCGAAAATTTTCTTTTTTTTACTGTTTTTTTCAGATACGGTAATGAGATATCATTTGAACGTGTTTTATAAAAAATAAAAAATAAAAGTTATGAATTAAACAACATTTTATTATCCTATGTTGTTAGTTGTATATTGTGAATTTAATTGTAACTTGTATTATATATATCGTAAGATTTTAACTATACAGTGAATGTTCGATATTTATTTTGTTCATATTTTTTATATCTTTTTCGATCATTTTGTTTTATTTTTGAATTTTGTATTTATTTGTTCGTTTTGTTTTTGACTTTTTTTATTTGATATTGTAAATATAAAAGTGAAATTGGTTGAGACGTTTTTCGACCGTTTGCAGCCCTACGTTCGGTAACTTTGGCTTGCGTCGCGCGGCTCGCCATCGCCCATTCTCGCCTGCCTACGCGCCGCGTGGCCGTCTTCTTGTCCGACTAGCACCTCCACCGGCGGCGACGAGTTGCCTGCCGCTGGGGCTGATACGCTTCGATGCGCCGCCGAGAAAGTCCTCCACCGAGCTCGTGCCTTGATGCCGGGAACCTCCAGCTGGCGGCATCGAGCGTCCGCACGGGCGGGGCGAGTGACAGCACCGTGCTGGACGATATGCTCTTGCCGGAGCTCGTCGGCGGCGACCAGCTGTTTGTTTTGTTTTATTTCATTCATTCATTGTTTTTTATATAAAAAATGCTTTGTGTTTTGGCTGCAAGATCGGATTGCTTCCTTGTTTCTTCTGTTCACTAGCTGCTCGAGATAATCTCTTTTTCTTTGGTTAAAACGCTGAGAGAGATTGAGGTCAATTTGTCAATTAATTGCGTGTTACTGGAAGATATCTGGAGCTACAGTCTGCAGTACCTTCTACGGCGCAATCTGAAATTCAGACATGAACTCTACAGATTGACAAATAGAGAGGCTGTTGGTTTACCTCTGTTTTTAGGACGTTTTATTTTACAGGGCTAGTTAAAACTAGGAAATTTGGAATCTATTTTAACTAGTCTATTGGAGTTGCTCTAAGTGTTACTTTCCTTTGCTGTCTATTTTTTATGTAAAAATGTCAGACAAAAAAATCATGCAAAAAATTGACCGACACTGGGATTAATTCTTTCTCAACCTCCCCTTTTAGTTTTATATTATAAGATAATCTATCTTGCAAAGTAAAAAAGTGATTAAAATCATAGAACGCATTTTCGGGTGATGCTCTATTCTTCTAAGGAGCAAAGCATTAAGCGCAGCGAAGCAAACTCGCTCTGCATCTTGACCGACCATCCATGAGTGTTCTGCGGTAACATCTTTAGTTGTCCTTGCAGTCTAGACCTTGCGCGCCATGTCCATTGGTCATCCTATGCCGACAATGGCAAGCGGCCCCAGAAGCACATAGCGGCGATGGAAGGAAATCGTTAGCTCTTCAAGCGATAAAGCAATGGTATCAGCCATAAATGAACCGAATAGAAAAGAACAAACAAATGCTGAGGGTTTCTTCTTCTATCGTCACCCAAGATATTACAGCATTCAAACAATGTAGAGTCAAACGATCCCATTCCGTAGAGCTTGCCATCAGAATGGCGATTATTTGCTTCTCTTGACTGCACGCCTACCTTGGCCCTTCTTTGGCGGCCCCTTGCCGCGACGCTTCAGCATTTCAAGTTTGGACAGACGCCTGTGTAGAAAGAAAGATGCAGTATGGATAAGCAAACTGCTGACAATATGATCTTGCAGAGGAAAGTTCTTTCTAACAATTTTGTATAGGCTTTCGCTCAATATAATGTGGTTAACCTGAATACAACATTCTACATTTGACAAGCAGTTCAGAATGGGAAGCACTAATATCACATGCCTGGACTAAACCATGACAGTCATGCGTATTAAAATTTTAAGTCAAGAATATTTCATTTGAGCATTATCTTATCAAAGGAAATAACAAGTAAGCAAGTTTGATAATAACTCTCAAACCGATCTCATATGTAATCATTTAGTGAATAAACCTACAATGCAACCCCTAAACTAGAATACAAATTCATGCTAACTGGCACTTCTAAAGTGGTGATACTGACAAGCTGCCAGTTACCCCTTTCCAGTATTTAATAAATAAATCCAAATAAATTATTCATCAGATATAACTTGATAAAGAAATTAAGAGAACTGACTTCAAGAGGGGCATTTCAAGCAGAATGGATTGGACCAATACAGATAATTAGGAACTCTACACTTTTTGTTGTCGTAAGACAAATGTTGGCGTACTAATATAAATTTCCAGGATGACACCTGATGAACATATCCCATAGTGACAAAAGTCAAATATATCATGTCAGCAGCCTGCCTAATGAGGCCTCGGAGCACACTTGATGCATAGCCGCCCATAGCCTCCAAGATATAAAAATAATAAAATATGTGCGCCCTCAACACAGTAAACCAACTTACCCTCCAACATAAACATCTTTGTAACATGTAACTAACATTCACCATGTCAATGACTGAGTCAATAAATGTTTACGGTCATAAATAAATACACAATCAATATAACCAGGACCCTGCCACTTGTATACAGTTTATCACTTTACACCACATCTAGGGGTGGTAAGGGCTACACCCCAATGGACCTTTCACAATCCACTTTGGCCCTTTTCAAATTAAAGTCAAAATTTTATTCAAATTCGGCCTGACCCTTTTATGACCCAGCCCTTGACTAGGCTAAGTTAAAATTCTCGGCCCATTACCACCCCTAATCACCTCAGATCAGCCTCAAGTCGTCAACTGCCACCCAGATATATGTGGTGATTACTGATGACAAAGCACCAAAGTCGTTCCACAAATACTACTTGCTCATACCATTAATGATATATGGATGCATATTGCATTCTTGCAAACAACTAAGCACTACACTCCTTAATCTGGTGTTCACAGCTTTACATGGCGCGCAGAACAGCATCAGTTAGGCATTCCAATGAACACATTTTGGGCGTCGTTGAGGCACACTAGCGAACAAATGGCGCGCAAAAGCGAAGGAAACAACCAAACCAACCGTGCATGCTTCCACGACCAGTGCAGCGACGGCCGCAGAGGAGATAGGGAGGGACGACGGGTAGGAGGATGGGGGAGGCGGCGGCCACTTACTCCTTCTCCTCGCGCGCCATGACGAGCGGGTCGTCGCGCTTGATGTCGTAGGGGTACCACTGCGCGACCTGGTCCCCGACCAGCTTCTTCCGCATCAGCTTCGTCGCCGCGCGCTTCCCCGTCGGGTTCAGCGCGTGCCCAAATATGGCCGCCCGCGCCTCCGCCGCGCCCGTCGTCACCGCCGCCGCCAGCAGCCGCCGCAGCCCGCCCGCCGCCGCGCTCATCTCTGTCCCTCTCCTCAGTCAGGTGGGTGGTGCTTGCAAGAGATCTGACTGACGGCCCAGATCGGATGGTGGTGTTGGGTTGAAACTGTTTCGATAGTAGTGGGCTGGGCCCATTTCTACTTTTGTTACGTTTCTTTTTGGCAAGTCGACTCCCTGAAAGTAGGTCTCTTCTTCGTTCCGGCAACCGTCTATTGACACTGTTAATTTTTAATATTAATTTTAATTATTTTTTATTTAAAAAATTTATTTAAATATAAAAAAATTACTATTATTTATTTTATTATTAGCGGTATTTAAAATATGACTAATAATTTTACATATTTAAATTTTTTTAAAAAATAATAATCAAAGCTGGTATTAAAAGTCGATTAGTTATCTAAGTTGGACTAACACGGTTGTCGGAATGAAAATGTCAACGAGAAATTAAGGCTTTTTTGAATGTGAAAATTTTACAGAAATCAATCAATTACATAGAAATTTCACCGTTCAATTTCAAGAAAAATCATACTCTCTTTTTCTCATTTTCAAAACATCTCATTTATCGATCTCAACTAAAAAAAATAACATATAAAACGAGACAGAAAGAGTAAGAAAAAAAAATTCCATGTTCCAAGTAGAGAGCATAAGCTAGATTTGCAACCAGTCACTGCTTAAAATTCCGCCAAGAAAGTTGGTGTATAACTACTAATCACTGTGGAGAGGCGTCATCGTTGGTGCCATCGTCTTCATGCTCGAGCCCCGCCCATCTGACCATGGAGAAGAGGAACTCCTTCAGGTTCACCTTCCCGTTCCGGTTGACGTCCATCTCCTCTGCAAAGAAAGGGAGAAACAAATCACCCACCTGCAGATTACTGCAGCTGCAGCCAAAGAGCACGCATTCAGAGGGAGGGGCGAGACCAAGAAGAGCACTGACTGAACAGCCGCGCCGTTATGTTGCTGGGCGTGCGCTCCTGGTGCGACGTCTCGTTCATCCCGCGGGTGACGTCCTTCCTCCTTACCACGCCGTCGCCGTCCTTGTCGAAGAGCAGGAACGCGTCGATCAGCTCGTCGAAGACGAGGTCCAGCTTCGCCGACTCGAACTCCGACACCTGGTGGTTAAGGAAACCTTTCCGGAGCGTCAGCACTCAGCAGCAGCAAGCCTGAGCCGCCGTCGTCCGTCATGGAAACCGGACAGAGCAGGAGGGAGGGGTGCGTACGCGGCGCGTGACGTCCGGGCCGAAGAGCAGGTACATGAGGCAGAGCAGCACGACGAACTCCGGGAACTGGATGCCGTCCCGGCGGTCGACGTCGCAGTAGCGGTGGACGTCGTCGGCCTCCGCCTCCGACACCTGGACCTGGAGCCTGCTCAGGCAGGTCCGGAGCTCCTCGTTGTCGATCGTCCCGTTGCCGTCCTCGTCTGCAGAGAGCTCATCACACCAAACGATGGAAACGGAGGTCCAGTCCGTACGTACTGAAGACGACGAAGGCTCGTAGTACTAGGCTGTTACTTACCGTACTGGTCGAAGACGTCCTTGATGTCCCTGAGCCCGTCCTTGAAGCGCGGGAGGCGCATGGTGATGCTGTTCACCGACCGGAAGGTCCGCTTCCTCGACCGCGCCCGGTCCCGGAGCGCCGCCGCCACCTTCTCGTCGAGGTCCCTCTCTGCTCGCCGCCGCTTCATCGGCTCCACGCATAGGGAGACCACGGCACCCATCGATCTCTTTTCTTTTCTTCAAAGACCGAGCCGGCCTAGTCGCCTAGAAGCAGAAGGAAAAAGGAACACGGACCACCATGGTTGCACCTCGCCTATCAAAGAAGAGAATTAACTTACCTTCAAAAAACATAAAGATAACAACTTTTGAAACTGTAATCTTTTTATATATGCTACTGCATATACAACAGTTCAAAGAAAAGTGGTAAAAGAACTATGCTTGCCCTAGTTAACAAGGAGCGCAAGCCAAGCTTTTCTACTAGCGCAATCGTTATAAAGATGGAAAGATAGTGAAGCAAGTTGATCGGCTTGTGAGTGGGAGAATCTGTTCTCGCATGAGCCATCTCTGTCAGACTGCGACAGCAGGGTAGGGCGTGAGGTAGAATCTGATGCCGGCAACAGAACAGCCTGGATTGGGAAGGGATCGTTATGTTGTCTGCCCCTTCTCCAATCCAGTTGAAAACCATGGCTTCAGAAACCGATTAAAACCCGCCGATTTTCACAAAATTAGTGAAATAGATCTAATTTAATTTCACCAAATGGAAAATTTTCATCAAAAACCGAATCTAATACTGAAATCAGCTAATCAGTTGGTTTCTGTGATTAGCTGACCAATTTTTACCATTGTGTAAAATTGAACTTGAACTGGTTTCTAAGAACCGAAGCTGTCAAGGGCGCGACTATCAATTTGTCTTAGGCACAGCTGGAACTTAATAAAAAAGCAACTTATTTTTTCAGCTGATGAAAAGCAGCTGAAAAATAAGCTGATGTTTAGTTTATTCTGAGAAGCTGCTGAACTAATAAGCCGTAAAATAAGTTTGCTATTTGACGCAGTTTCTACTTATTTCTATGAATAAGCTGAAAATAAGTTGTGCCAAACAAGGTATAGATTATATAATCTAGATTATAATCTTAATATTTTTATAATCTGAATTATAATTTAAAAATTATTATATGTGTTTGTTTATTTGGCAACCTAGCTTATTTTTCTAATTTGATAGGAGTAGTGAGTCTTTTGAAGACTATAAACTCAAATAAGCACATAATAAAGAGCTTATTGAATTATAATAATCTAATCTGATAAATAAACTGTCTTATTTATTTATTTTTATAAATTATAATTTTTAAACTATAAAGTATAATCTCAAACAAACATGCCGTTAGTCGCCTTGATAAACGAACAGAGGCCAATGAGTTACTGCTGAATAATTAGCCCAACTCAAGAAACTGTCGGCCCATGTGGCTGTCGCTGCGGCCCGTGCGACTCGGCGAAGACGTACCACCCGGCCCCCGCCGTTCTCCCGCCACTTCTGCGCCGCCGTCTCCGGCTAGATATCCCCGGCAGAGCGCGAGCGCCCGTGTGACGCGACCCGACTCCAGCATCCCTGTCGGTCCGCGTGCTGTACTGAACCCGAAAGCGGAGGCGCTAAGCCAGTCGGCGGCGCTGCACATGACCAGTGACCACCACGCCGCCGAAGGGCTCCAGGAGGTGCTCGAGACCAACCTCAGCCCCAGCGGCACCGTCGCTCTTGATTCCGTATGGATTCCCGCCCCCGCCGCTCGCTGGAGTACGACTCCCTCGTCCTCGCGGGCGCTCGCCTCGGCCCGCTCAAGCAAGCCCACGCGCGCCTCGTTGTCGCCGGCCACAGCGGCTCGCTTCCCCTCACCACCAAGCTCGCCACGCTCGCCGTCGCTGCCGGCGCCGCGTCCTACGCGCGTCTCGTCGCCGCGTCCCACCCTGCGCCCGACTCCTTCCTCTTCTGCTCCCTCACGCGCGCCTCCGCGCGCCGCGGTCTTCCGCTCGTTGCTCTGGCCTTCTACCGCTGTCTGCTCTCGTCGGCCCTCCCCTTTTCCAGCTTCGCCTTCACCGCCGTCGCCAAGGCGTGCGCCGACCTGTCCGCGCTCCGCGCCGGCATGACGGTGCACGCTCACGCCGTTCTGCTTGGATTTGGCTCCGACCGGTTTGTGCAGACGGCGTTCGTGGCGTTGTACTCCAAGTGCGGCGAACTGGATGTTGCACGCAAGCTGTTCGATGCAATTCGTGACAGAAGCGTGGTCGCTTGGAACGCGATGATTTCTGGGTATGAGCAGAACGGGTTTGCCCAGCGTGCCATTGATGTGTACAAGGAGATGCAGGTGGCTGGGGAGGCACCTGATTCTGCAACGTTTGCGGCCACGCTCTCTGCATGTGCCCAGGCTGGTGCCCTGGACTTGGGACATGAAGTGGAGAGGCGCATTGTTTCTGAAAGGATGGACATAGGTGTGTTTCTCGGCGCTGCTCTTGTGAACATGTATGCTAGGTGTGGGCTTGTGAATAAGGCTCGTATGTGGTTTGACACGCTTCATGAGCGGAATGTGGTTACATGGACCTCCATGATCGCTGGATATGGCATGCATGGTCATGGACACGAGGCGATCAAGCTATTCCACTTGATGCAACGTGAAGGGCCACCACCAAATGATGTCACCTTTGTAGCAGTCCTATCTGCCTGTGCACATGCTGGATTGGTTAGTGAAGGCCGTGATGCTTTTGCTAGCATGAAGAGTATCCATGGACTGGTCCCTCGAGCTGAGCACTATTGTTCTATGGTTGATATGTATGGAAGGGCAGGACTTCTTGATGATGCAATGCAATTTATTCGTGACTCGATACCTGGTGAGCCTGGACCGGAAGTTTGGACGGCAATGCTTGGGGCATGCAAGATGCACAAAAAATTCAATCTTGGAGTGGAAGTGGCTGAACGATTGATTGCTCTCGAGCCTGATAATCCATCTCACCGTGTACTGCTTTCTAACATATATGCTTTATCTGGTAAAATGAACCATGTTGAGAAGGTCAGAGATACCATGATCAGGAGAAGGTTGAAGAAGCAAATAGGATACAGCTTGATTGAGATAGGCGGTATTGCCCATTTGTTTCGCATGGGTGAGAGGTGTCATCCACAAACTAGAGAAATTTACCAATATTTGGATGAACTCATCCACAGGATTACTGATGCTGGTTATGTGCCTGAAACTGACTCGGTGTTGCACGAGTTGGAAGATGAGGAGAGGGAGGTTGCTTTAAGGTATCATGGTGAAAAACTGGCTGTAGCATTTGGACTCATGATGAGTGTTGGGAGTGCCGTTCCGATCAGGATAGTAAAAAATTTGCGGATTTGCGGGGATTGCCATCTAGCCATCAAATTCATGTCGGCTGTGGAGAATCGAGAAATAATTGTCAGAGATAAGCACCGGTTTCACCATTTCAAAGATGGCAACTGTTCCTGTCAAGATTATTGGTGACAAGCCTTCCTTTGGTCTCGTGGAAAATCTGAAGGTTATATTTCTTTCTGATGGGGGTGCCCCTGCAAGAAGTCAGGGATGCCTCAAGGAGTACTGTGAGTGATTCTAAGCTAATATACTGTGCTCCAAAAACTTAATGTGTTAGGATTGCAAGAGTTTTGAAGGGAGCAAAGTGACAAAAGCTTATTTCCAATTCGCATGCATCAGGCAGCAAATGCAGCTGTAAATGGCAGGTTCCCTTCTGCTTCCACCTCCAGGAAGAGAAAACACATAGATCCTTTACTTGACCATTCAAATAAGGAACATGTAATGAACAAAGATGGCCATCTAACTCAGGTAATGGTCAGTCTATGATTTGAAAAATAGCGCTCCAAATTTCTATTTAAACCATGCGAAATACATCCTAAACAAATTTATTATATTTTAAGTAATCAAAATTTTAGGCAACAACAGAACCACTAACTCTGTCATGTCAGAGAACGAGCGTGAGCTTGGTTGGCCAGCAGCTCCGTGTGCAAATGCCGCCATCCGGGTTCGATCCTCTGGATCGGCTCGAGTTTCTCACCAAGGACGTCGTTCTCTTTCTAAAATTTCTGGTGTGACGCCTCTCACGCGTGGAGCCACAATGGAAGGGCGATGTCTTCGTCGCGCATCGGACTCTGTAGTTCGGTGATCTCTGGAAGAACTCGGGTATAGTTGTAGGTCTAGAATTATACGCGGTGTGTGTAGGTGTGCATTGAGGTGTGAGTGTGTGAGTGCGTACAAGGTAAGATACTACAGCTATGTTCGATAGGAGAGGCTGTCAAAAAAAAAACTCTGTCATGTCAGCACATTCTTCAGAGCTAAAACGTAAGTTGGTAATTTAGTTTCACTTCCACCTGCTTCTACATATTCTTGGTTAAAGTAGACCGATCATGTTGTTCATATCATTGTACTGTGGTGATGATTTCTGCAGTATTTTTAACTGTGCTAGGAGAAACTCTACTTAAATTTCTATGTTTTGCTAATTTATATTCTTCTAAGAAATTGCATGTACTAATATGATATTGGCTCTCATCATGCAGGAATGGTGCCTGCTGGAAGGCGTGCTACAGCAGTTACCTTCTGATTCCCTCTCTTCTTCACAGCAGTGGACTCTTTTCTTTTGTTTCTTCTCTTCCACTGGACTTGGCTCTACTGTTGGCAATATGTCAGCTTCTTTTTACCTGCAAAACTCAATAATATTGTGCACCAGAACAAAAGTCGTAAAGGAAGGCGAAAGAACCCCCATGTCATTTTGTAATCGAGAACTTGGTATATGCTTACCTGGAGCGTAAAAGAATCTAATTTTGAGTTTTGGGTATGCGGAGGTTTGTTCGGATGAAGGCAAATAAGGAATAAATTTCTAAGATGGAGAAATAATTATTTTACACAAAAGGAAATTGTCTAGTAATCAAATCACGAAATGCGATTGAAGAGAAACCATATGAACTGGTCAGTTTTTCTATTTTATGACAGCCAGCCACAAACATGGTTTAAATTTTTTTTTTTGAACTGCCTGGTTTTGCATAGTGCCAAAAATCGATCGGTAAAACTGAACTACTCTTTTGTTTCTTTTGTTTTAAAATAAGTGATGTTTTTAATTTTTTGAAATCAGCGTTTGACTATTCGTTTTATTCAAAATTATTTTTACGAAAATAGTATAAAAATAATTTTTTTTACTAGGATGAATGGTTAAAAAGTATATATTTGACATTTATTTTAGGATGAAGGGACTGCAGGTTCTTTTTTAAGAAAATCAGTCGGTTTCGTTTTCTAGAGAAATGAGTCGGTTTGCTAACTGAGCCGGACTGGTTTTATTAAAAACCGTGAAATCCGACCCTTTTTCTGATGGCGTGTCGCGAACCGAGGAGCGGAACTGAAGTGAAAAGCGGCAAAAATTGAGACGACGCGCCCCCAGGCCAGGGTTTCCCGGTTCCTTTCCTGTCCCCCCGCGCGCGCTCCCCGCTCCGGCGCTCCCGCTTTCCCGCCGCCACGAGCCCACGATCTACTGCGCCCGTCCCCCGCCCCGCCCCGCCGCCGGCGAAGTCGGACACGACCGCGTCCCACTCGGGTCCTCGATCTCCATTAGGCGCCGCCGGCTTCCACTTCCTCTTCTCCGCCCTGGACAACTATTCTGGCCTTCTGAGAGGGAGAGGTCGGTCCTGTTCTTGCGGCCGTGTTATTACTCATATCAAATCCAAATCTTTTCTCCTTCTCCCGTGGTTCACTTCCCTTTTAAATCCAACCCATTCCAATCCAATCCTGGCAATCAATCCGGGATTTGATTTAACTTCTTTTCCTCCGGTGAGCACGCCCCTGCCGGGATGGCCGGCGATGCCCGCAATGGCGGCCGAGAAGGGAGTAACCCTGTCTCGGAGGGCACGCCTCCGTTATGTGAGCGCGCTTTGTTTATTGAAGTTTCGTTCTTCATCTTTTTCTTTCCTGATTCGTGTAAAGGTGCTCACTTTAGTCGGTGAACGTGCGTTTTCCTTAGGTTCTCCGGTGAGTGATGGTGGCGAGACGCAGAGTGAGAGTGACGACGCGGCGCTGTACTGCGAGACGCAGCCGCTGGATGACGTAGAGACACAGTTGGTAGATGAGGTGGTGGAAGATCAGGAGGCCGTGGCTGCCGGTTGGATGGAGACGCAGTTGGTGGAGAGCGGGGAGGAGTTTGGTGGTGGTTACGGTGACCACGCAGAGACACAGGTGGTGATGGAGGTGGAGCACGGTGAGGATGAGGATGCTGGTGGCGTGTATGGTGACCAAGCGGAGACACAGGTGGTTGTGGAGCACGAGGAGGAGGAGGAGGATGCTGGTGGCCTGGATGATGATAAGACCTGCAACGGGATTAGAACCCAGTTGGTTGCAGAATGCGAGGTGGAGGGAGGGAACGGTGGTGTTGATAACATGTTGGATACGCAACTGGTTGATGAATCTGACGAGGAGGAGGATGAAGAGGAGGATCGAATGAATGGCGGTGACGAAGTGGATGTTGGCGAGTGGGGGAAGACCCAGTTGGTTGAAGACTCTGACGAAGAGCTAGGTGATGATAAGTTGAGTGAGGGAACTCAACTGCTGACTGACAATGAGAGCCTATCAGATAATAATGAGCAAGATGTGGCGTTGGGATTGGATGGAGGTGTTGAGGGGAGAAATGGCAAGGCCGAGAGGCATTTTGATGACAAGAATGTGGTGGACTCTAATGCTTTAACAGATGAAGAGGGTCATGCAGGTTAGTTACCAGTTACTGCAGGTGTTTTTATCTTAGTCACATAGTTCAATTTGTTTTGTATTCTTGTTCTTCCTGGTATTCTGAAGTTCAGCACTTCCTGGTATAGTTATATAACATGTCAGAAATATTTACTCACGAATTTGACAATTACAATATGTAGACTCTTATTAAGTATTTTTGCTACTTCACTTTGTTGTCCCTTGTAAAAGGGTTATTGAGCTTCAGTGTGTCCTTCATTATAGTGGCCAATCACAGTAGTTGCTTATAGTTTTTTCTTTTATTTGAAATAGTAGGGAGATAGTATTACCGAATGCAAAAGATGTTCTTCACATTGTCACATCATGAAGAACTTTACATTTGTTCTTTTATTGTTATTCCTGCAAGAAATGTAATACAACTAGATTTCCTATGTCTGGCATACATTGAAACCTATTCTTTGTTCCTAATGTCAACACATATGTAATATCTAGGACACCTTCAGATGAAATCGGCTCCTGTTCATGCATCATCGGTACGAACCTGTGGACTTGCTGAAGCACATGGTGTTATTTCTGTAAACATCGCTCACGAAGAGAAACAGAAGGGCTCTAACAATGGTATGCATCTGCTGCCAAAATATGTAGAAAACCCTACTTCTTGTAGCACCTCGTATTGTGATATCCCTGATTGTGGGATTGATAGTGACTCCCATGGTTATGTACAAAACCATGATAAAGAAGGCACAAAAGGCAGAGATAAGTGCTCAACAGCAAAAAAACTTTTTGCTGACATGTTGGCTGATGATGGTGGAAGTGATAGCAGATGTTTTGGTGGATTAAGCTACATTGAATCACAAGAGCCTTGTGATCTTTCACAAGCAAATGCTTTTGAAGTTGTGGATAGGTTGATCTCAATCAATGGTGGATTATCATCTCAGGAAACAACCCCAATTAAGAATGAAATGGCTAATCCACAGGTTTCAAATAAGAGAGGGACTTTAATATTGGCTGAGAAGATTGACCTTAGTAGAAGTTCCAATAGGAAGACAGAAATATTTGAATGGTTAGATGGTCGTGAAGATGACGGCGGAGGCGAGTTTTTCAGTAGAAACAAAGAAATCTTATTGCAGAAGTCAACTGGTAGAAGGAAACAAAAGAGCCATTCTGCCAGGGAAAATAAGTGTTTCATGCATGCTGCATCTGCAACAAACAAAATTGGGGAATCAAAAGACAAAACAAATTCCAAACTACGTGAAAGGTTTGAAGCAATTCCTTTGTCAGATTCGAGGTTACTCAAAATTGATGTGAAGAATAAGCGGGCTTCTGGAAACAGGACTAAGAAAAACCTTCTGAAGGACTTAGATGATCTTTCACATGCCAAAACATTGGAGAAACAACAGGAAAAGGATGTTTTAGCTGTGCCCAATGTTGGTCCAGATACGCAAATGGCTGTTGAAGCTATGGAGGCACTGGCACAATGTTCACCTACTGAAACTTTGCCTGCTAAAGGCCAACCTGCGTTGGATAGAGTGACAAGAGATGCAGAATGTAAAACAGTTACAAGTAAATCAAAGAATGGGCCTCCTCAAAAGAGAATTAGCAGCATACAGGAAGGTGTAACAACTCGTTCTAAAAGAAGAAAAGTATCTGAGTCGAATCCCAAGCCTCGGAAAGAGGCACTTACAGAACTGAAGATGCAAGAAAATCCAGAACTTATGGTGAAGACTAAACATAAGCAGACAAAGCATGTAACAGAGAAGGGTAAAGTTTTGAAGTCGATTCCTGATGAAAGTAAGTACCATGGTACACCTGTTGCTCACCGCACCAGATGCTGTGGTAGGAACAATCTTTGTGACTATACTGAGTTACGTTCCAAGAAGCGCTTGAGGAAAGGCAATAGAGAGACTGGTGACTGCTCTTCTATTGGAGAAGAGCAAAAGAATTATAAAATAAATGGTGATGAGAAACAGATTCATTGTGAAAGAATTTCCAAATCTGCTGCACTTCATATTGAAAAAGAAGGCACTGAGCATGCCTGTGCAAATAGTGCCCAGGATTTTCAGTTGTCTAGGGATGGAAGCACAAAACACAACTGTTTGAACAAGGTTCAGAATCATGAACCATGCAGAGGTGAAGAAACAACTGATATTGTCTGCAGGGAGCCCCTATCACACCCCAAACCGAGAAGAACACCTACAAGAATCATACAGTCAAAGGTCACTGCAACTACCCAAACTGCCGCAGATCATGAGGTACTACCAGAAGTGCCAAGGCAATCCAAGAAAAGGCGGGTTTTTGTCCGAAGTGTTTCTGATCTTCTGAAGTATGCAAAGAGGGAACCCTCCTGTGGGAGATCAACTTCAATGCTGTCCAGTATTTTAGGAAAGTCATTGGCTAGTTCTCCTATTCTGAGTTCTTCAGTAAGAGTTGACGGCAAAAGTTCTGGTTTCGGTGCCTCTGTACAACGAATGAAAAAACCACCCCATGTTGAGAATTTGAGCAAGTCACCAGAAAATAAAGCACAAGATTCTGATACTGTCCTGAAAATGCCAACAAAAGTTGTTAATGACTTGTCACCTACTTTCAGTCCTCTGAACCCATCAAAAGGCTCAAGTAGGAGCTTGTCAAAATCTTCTATTGCCAGAGAACTATTGAAATTAGATCCTGAAAACATGCTGTCAAATCATCGACAAAAAGATTCTAGAAGAAGAAAAGATATGGCCAGTTTCAGTATTTTATTCAGTCACCATTTGGATGAGATTGTGATCAAGCGTCAGAAGAAGGTAAGTGTATTTCTATTTTCTGCATTCGAGTCACAAATTACTTTAAACTAGATAGTCATGATGACCCGTCTTGCAGATTTTGACACGTTTGGGAGCTCGTGAGGCATTTTCCATTTCAGATGCAACACACTTCGTGGCAGATAGTTTTTATCGAACAAGGAATATGCTAGAAGCAATAGCTTTTGGCAAGCCAATAGTTACATCAATGTGGCTTGAAAATTGTGGTGAAGCAGGCTTTTATATTGATGAGAGGAAGTATATTTTGAGGGATGCTAAAAAGGAAAAGGAGTTAGGTTTCAGCATGACGCTATCCTTAGCCTCAGCTTGCAAGCATCCTCTTCTTCTGGTATAGTGAACTATGGATTTCTGTTTTGTCTCTGCACATCCTATATCATTTTTTTTACTAGGAAATTTACTTACAGGGTAAGAAAGTCTTTATAACATCGAAAGTGAAGCCAAGTCAAGAAGTTTTGATTAGCTTGGTCAAAGCATCATCTGGGAAGGTTCGCTATATGTTGCTTCCAAAAACTACTTATAGTCAGCTTTTAAATTGCATGTTAACAATAGCTAGGCTATGGAGTATGTTCTGTTAGAAAAACAATTGCTGTTTTATCTTCTGCTAATGATGCAATGTAGTAGCAAGGTCATTTTGGCAAATAAACCATGACATGCTCATATGCATAAAAAAATTTACTCACCAGGTCATAGTGTTAAATGTTTGATGGATTCTATTAGTTTAGGTTTTCGATGTATTTAATATCATGGTCAACCAGTAAAGGAACATCTCCTTTGGGTTTTTGTTTCTCAATGTCGATTATATGTTCGATGGCCCAGTTTAAAAAACTTCTATCAAGTGGGAAACTGGGCATTGTAGCTTCTTGAACTTGCTTTGTATTTTAAACATGTTTGCTGGTTTACCTTGGTACCTATTTTCCTATGACTGCAAAGCCTGCCCCTTATAAAACTCTTTTGATGCTTCATGATCCTTAATCCTTTAACAAAATTTCTTTATACTTGGATAAGCATTGAATTATAATAATTGCCATATGAGTTTGGGGGCTCATTTGTCCTTTATAATATGGCACGTATAATATAGAAGCCTTACCCACCTCTGTATTGATAGGAATTCTGCTCCTGCAGTAGCTGATGGGTTGCTGCAATAGTCGAACTGTATTGTTGAGGGTTTGCTTAATGTTTGAATTATCATGCCTTTGAAGACCTGTGCGTTGTTTTAACGTGTGATTAATTAAATATGATTCCATCTCAATTGATTAGCATCCACGCAAGCATGTGTAATTTTGTTTGCTTTGTACAGCCAGTAGAGAGGGTGGGAAGATCCATAATGAAAGAAACGAAGGTACCTGATGACCTACTGGTTATCTCATGTGAAGAAGATTACCAAACTTGTGCGCCCCTGCTTGAGAGAGGTTAGAGTTACTTACATTGTACTTCGCATAACGTTTTCATCCAATGGCCTAAGCAACGACCTAATGCACATAGTACCGACTAGGTGCCAGCATTTTCAGCTCGGAGCTTGTACTAAATGGTATAGTCATTCAGAAGCTGGAGTATGAGAGGTGAACAAAATTAAAGACCATCCAACCTGTCATTCTTCTCCGTTGCTTTTCCTCCATATATCAGTATTCTTTCTTGTGTGTACAGGCACCGTCTTTTCGCAGATTGTGTCAAGCAAACCCGCTCGACGAGATGGTTGAAAGACACAGTCCATAACCGGTTTGTACCTGTATCCAAGGGTCCATAGCCATGGGCAAGTCTGTTGCAAATGTCTTTCATCCCAAGAATAAAATGGGCGGTGAAGATGTTATTTACTGCTAAATTATGTTCTTGCATCCTCAGCCCCCTGCAGCCTGAGACCAGTGTAAATGTATGTTACCTAAACCGTGCTCATGCTTCCTATAGCATCCGCAACTTCAAGAAGCCTTGCACGGTTTTATTTTGAGTTGGATCTAGCCTGGGTTTTTATTTTGGTGGTCCCTTTAGAATGAAAAGTTTTGTAACAATAGGTCATTTGTAAATATGTAGTCTGCAGCTCATATGTTTAGCCTTTTTCTATTTTTCCTCCCTTGTGAAGTCGTTTAGCTGCTTCTTGTAACTGAACTTGAGTGGTGTTTAATAATGGAGGTTTTGTTAATGTGATCAACATTATTTTTTCTCTATTTATTTATTCCTCAATTTTCATTCTTACTTGAGCCAGTTTTTAGAAATGCCTTGATGCACTGGTGCTTATTCAACATCAAGTAAATCATACTAACTCCGTTCCAAAATATATGCATTTTTGGATTTGTTTATAGTCAAATTTTTTAACTTTGACTTAATAATATTAAAAAAATTATATAATTTTTAATATAAAAATATATTTTTATAAAAACTTATTTCACTATGAATTCAAAAAATATTATTTTTATATAATAAACATTATCAAATTTTTATTATTTATGGTCAAAGTGATAAAATTTTGACTCAGACTAAATCTAAAAATATTTATATTTTAAAACGGAGTAATAATATGCAAGGATATATCACACATTACACACTACAAATAATATTACTATTATTTTCTAAAAAATATACTTACAATGGAGATGCGCTCCATTATATTAAGAAGAAGAGAAATTGGGAAGAAAATCCATTACAACACACATCACACGCACACTCGCGTCTGTTTCATTTGTTTTTGTTCAATCTCGACCATTCATCCAACGATCTAACGGTGTCTACACAAGAGAAACGCCTCAGAAAACCCTTGTGTTTCTTTCGCCTACCTCCGCCCGCCGCTCCGCCACCGCCACCGCCACCACCCGCCCCTCACCCCGTCACCCGTCGCCATGGGCCTCCTCAAGAACTCTCTTCTGCTCCAAGGTCTCCCTTCTCCCCCTCCCCCTGCCCTCTATGGATCTACCTCTTCTTAGCCAGTGACCCAAGATCCCAAGACTGACTCCTCTGGATGTACTGGCATTGCAGGGCGGTTGCGCGGTGCGGCGGCCTCGATGATGGCGCGGCGCGGTGCGGCGACGTCGACGGAGGAGTACAGGCGGCGTAACTACGCCGACAACGCCTCCGAGTACAACACCGTCATCGGGTCCCTCATCGCCCAGCGCAGGTAAGGAGGCGCTTGGCTTCCGTTCTTATGTTGCGCGCCAAGCGTTCGACGCATTGCCGAGTAGTAGCATTTTTGTTTTTGTGGTTCGGTTTAGTTTTTTTGTCTTGTTGAAGGTGGAATGTGCGTGCGGACTTGTGTTTTCTGGTTCAATTTTGCGCACGGCTATGACCTTGAGTATTCTCGGTTGAAACCATGTGAAAATTGTAGTAGTGATATCCATTACTCCCTTTGGTCCCATATTTCTTGACGTTTTGGACATCGACACGATTTCCAAAATGCAACTTTGACTTCTATTTTTTCCATAAGTTTTTATTTAGAAGTGGCATATGTATACTTTTATGAAAGAATTTTTAAAGACAAATCTATTCATATAGTTTTCACATTTTTAAACTTAACCATTTTAAAGTTATTTGTAATTTATATTTTCAATGTTTGACTCAAGACATATCCAAAACGTCGAGAATAATGGTCCTGGAGGGAGTACTAAACACTGTACTATTTTGTTGGAATGTTGGTGCAGGGAGCGTCCTTGTTTGTGATATAGCTATCTTTGTACTGTGTGAATGAGCCTGGTCCACTGGATTGGCGCTGCCATCTAAAATGGCTTACAGACCATACGTTCTTGGGGTTTAAATACTTGATGCATGCTTTTACATTGTAGAGTTACAAGAAAAAATGAACATGCACCCTCAGTGTGTCGTCTTTCTTGATGTTTTGTGGATTTGCTCTATTTTGTTGATGTTCATGTTTCATTGAGTTATACATTAATGAGCATTACTATTTTACCAGTCTCTGGTATTTTCCATATTGTTTCCCTGATACCGTTCACTTTTCATTTATCCAGCGCAACTGGTTTATATATATGATGTTGCAAATGTGTCCATATAGCTTTCATTAGGAGCTACCATGTCTTATATGTTTCTGCCATTTTCTTATATTGTTATACCTGTCTTGATTATCTATTTCAGTAGAATGAATGTTCGAGGTCAGAAACCTCTAGTTACTGAGACATGTATACTTTTGAAGTCTATAAGCAGTTGCACTCACATTGTTTCTAGGCCCTACCTCCTCCGTGATGCTTATGATGATATGATACTTGACGGGGTGCAGCCTGTGCGAGACACATTCCACTCTCTCATAATTGGTACTATGAAAGGCAGCCGGCTACAAGATGCTCTCTACTTCCGTGATCAGATGAAAGAAATGGGCTTGCAGCCTGATGTTAGACTATCTTTGTTGAATTCATCGCATCTCCCACTGCATCACTGCAGTTCTTCAATTCCATTTATGGGATTTTCAGGCTGATGTCTTGGCGTTTTCAGGTTAACCTGTACAACTTTTTGATCTCCACTTGTGGAAAAAGCAAGAATTCAGATGCAGCAATCATGGTTGGTTATGTTTCCATGTATCTGAACACTGATTTGAATTTCTAGTATTTTATTACTGTTTGTTTCTTCATACTTTTTTTTTGTTATTTATGTTTGCTGATGCTCCCTTCTTGCTACCTATTACAGCTTGTAGAGGAAATGAAGACACATGGCATTAAGTTGAAAGGAGAAACCTACATTTGTTTATTGAATGCACTTGCAGCAACAGGACGTACTGATCAAGTGTAAGGCATCCTTCTTTACAACACTCGTTTGTTCAAACACTAGAAGAATATTGAAGTATGATGTGCTATGCCAATTGTGGTGGTTGGCCACTCTTAACACAGTGACATGAAGTATTAAGAAATATGAACTAGCAACAGATAAGCCAAATCATAACACACATTATATGAGCTTAACTTCTTGTAGGTTGAACATGCATGAGTTATAAAAGACATTATGTTAGGTAGAGTTTTGTTTAAAAGGCATTCTGTTTGGTAGAGTTTTGAATAAAAGACATTCTGTTAGGTAAAGGTTCATACAAACTACCAATCACTGTATGCTGATTGCTGAATATACTTGTTTTTATGGTTTCTCTGAGGGAAAAATTAAAAGTTTAAATAGTACTCCCTCCTTTCCAGTTTAGATGACGTTCTAGCAAGGAACGGAGAAACCAAGGAGTGTCCGATTTTTACTCTGCTGACCCTACTCCCATCCATCCCTGCTCCTACTAATAACTAGGCTAGCAGCAGCATTTAATCAACTTCGTCACTCGATGCGGCTTGGAACGCTGCACTGGAACGAAGGGTAGCAGTGGAAACATTTCTATCGCAGTGGCTTGAAACTCGAGAACGTCATCTAATTTGAAAATTTCTCATGACCCTAAAACGACATCTAAATTGAAATGGAGGGAGTATATAGTTAGTTATGAAGGGGAGCCTTGACGTAGCGGTAAAGCTGTTCCCTTTGTGACCATGTGGTCACGGGTTTGAGTCTTGAAAACAGCTTATTGTAGAAATGCAAGGAAAGTATCGAAAGGCTGCGTACAAAAGATCCCAAGTTGTCGGACCCTATGCAGGGGTTACGTGCACTGGGATGTCCTTATTTTATATAGTTAGTTATAAGTTGGTGATGTAAGAAATGTGTACTAATCTTACAGATTTGATGGCTTAAGATACATTGATTTGCTGGTACATTCATGTTTACACATCCAAATTGGTGTTTTTAGAGTCTAGAATGTAGTTTTTTTTTTGTCGGGAAGGATTTTCAGCTGTCTTATTGTGGAAACATCGTCGGAAGACAACGACTCCATTTGTCCTTTGTTTTCTCGATTTGTTTTTTGCTCTTTAAAAAGGTTTATCCTCAGACCGTCAGACATCAACACCTTCCAGATTGCCCATTTACTTGGTAGCATGATAAAAAACTTGTTACTTTTTCTTCAACAGGTATGCCATAGTTAGTGATATGAGTGCTGCCGGTCTTGGATTAGACAAGTTTTGTTATGCTGGGCTGATAACAGCATTCAAGAACAAGACGCCGACCACTGAGGAGGCTATGGCAAAGGTATGCCATGTGTAAAGATGTATATAAGTAATTTCGATGTTTTCTATTCTGTCCTGATTTTTATAACTCCTTTTTTATGATGCTGGTTTGCGAAAGGGTCTTTAGCCTAGCAGTTAAGGTGGCTCAGTAGCATCCCTCAGGTCCTAGGTTCGACTCTCCGTGGAAGCGAGTTTCAGGCTGATGGTAAAAAGAAAAAAAAATCCCCTCTTCTGTCCCACACCAAAGCACATATCTAAGGCCCGGTCGAAGTCGTTGGTCGCTCATACGGGCTACAGCACTGCTGTTTAAGGTGGGGGGCAGGGGGCTGGGGGTTTTCTCGGCCTATAGTGCAATACCACAGGGGCGGTCTTACCCCTTGCAGATCGAGTTTTTATATGATGCTTGTTTGAGAAATATCTCTAGCCTACGCCAACTTGTTTGGGATTAAAAGACTTGTTGCTGGTGGTGTTATATATGATGCTGGATAGTTCAGTTTTGAACTGACCACCATTGTATCATATATAACTCGCCCTATATAAAAGCTGGAGTTAGTAACCTACTTGTCTTTCATGCAGATTATTGACTTTGTCGAGCAGTCAAAAGGTTGGCAATATGTTGAGAGAATATCAAAGGATAGTGCTGAAAATATAATGATGAATGTTTCAGAGGAAGAACTTTACAACCTACCAACAGCAGAATATATAAACAGACGAGGAGG
This sequence comes from Zoysia japonica, assembly GCA_001602275.1. Taxonomy (NCBI): domain Eukaryota; kingdom Viridiplantae; phylum Streptophyta; class Magnoliopsida; order Poales; family Poaceae; genus Zoysia; species Zoysia japonica. The sequence goes on from BCLF01000016.1 coordinate 2,766,229, forward strand.
TTTTGTCGTTAAACAGTTTACAGTGTATCATGTTGCTACCCATGCTTGTGCAGAATTGGGAAACAAAGAGGTGCTTCATTTTGCCTTTGCATTACCATTCTCAAAAATAAAATAGATGTTTACTGTATATCAGCCTTGATAATTAATGTAACCATGACCTTGTTATTTGTTGATACCCTCAGCATATTGCAATGTCACCAAAGGTGGTAAGATTAGTGCCTTCTGAAATTTCACTTACATCAAAATCGTGCAGGCACTGGAAAAGCTTCTTGATATGTTCAAAAAGGATAATAAAGAAGGATCTATGTACGATGCATTTATTGTGATGCAAGCTATGAGGTAATATATACATTTTTTACGTAAAAGGTAATATCTAATGTTGTTATTTAGTGTTTCTTTCTGGAAGCATGCTGAAAGCTATGATCTGATGTTCTGTCCATTCTATGGTTATTACAAACATTATTTATGGGTCAATAAATACATGATTGCTAAGAAATACCCATTAAGATCTCATTATTGTAAATAAATGAAGAGTATGGAGGAACCATTGCATTTGTAGAGATGAGCCTTCAAGTGACAATTTTTAGCATGGATATCTTAGTTCTAGTATCCCTATGATTGTTTGTGTCTTATCATGCTTTGTCATCTCTGATTCTAGTTGTCTATTTGATCTCCTCGATTGAAAAGGTGTTACCTACGATGTGGAGATATTGACTCTGCAATAAAAATGTTTGAAGAGTACTCAAACTCAAGATCCCCTCCTGCAGAGTTGTATGCGGTGAGTAGAATCTATGAAATAAGTCTAATTCGATCCTGCAGAGTTTGAAACTGACATGTGGACCCATAAACAGTAAAACCACCTCTAAAACAGCCTAGGGTGTTATTTAGATGGCTTTCAATACTTCGGGGGGGGGGGGGGGGGGTTAAGTATCCGGTTTTAAAGGTTGAGGGGTGAAGTGCACCCACCCTCATAGTTGAGGGGGTTGTTTGGACTTATCCCTTGAATTAAATTTGTACATTATGGAAAAAAAATAGTCACACTTGTAGGCTGCCCGAAAACATGAACATTTTCTCAGCTTTCTTATATCTCTAGTAAATTAAAATAATGAGTTAGCTAAACTAGATCCGCGCCACGAAATCAGGTCAGATGCACTGCTGTTTTTTCAAAGTACTCAACAATAGCATTACTTATATGTGGTGGAGATCATTAGCTATTTGGATTTGTAACAAAAATAGTTCACTTTTGTCAAGTGCAAATCTGTCATCTGCAGCATATGCTCCTGCATATGTTTTCTGAACTGTTTCCATGCCATTCAGACACTTGCTGAGGGAGCTATGATTGGGTACACTCCAAGAGGAATGCAAGTTGCTCAAGAAACCTTGGTAATCTTTTTCTTTCACTGTTTTAGTTTTGAATTACAATTATATTGCCTTTGATATTTATGAACTTCACTTGCACAATACTTTTCAGGAGAAAATGGTTTCAAGAAATTTCTTCTTGAATCCAAGGATGGGTACCGATCTTCTACTTGCAGCTGCAGGGGAAAGGGTAAGCACTGACAACTACTGGCCTACTGCCATACCAAAACATGAATTATTTTAATGCTAGTATAACATTTTGAAATGCACATGAATTGCTTCAATGGAATATTGAATGAATTGTTAAATTTATAAATTTCTTCAGACTGGTGGGTATACAACCGCAAATTATGTCTGGGACCTCCTGCAAAGCCGTAAAATCACTCCAGGACTTCCTGCCGTTGAAGCATACCATAAGGGTTTGAAGGTGAGCTTGAGTCTTTCGATCCTGTTATTGAGTACGTTTCAGCTTGGAGGCATCTATATAGTTGCGTATCCTTTTTTTTAACAATACAACACCTTGAAACTAAACTTGACCACTATGAGGAATTTGAAATCTGCTTTTCAGGAACGAGAAATTCCTTCTGATGATCCACGACTTCTTAATGTTAGCCGTGTTCTGGACAACCTGAGCCTCAGGCTCGGACCAAGAAGAAATGCTCAGTAACACAGAAATGTTGATCTTTATGTGTGAGTCGCGGCAAGTTAATTTGTTTTAGTTAGGCTCCTGGATACAAAAGTTTGTTTACACCTGAAAAACCAGACGACCCTGTCAGGATAGCACAAAGCAAGATAAAACCATCAAGCATGACTTACCATGGACAGGGCTAGAGGGGATCAGCCTGAAGCTGAAATCAACTGTATTCAAGTTTTCTAGAGAGACGTTTTGACCTGCCATCCCTGAATTCCAATCCATGTTTTTTAAAAAAGAAAAAAATATATTGGTATGCGCTTGCCTATTGTTGTCAGATTGTAATTTAGAAAGTTGGTCCTGTTACTGGTAGTTTCACTCTTTTATACTAGTACTTCAATTTACGATATTTGGATATTTGAAACTAGGTTGTTTTTTGTGAAGGGAAATAAACAGCAAAAAAAAAAACCTGAAAATGCTGGACACCGCCTGATTCTGACGGTGCAAACGCTGGAACGCCGTGCATCGCTGATGAGCACATTCGGGCCAGATGGTAGTGTCAGATGAACTCGGTGCGTAATCGTCATAACACAACATTTGACACGTGGCGGGACGCAACGGCTAGTAGGCAAAAAATTGACGTCCCCTGCAGCCACGCTGAAAGAACAGCAAGGCCGAGATTAGCCAAAGCCGCACGGCGCTCATCTCGGCCGTCCAACCAGAGCCGGACGTATCTGATCTCCCACGGCCCGGCCCAGCCCAGTAGCCCAGTACCCCCACCAGCGTTTCCGCCCTCCGCGCACGAGTCGGCCCGGGCCGCGCCGCATCACAAATTACCCTTCCAGGCCCCGTCGCCGCGGCAGCCGCCCGCCCTTGACTCGCCGTCGTCGTCGTCGTCGTCGGGGAGCGGGCTCGCGTCCCCGGAGAGAGAGAGAGATAAACCTTTTCCACCAACCGCTAGGAACCTCCTCGTCGTCGCCTAGCTCATTCTTCCTCTGGTCCTCCCGCGTCGAGCATTGGATCTCGCGGCTTCGTGTTCCTTAGCCTAGCTCCCCGCCACGCGCGCCTGGCTCGGGGACCCGAACCCTAGCCCGCGCAGCCGGAGGGACCTGGGTCTGAGTGGCGGAGTTACCTGCTCGCGCTGAATTGTGTAAGCTCGCGGCTTCAGCTCTACTGCGCGTTGGCTTTTGCATTCTATTATGTTTCCTCGCGAGTTTTTTTACCTTCTGGATATTGTACGGTGCTTTGCCTTGTTCGTACGGCTAGGGGTTGGGAACTTGTTTTGTGTGATAGATGCGATTGGTAGCGCGGTTGATTCAACTTGCATATTACAGGAGAGGGAGGGTAGACGTTCCTTTGTGTTGTTCTAACCTAACGTGTTATAGATAGTTGTAGATACGAGAATGGGATTGATGAAATATAGAGAGGTTGAGAGCACCATGGAAGTGATGATTGTGCGTTAGGTTAGGAGACTGATCCTCCCCAAGTTGCTATATCTGCTTTTGTTCCATTCCCCCTTCATCATTAATAATGCCTCACTTACCAAAAACATGTTCCATGATTACATTTGCTGGCTTCAAGTACCATGTGGATTTATGATGACCAGGTAATAAAGAAGACAGTCATTTGATGATCATCTGTCTGGAGAGGGTTGCAGAGTTTTTACTTGAAGGAAATTACTCATGCTAGTCAGTAAAGGGAAGAAAAGTTTCTTGCTTTATTGAAGTGAAGACATGCCAAAGGCAACTCCTCCCAAATTAAGCAAGAACACTGAATTGCAGAAACAATCTGTACCCAATGTAACAAATGGACAAACGAGCTCAAAAGAAATCGTCAATGGTGAGCACCCTATCAATGGTGTGAAACGCATCAGCACGTGGGTCTGCAAAAATTTAGCCTGTAAAGCTGTTATACCATCAGAAGACTCCTTCTGCAAGAGGTGTTCCTGTTTCATTTGCCACAGGTTTGATGACAACAAGGACCCAAGTTTATGGTTGGTCTGCGCGTCTGAAAATGATGGAAAAAATTGCTGTGGCTCTTCATGCCATATTGAGTGTGTTCTACAAGACAAGAGAGTTGGATGCTTTGATATCGAGAAAATTATACATCTTGATGGTAGCTTTTCGTGTGCTGCATGTGGAAAGATTTCTGGAATACTAGGGTAAGTATTGTTTTTATTAACTCTTAAGTCTCATTATTTCTTTTGCTTTCTTACTTTATTTCTTCCCTGAGTTCTATTATGATACCTTTTTCTTGTGATACATGTATAATTGTTCTTTTATTCAATTTTAATTATGACACATCACACACAAGTATTTCGACATTCTTTCTGTTTTATGACACGTCTTGTGGCTCATATATTATTCTGTCTCATGGAATTTGATTGGCTCATTGGTCTTATGAATTATGTAATTAATGTGTATTATGTCTGCAATTATTTTAGAAAGTATGTATTTAACTTCTTCTCTGTCGCAAAAAGAACTTCAGCGAGAACTTGCAGCAGCATTTATAATGGACACAATATTTGGGTCAACTAGGTTACTTCATTAATCTTTACATCGGATATTGGTCCTACAGAGTTGTTCATCCCATGTCTAACATCCCCTTTTCTAGAAGCAAAGATCCCTTTTTGGAAAAAAAAAAATGTAAAAATATTCATCCTGGATTAATAAACATGAGGATGGAATCATAGATTTTTTAAAAAAAAAAACATTTAGAGCATTCTGAGGCTAAAATTGTAGTTCAAGAAAACAAGGGCAATTTGGGCCTAAAGATGTTTTCCTGACCCAAAACGACACCATGTAATCTGTTCCACATACTGCCATCTTAAGATTATCTATTAAAAGTTTAGTTCAGTTGAAATGACGTGCCTCCTGTTAAATAGTGGTATCAGTTTGCATAGATACAGTATGCACTTGCAGCATTAGTGGAACATGTTCTCTTTGTCTTGTAATCCTTTAGTATCTTGTATGGTTAACATGTGTTATCCTTTGTAGCAGTTATTTGAAAAGGCAATTAGTAATTGGAAAAGATGCTCGTCGAGTAGATATTCTCTGCCACCGCATTAACCTGACCTATAGGCTACTGGAGGGAACTACGCATTTTAAAGAATTGCATGAGATTATTGAAGATGCAAAAGAAAAATTGGAAAGTGAGGTTGGTCCACTTGATGGAATGTCAGCAAAGATGGCACGCGGTATTGTAAGCAGGTCATCTGTTGGTATTGATGTGCAAAAGTCATGCTCTGTAGCACTTCAGAAAGCTGACAATTGGTTGAGTTCTCCTGACCTGCATCTTCGAGGTAATGGCCCTTACAATATTTGTGGCATCATGATTTTGGTTTGACTTTGCAACTAGAGGCTTATGCAGTTTTTTCTTTGCAGTTTCATTACCTGCAGCCTGTAGATTCAGATTTGTAGATATAAAATCTTCTTCGCTTACTATCATTTTAAAAGAAACATCATCATCCGACACTATCGAGGGTTATAAGCTTTGGTTTTGGAAGTGCAGAGAGCAACCAAGTATGGAAAACCCTGTAATTGTGCCCAAAGATGAAAGACAAATACTAGTCTTTAACCTTTCTCCATGCACTGAATATTCTTTCAGAGTTATATCATTCACAGCTGATGGGATCCTTGGCCATTCTGAATCTAGATGTTATACTGGAAGCAGGGATATATCTTTCAAGCATGCCACACAGAATACAGCAGGAGGAGCCACACAGATGGAAAAAAGAGACAGGATCGAGTCTTCTAAGTCTAAAGGATTCAAGATCCGAAATATATGGCAGACCTTCCAGGAAAGGTGGTCTGAAGAAGGTTATTTTGAAGGTTTCTGTGAAAATATGCATGAAGGCTCATGTAGCAGAAGTACCATAGAGGCAGAGCAGCCAGGTAACAGTGAACAAGAACTGTTGTCAGGTGCTTGTCGCCAACTTCGTTTTAACCCATCTTCTGTTCCTAACCTAAATGCTGCGGTACGCATGGCCATGGATTATCATTCAAAAAAGAGACTTATAAGATCAAATGACAGTGGTGACTCGGAGACCTGTGCAGGTGGCTGGAATGTAGAACCACCTGCTGTTGAATCTCGGCCATATGGCAAGCTTAGGAAACTCAGTAATGGATGTGAACAGGATGATGCTTCTGCTATTTGCCATGAGAAACAGATTTCTGGTGCGAGACAGTTGAGTGAGGATTATGAGCATTGTATAAAATTAATAAGGCAGTTGGAATGTGATGGATACATTGAGAGTGACTTCAGGAAGAAGTTCCTTACTTGGTATAGTTTAAGGTCAACAGGCCAAGAGCGTAGGGCTGTGACCACATTCATCAATACATTAGGCGAAGAGCCAAGCGGCCTGGCAGAGCAACTTGTTGATTCTTTTGGAGAAATTATAAACTGCAAGAAACCAAAAGCTGGTTTCTGCAATAAGCTATGGCATTAGGACAAAGGATGAGAGTTCAAGATATCGCTTACTCACTGATATCCATATTCTTTTTTCAGATCAGTGCAGTTTATTCGTCCAATTTGACAGCAATGGAAATGGGCTTTCGTGAATAGTAGGCAGCATATAGCTTGTGCACTGAAATAATTCTTTTTTCCACCAGGATGTCGTGGAAACATTTTCTCTTTGGTTCATTGTTCTTGGTCCGGGAATGGTGGTAGAATGTTAACTCCTGCGTATCAGCTTATGTTGTAGTTCCACGGATAATTTTTTGTTGTCGTTCCTTTGCCAGCAAGGCATATATTGTTGTAAATGACAGTTATAAGTCTTTTGACTTAGTTTTTTGGTCGGTGTTTCACTTTCTTTATTGTACTATACATTCGTGGTTTGGTGGCAGTGGAACTTGTTAGCCTGCTTGTCGAGTTTTATGCCAGGCTGCAATAGCAGTTTGCTTCGCTACCTCACTGGCCCAGTTCATGTCCGTCCCAAACACAGGCCATTCTTCCGCTTTTGTGTAATTTGCTTGCAACATCTTGGCACAATTACTGCGTTCATGAATTACTCCAATCGAGTATTACATCTGGTTTTTCGAATGCTAAAATATCTTCTAATTGGCATCTAATGCCTGAAGGTAACATCGGTATTCAAAAAAGAACAAATGTTTGAGTCCAGTACCACCTCCTTTTATGATGCACCTAGGAAGGCTATGACACAGTTAACAGCGTCATCAATTAAGCTCCAGCCTTTCTACATTCTTGCCTAATTCCATGCGGTCAATCAATCCCCAAATGAATGACTGGCTTGCAACCGGACCTTGAGCACTATCTGAAATTTGAAATAAAAGTTCACAACAGTTGCTCTTACGAAAACAACGTTATTCTCTTAGTTCGGAGACTCCACGGGACTAATAACATAACCACCACCAGGCATGAACGAGAGAAGTTTGACATTCTTTGGTGCTGACTTTTCATCCATCACATATTGACATCACTCTTTCCAGTTTAGTCGCTGTCCCAATTTTCATCACTATTTTTGTTCACATTACCAGTCTTGTCACCATGCCTGTCAATACTATCATCCTCGCTACTGCTGTGATAATTTGACAAATTCGTCTTATGAGCACCTGAGTTTGTTTTTAGCCTTCTATAATCCGATCCCCACAAATCATCATCGTCAGAGCCTAACTCATCAACATCACTGTCTCTGAGCATACTGCTACCTGGAGCACCAACTGAGTTCAGTGGAATTTGATTGAAACTACTGGATCCCTCAGTAATGGAATTATTCCTGCGGTTGGGTCTATTATGCTTATTTCTAGTGCTTTCAAAATGCCGAGGATGCTCATCAGCAACATCTATATCACCCAGAACATCATCCTTGTTGTCACCAGAGTCCCATTCTTCACCTGGTGCCTCAACGTCGGAATCATCATCCCACCTCCTAGCATCTGGTGTCCTTCTGTTGCTATCTGTTCTATACCTTCCTTGTCCTCTATCCTCAACATTTGAATTGCCGTAGCTTCTACGGAAACTTCTCTCATCCACCTCTCCCCTAGGAATAAAATTATGCCTGCGACCGGATCTGTTATTCTCATTCCTCGAACTCTCAAATCTTTGAGGATGCTCATCGTCTGAGTCCCATTCTTCACCAGATGCCTCGACCTCACTATCATCATCCCATCTCCTGGTATCTGATGTCCTATTGTTGTTATCATCTCTCCTATATTTTCTATATCCTCTTTCCTCGTCATCTGAGTTTTCATAGCTTCTACCAAAACCCCTCCGCTCACCTAACTCTTCTCTTTCCCAATACCGCATTCTTGAAGATTCTTCTTTCTCTGCAGCCTCTTCTTCCTCCCATTGCTTCTCTGCTGCAGTTTCTATCTCTGCAATGAAGCGATCAAGCTCCTCCTGGTCGCTATCTTCAGATGGATGATCATGTTTTTCTTTCATTTCAGTAGTCCCTGCAGCAGATTGTGTATCCCCGCGGAAAACATAGGGAGTACCTTGCTGTTCATCTATGGCTCGAAAAAATGTCGAGGCAACACGCTGGATGCTGGCCATAGCAACTGGGTCCTCTGGATTGATACCCTTGCGACGAAGTTGTGTTTCTATTTTCTTGATGTTTAATTTCTGTGATTCAAGTGCCTGCTCAAATCTAGCTTTGAATAAAGCCTGCAATCAGGATAATTGTAGCAACCCAAATCAGCCATAGCAAAGATAAACAATTTAAGTATAAGTATATTTATTCAGCATTTAATAGTCTTGCAAAGACAAGAAGTATTTGGTTTGAAAAAGATAATACTATGTTGATTAGGATTACTCATACGAATTTAAAAATGTCATGCAAATAATATATATACTCCAAAACATGAGAAAACACTGAAACAGGAATGGATGTGAAACAAATGCTAACAGAGAAGAACCACAAGCATATGTTGCAAGGTACTGACCTTCCTTTTGGTAAGTGTGTTGAAAGGTATTAGGTTCTTTGGTTGACGGTAGTTCCGTCCTCGAAACATGATAATTGTTTTGGTATTATGAATGTTGATGACTATTCCACCGCTCAATCTTGTCAGCATTGCTGCCATTTCCTTAATTTTTTCCTTTGGAAAGTTGTCACAACAAACTTGCACCGTCTCATGGAATTTCCAATGCATATGCATGTTTTGAACAACACCTCCAAAGACTCCACGAACTCCAACAGGCACATAATTTCTGTTTCTGAATCCGATCTTCTTGTAAGCTTGTAGTTGTTCAGCGGTTAACAGCTCAGGATCATGACGAGGAGCTGGTAATTCTGGTAATTCATACTTCTTGAGCTTTTGTAGAAGTAAAGCAACCTTTTTCTTGGCCTGGATAAAAGAATCTTAGATTATGACAAGCCGGTTGTTTCTCTACTAAAAGAAACAGGTCACAAGTAGAACTTAGGTTTTCATAATAGATCTGGAAAGTATATTTTTTCTAATAGGTGACCTAATTTGACAAATGAATATAAAATATCCAATCAACAATCAACTATCAACTATACCATCTGTAATTTCAGGGACACTGATTTCATTTTCAATCACAAAAAGAGCATAGCAACTCCATTCATTATAAATCACTTTTATTCTTTGTGAACACCAGGAATAATTCAAATGGCTTCCAATATACCATGACATACTTAGAAAGAATTTGGCGACATGGTTTTGAGCTAGTGAAACCTTTGAATAAATGGGTATCATAGCATGATTATGCAATGCATTCAATTCAGGTCTTCAGGTGCAATGTTTGGTAGGTGAAACCACATAAGTTAGTTTGATTGAAGGGGAGTTGGCAGAGGGTTTTCAATGATAAATATAAATCAAAGCTTGCATCTGACAGGGCACCAGAGTTCAAGGAGTGAAACCCTCTATATCTAAGCACATCCAACATTTCTACTTTGTTCCTAATCATGGGCAGGTGGAGGGAGGGGAATGTCGGTGTAGTCATTACCCTTCGCAGCTGGTAGATGAGCTTCTCGTCGTCGGTCATGAGCTTCTTCCTGAGCTTGACGGCGCGGCGGAGCTCACGCTGGGTGCGGCCGGTCTCCCTCGCCATCCGCTTCTCCACCTTGCTCCGCATGCTCCTTCCCTTGGAAGTCGACATCGCCCGTCGCCACCCGCCGACCGCGCCCGCCGGCAGAATCCCTGCGGACACCGCCGCCTCGCCCCCATCCCTCGCCGCGAGACCGCCGGCGCTGAACCAACATTCGCGCGCGCGTCAGAGGTCGCGAGGAAGTGCGGAACGGCAGTAGGTGCTGTCAGAGGTGATAGGGACAGCGGCGCGCACCTGCGACGGAGCGACGAAGACGCTGCTCGGAGAAGGTTCCGGAGGGCCCACATCATCGGCCGGCCGCCGCCTCCGGCGACGGGTGTCGGGATGGCGGAGGCGGGTTTAGGAGGCGGCGCGGGCGGGGCCGATAAACCCTGGACGCCGCGGCGCGGGGGTGGGTTGGGTTGGCCGGTTGGGAGTGCGGCGGCGAGGAGCTCCGTTGGCCGTCGGATGCGAGGGGGTGGATGTGAGCCGTGCGATCTGTGTGAGCTGGGGTCACCGTGATTGGCAATCCACAGCAGTCCAACCAGTGGTAAGCAACACGTAATTTTCGACCTTCCAAAAGGCGACTGAGCTATTTATTTTTTAAAAAACAAAATCGGTCAGTTAATTTTATAAATTTAGTAATAAATAATATTATTAATAAAAAAATCCTGACCATGTAGCAGAGGAGCCCATTAACAGCGAAGTGTGAGCGACACCGCTGACACCATGAGCAGCTGATAAGCCGAAGTCCCACAAAAAAAAGAGAGAACATGGCCCATGCAGCCCAGCGTAGAGTCCAGTTTGAATGAATTTTATTTAATTTTTTAGAAATTAGTTCAATTTTATAGGTAAATGTAAAAATATGGATTTTTTCCCTGAGTTTCAAATGGGTCGGCAAAATGGTTGGCATTGTTGAGTACATACTGATATATTAGAGAATACTGCTTTTATAAACAAAAGCTGGAATAGCTCAGTTGGTTAGAGCGTGTGGCTGTTAACCACAAGGTCGGAGGTTCAAGCCCTCCTTCTAGCGTTTATTTTATAAAATGCTTCCTTACGTCAAGACCTTTTTTTTTTGTTGAAATTTGGTCAAGACCATTATGAATGTTTCATGCTCATTCAGATTCATCAGTCTCCAAGAGAATTTTTGTAACGCAGTTTAAATGAAGTCTTTTGCCCTAGCTAGCAATCGTGCCTCCACGACTTTAAGCTTTCATCGACACAGGCCTCCGACAAATTGAATTCATACGCAACTTCTCACTGTTCTACTTGCGGTAGAAAGCCTACTAGAGAGTTCCTTTTATTTCCACATCTCATTGAAGCAAAGTTGTTCAATAGATGAATCAACTAGAATGTGGGTATAAGCAGTATGCAAAACGCACCTAACAAATTGCTCAAGACCATTCCGTAAATTGTTTACAAACCAGAATTTCGCAAACATAAATTTCATTTGGGTCACTCAAAGCAGACACTGAACTTGAGCACAACTTAATTTATTGCTGAGATACCTATAAATTTATAAATTCAACATTTCACAATACAATTCACTTACAAACATTTACGCTCCACAAAGAGCAAATGAAAAGCCTCAAGTCTCAGAGAGCAATCTTTAACTCAGAAATCAGGTGGCTTTTTATAGCTGTTTTGCTTAGAAAGCATACTATGCTGCTGCAGGGTACACAAATACAGTAAGATTTAATTTGAATAAACAATCTAACCATGTACACACACTACAGTTACAGGTGAGCTATGATGGCTTTAACGACACCAGACTTGATGATCAGCATGGCAATCTTCTCCTCAAACGCTGAACTGACAGGTTATGAATCAGATTGGGAAGCACATTTTGTCTCCTGCAGCCTAAGTTCTATCATGCCACTTCCCAATGAGGAGCTTGAAGACATGGTACCCACATAAACTTCAGTTAACACCGATGCATCAAAATGGACTGCCAGGGAACTTTTCACAAATGGTTCCACGATGAGCTGTTGGTTGATTCTTCTTCTGAGGTATAACATATGTATCTTAAAACTGCAAGAAATTTACAGAAAAAAAAAGAGATCTTGAAGACGGAGGTGGCACTGTCATTCATATGTAAGCAAGAGAATTCCTATCACTGGCAGCATGTGGCCGCCCTCTGGTTGGAGTAGGTGGCCGTTGAATGTTAAGTTCCTACAAACAAACATAATTGCAAGCTCATAAGTTAATATATTATTACACCTGCAATAGAAGACAAAAAATCGTTCCAATTTAGCCTTAATTGATGTCCATCAATATTATTGCCAAATGTTCTCACTTGCAATCAAAAGCAATTTCCATCACCAAAAGGATGATGTCTCACCTGCATCCATGTGGCATCCCCACGCTCAGGGGAGGACTCAGGTGAATTGACAGGTGGTGGAAGTGGATGAATTAACTTTGGCACGATAACTAATCCCCTGCCAACCACAAGTATTGCCCCAGCATTGTTTGCAGTACCTGGAGCATGAACAGTCTCAGGAGTCAGGAAACAGAAAGTCCCGTAACATTAAAACTGAGCAAGAATGTGCAAGATACATACCACAATAGTTAGTTGCTGAAAATAAAGTGATCAATTGTCCATGAGCAAAACGCTCGAATCCATCCATAACACATTCATGGGCTCTTATGATCAATTGCAATTTGTTACGCTTACAGAATTCTGTTACTCGATCAGGCTGTTAAGTTTTAACATAGAGAGTTTACACAACAGAGCAAGCAATAAGATTAATTGTTGAAAAAGAAGACAGTTGTAAAGAAGAAGAATCATATGATCGTACCCCAAATGTCACTAAGCCAGGCCCTCGTGCATTTGGTCTCAAACCCTCTACACTATCATTCTCTGTAGGATCAGACCTACATTAACAAGAGAAGAATACTCATCAATCAGTAATATCTGGATGCAAAGAGACCGAAAAGAAAAAAAAAAGAGAGACACCAAGTACCATAGAAGGTCCATAAGGATAATGGACCCAACATCCATTGTGATAGGCCTTTCAAGTTTCTCAATTTGCTCCACAGTGTTTATTGACCTTCCAATGCCACCATGCATGCAAATAATTTTCTTTTCTATCATCGCAGCAAGCGGGAGATAATTAAACAGTTGATTAAATCTTGTCCAGGCCCATATCCCATCACTTTCACCCTGCATAAAAGGGTTTATTCAACTGATGCATCTAATTTTTCAGATCAGAAAAATATATGAAGCATTATCATGCCTACCATTCTCTCGATGCATTCGATGCGGAAGCCAAAAAGAGCATTGATGTCAGCAGCTTCATGATTTCCCCTGATCAAATGCACATTTTCAGGGTACTCTATCTGCATTTTTTTTTTCTCAAAGGATCAGAACAAATTTCTATACAAAATGGTTGTGGTAACAGTAAACCATATCAGTACACAACATCGGCACTCACTTTTAGGGCAAGAAGCAAAGTTATTGTTTCCAAGCTATGCTGACCTCGGTCAACATAGTCACCCAAGAAGAGATAGTCAATATAGCTAAAAAGAAGAAAACAGGAGTTAGAAAAGGGGAAACATCGAGTTCAAAATGTATGACAGAATATGAAGACTATTTTACAATTTCCAGTTCATTGGTTTCGATTACACATTCACAGAAAAATAGAGTCAGGAGCTACTTACGTTATATCACCAGCAGTTGACGGAAAACCGTATTCATCAAAAAGGCGCATAAGGTCCCCAAACTGCCCATGAAGATCACCGAATACTTTGATTGGTGCTTTTAATTGTAGAACAGTTGGTTCTTGCATAAAAATCTGCTCAGCAGCATAGCAGAGCTCCCCAACTTCATAAGAATCAAGGAAAAAGGTCCTGTCTGCAGGAGCTTTCCAATTCCTTGGCTTAAGTAAGTAAGAGATAACCTGAACAAAAGATAGTAAGAACAAACAATTCCTTCCAGAAATTCAGAAAATTAAAATACAATGGAACATACCTTCTTATGCAAACCTTGTGGGGATCTTTGTCTATTCAATGTTTTTTTGGGTGGATATGATTGGTCATTATTTGAAGGGTGCATTCGTCTGCTTTCATTCTCAAATTGATCCAGTGAAAGCTGTCGGACCATACATCCTAAATCCCCCACTGCTTCTTTAGCAACTACAACCTTCAGAAGTGAAGATCAGGAGCACAGGATCAAGAAATAGACAAATAGTGTCAACAGAATATCGAGTAAGTGTTAAGCGTTCAAATGCTAAGGAAATGGAAGGAATTTTAATCAAATTACATACTGCTCTAGAATGTAGCTTCACATCTGGTTCTTGGGAGCCTCCCTCATCAAAATCTTCAGGCATTGGTGAAGTTTCACTCAATGGGGACTCAGATCCTATTCCCTCTGAGAGGCTATCTTCTGAAGATGCTGCAGATGCTTCCTTAGCAGCTCTCCATACAGCGCTAACAGCTTCAGCTTCAGCAGTTGAGGCCTCAATTAACATGTCAATCGACTTCTTGTCCGTGCTGAAAAATTATGTGAAATCATTTGACTTTCACAATAAAAAAACTACAAGTACTGAAAATGGTAAATTAGATAAACTCGAAGCTGTTCCTTGCCTGTTACTTGGAGGTTGCTGTACAGGAGAGCCTGAACTAGTATGATCTCGATATGAATTTTCTGCCCTTGGGGCTCTATCAGCACCGTACATAGATGAGGTAATTTCTGACTGGAAAGGTGCATTCTCAGCAACAAGGAAATCATCAAGGAGGATATCTGTCACAACAATGTGTATTAGATCCTAGTGACCAAAATTTGATGGTAAATTAATCATCAATTCAAAATTTTACTAGGTATAACTACAACTGAGTTCACTTGCCCTTCTACCTAATCATTTCCAAGAAACATCAGTGGATTGCTAAACATAAAAATAAATACTAAATATTTTAATGTTACGAGCTACACTGCCGGAAGAAAACATTAGGACACTAATGCTATTTACTAACAAAAAAATATAAATCAGAATATAATAGACATGGATCGATTTAAAACATGTTCCCAGGTGAACCAAACAAAAATGCAAGCCCAGAACAGGATATCCATTGTCAGTTACCTCCCCTCAATCCACCATAAATGTATATCTGAGAACCAACAGAGGCAGCTGCATGACGACAGCGACGAAGTAGTTCTGAAGAAGCATCATGCTCACTAGATGACTTTAAAGTGCGAGACGTCACAATGCCATTTCTATCCAACCAAACTCCAGCAGCAGTGTCCAGGACTTCAGAAAGAGTGGTTTGATCAGGCCAAGAGATAAATAGATGTATCTGAAAGGGGCTCAAGAGATAAGCTCACCAGCTATTGCACCCTCTCCTTCAATAGCTCTCCCTCCTCTAAGGACACCTCCAGTAACATGCAACCGAGCACCAACAAAAACCTAGAGCTTAAGGCCATTAGGAGAAGCAAAGCAAGCTAACATGCAAAACTTAAATTTACAAAACATAGTTGTATCAGGACTCAGCAGCAAATTATGCATATTAACTGGGCCTGATAATGGCACAAATAACTATTGACATATGATATACTTACAGCTGCATGCTGATATCTTGGAGATGGAGATGTCCCTGGGGCTAGAGTCCACTCCCACTGGCCATTTGTGTGCATTAGTAGTCCATATGCATCAGAAAGTGGCTGCAAACAAGCAACAATCATGAATACATTTCAGAACCTTTCAGCCGACATCCCAAGCTTGAAAAAACTCAAAACTAAGAACAGTCAGGCGATCCCAGTGGGGTTTCAATACGATTTTAACTTCCATTTGGCAAGTTGTAACCAGGCATGTGCGAAACGATAAAAACAAAAACTTTCACAATAAACCCATCATGATGCCGATAAATAACAGCATAAATATTTTTCCACTAAGGTTCCATTTACATGGCAACAATTGTTCTGTAAATGTGATCATTGCTTAGCTTAGTAATATCACAAAGACGTCAGATTAGAAAAATCTTGGTAATAGCTGTGGATCTGACGCAAAATGAAATTACAAAGATGAAGAGTTTCTTCTTGTTGTTGCTTTACTACAACAGCTAAGGTAAGTAGAAAATATGTAAAAACTAATGAGGAGTTTCATTTTTTTTCCTACCATAGAAACATATGTGTTTCTCCGGTTAGCCAACTATATACTAGCAGCCAGCATCACAAAAAAAAAAACTAAAATAGCAAAAGCACAATATTTCAAATCCATCTAACAGTAACAAAAGTATAGAAGTGTACCATTCCAGAAGCATCCCTTCCACCACAAAGTAGAAGCATGCCATCAGAGCGTGCACTAGCAGTAGCATACCTGTCATGATTTTAAATCAGCTCATAGTAAAGGATGGCATACTTATTAATATGTGAATCAAACGCTTTTAAGATGCATAACAGACCTAAGTGCCAATCTATTATCACAAATAGAGGAGATAGCAATTATGTGGTGTATTCTACAACTCCATGGTCTCTTTTTAGTGCAGATGCTTTCACAAACAAATACTCCCTCGATTTTTTTTTTCCTTGGCATTCAGACAATGCAATTATGTAATTTGCACTAAGTTCTTTTTTTTTTGAAAAGTGAAAGCAGCCGACGAAAACCCCTGCTGCGATCAAAAAGAAATCAGAGGGAGTAGCATACAATTAGTTAAAGGCAATAAAGTATTACAATCGCTCACCAGTACAGTTGGAAAGCAAGTTCAAAAAAAAAAGTACAACTTCCAAAAGGGATTAAGGGAGTAGTTAAAGTTTGCACAATAAAAAAATGGAAATAACTAGGATCTCATTAACCAACTTAAAATGTGCAGAATGGACACCAAGGAAGTGGCAGAAAGCCGAAAGAAACAGTAAGAGTATATATTAAGATAATATATCGGTCAAATAATATGGAATAAATCCCTTTTAAGTCCCTGAATCAACTTACATTCTCGCAGAAGGTCTATCACCTTCAGGGTTAAGTTTCTGCCACCTATATGGTTTCTGTGCTGTGTTCAAAGCCCAAGCATCTGACAGTACCCTTTTTCCTGTACCAGAAGATGCATCATGAGCCCAGAAGATTACATAAAGAATTGGCCTCAAGCCCTCGAAATTCGAAAATATAGAAATAAGAAAAAGACAAAGCATTGTAATACAGATCAGTATTTCAGGCTACATGTTAAGTATAATAGCTAACAGAGTAACACCATATGGCTGGCATATAATAAGGGACAAGCAAACCATATTTTATTGCTAAGAACCAGAAAACTGAAACAATATGTACTCCCTCCGGTTTTAAAATATTGACACCATTGACTTCTAACATTAACTTTGACCATTCTTCTTACTCAAAAAAGTATGATAAATATAATATATTTATTATAATTTATCTTATCATTAGTGGTATTTGGCACACGACTAATAATTTTAGATATTTGAACAATTTTTTTGAATAAGACGAATGGTCAGAGTTGATGTTAGAAGCTATGTTTTTAAGGCGGTAAGGCGAGGCGGGGCGCCTGGCCCCCTTCCAATTGCCTAGGCGACGCGTAGGCGTTCATAAGGCGAGGTGGGGCGATGCCATACTAATCTGAGAAACAAGGATGCATGCATCCTGGAGGGAAGAAAAAAAAGAGAAAAAAGAAAGAAGAAAAGGAAACCTAAAAGGAAAAGAAGGCCCAGCCCAACAACAGCCCAATAACCTTTCCTCAACCCTACTACGTACATTGATCTGTGGGGGTTCACGGTAACTCTCCCACGCACGCATCCAGCACCGGCACTCTCACACTTGCTCTCTCCTCCCTGACGCAGCGACGCCACCCTCCCTCCCTCCCTCCCACGCATCAGCTTGCCCTCAGATCTGAAGCCATCTTTGACCCTTGTAGATCGTGCGACACCGCAGCAACTGGAGAAGCCACGCCAGTTCTCCTAGGTGCCAAGGCGATGCTGTATGGGCAAAGGCAGACGCCATACCCGGTCCTAGCAAGGTGGGCAGGACGCCCAAACCGCTGGCTCACCTGGACGCCAGGACGACGTCGCCTAGGCGATGCCTTGAAAATCAAGATTATAAGTCAACGGTGTCAATATTTTAAAGCCGGAGGTAGTATTTAACTTCTCTTCTAAAGAAACATTAAGCTCCTGTACTTATTCTTCTTTCTATAATATAAGAATGCGCAAAACTAACATAGCCAACTCTATCTTATTAGAGCAATTTTATCTGAAATTGTCATCATAATGAAAAAAATTTGTGTATTTATGTATTGTGCAGAGCCATAACTGAACAGAAAAGATCAATGTTACAAAGAGCTCTGCTTAAGTCAGATCTAGTGTTACCACTCTGGAACCCTTTAAAAGTAAATGGCAGCATGGTTTATGTAGCTCCCGCTTGCATAGGGTCCGGGGAAGGGTCCGACCACTTTGGATCTTTTGTATGCGGCCCTTCCCTAATTTCTACAAGAGGTTTTTCAGGACTCGAACCTGTGACCTCATGGTCACAAGACAACAGCTTTACAGTTGTGCCAGGGATCCTCTTTAATCCTTTAAAATAAATATGACGACAAAATATACTATTCTGAAGCTCCACTATGGCGCTATTCCACTTATGTACTAAATGAAATCCAGGGAAAGCCATAAAGAAAAGAGAAGTTGAAGGAGTGCCACTACTCAAATAAAACAGCATTCCAGAAAGCAAAATGTGCGATGTCATTGTAATTATTGTACAAATTCATTTAAGGAAGGTTTGCACCTAAAGAACTAACCATCATTTCCCGAAACTGTGACAAGATAACGCTGAGCTACCAAATCCATGCAATGACCATAGCGAGGACCAGGCCCAGCCCCCTGAACAACAACCCTGAATTAAATGACAGAAAAGGAATATCAAACCACAACCGACAATGAAGCCGAAAAGGAGAGCATACCGAAAACAAACAAAAAGAGCATATTTGGCATTAACCAACCTGTGCCATTTAAACTTGTCGTTTGTCAGGTCAAGGACATAGAGATCATCTGTCGAGTGCCCAGCTGGCCCAATCCCACCCTACACACAAACTGAATCACTCACAACAAAGCTAATGGCGCCTAAACAAAGATTCAAATATTCCAAGCTCCTAATACCTGGAAGACAACCATGGTACCCACACAAGCTGCAGCATGTGCGGCCCTCGGCGATGGAGGCTCTCCAGCAGGATGTAATCTGCAGAAATGTAGAATTCATAACAAGAATCGTGATCCCTTTTGCGACAAATTATGTTAAGCAAAGTAAAAGCGCATTAGTAGTTAGAACAGGGTCGCGTTCCAGATAAGCAAGCACCAAATGGATTGAAAACATATGATTCTACACAATTGCGAGCGGGATCAGAATTAATCAAACTAACCCAACAATCAACACATTAATCTAGTACTATCACCATAGCATCAAAATTGATGCTAAGAAATGGTCGTACAAGCTCCAAACAAAGATGAGAACTCGAAATTGAGCTCAATTTGCACCCAACAGGAACGCATCGGACAAAAATCTAAACACATTCGGCGGTTGTACCTTGTCCACTTTCGTTTCTCCACATCGTAGGAGTGCACCGAGTTCGTCACCCCAGCGAGTCCTTCAGTTACAGACCCAAACAAACGTCAGATCACAGACCCATGAATCCCAGAAGAAGAATCCAAAAGCTTAGCTAGGTAAGGAGAAGGGAGCACCGAACTGATGCCCGGGAGGCCGGATGACGCGCCGGCCTCGATGGCGGTGGCGCCGCCGAAGAGGATGAGCCGCGGGCCGTGCCCCTTGGTGGGCGCGACGGCGGTGAGCGAGTGGCCGCACCTGAACCCGGGGTTGTCCTCGCCCGCGCCCTCCCACCCCTCCACCTTCCTGTACGCCGGCGCCGGCACCACCCACGCGCCCTTCCCCGCCGTCCCCATCCCTCGCCGCCACGCGGAACCCTAGCTCCTCCCCGAGCTACACCTTCAGTCCCAGACGCCGCCGCCGTAGCCAGCAGCAGCCGCAGCGTGGGATCCGGGGAGATGGGGAGTGAAGCTGTAACGAGAGAGAGGAATTCGGAGGTGGACGGGAGAGACGACGGCCGCGGGGGCAGGCAGAGAGTGGTGGGGAGCGCGGTGGGGACCAGACGTCGGTGAGCGGGATTAATTTTGCGGGGCCCGAGCGTCGGCGACACGCTGGTAAGTACGGCTGTGGGCGTCGGGAGTCAATGGGGTCTCTGTCATCGACAGACAGCTCACAGGGGTTGGGGGAGGAGTAGTAGTAGTACGTCGGAACGAAGTAAATGGCGGGCGCGGCCGCCGCCGCCTGCGAACTGGGATGTGGGCCCCACCCACGGACATCACTTGTTGCCGGTTTTTGATAGGTGTTCCGGACCTCCAGCATGAAAGCTGACGCGACGCGGATGGTTCCTTTTGTTTTCCTCTCGCTGAAATGGTTAATTTTCTCTTCGATCGTTTAATTTGGTTTATCTAAAATATTTTTGAACAATGATTAGAAAATTTAAATCGCTAACATCTTTTAATCGATATCAACAGTGGAGAAGCTAGAGACAATTTGAGGGGTGCATTGAATTTTTTTATGTAAGTGTGAATATGGTGAAAATTTAATCAAAATCACTAATTTTTTACTTTTTCGTGGATGCACCCGCACCCTCCTACGGTGAACTTGGCTCCGCCACTGGATATAAATCCTCAGGTACCTTGAGAAAGGTATTATACAGGACA
The DNA here is from genome assembly GCA_001602275.1 of Zoysia japonica. Lineage (NCBI taxonomy): Eukaryota > Viridiplantae > Streptophyta > Magnoliopsida > Poales > Poaceae > Zoysia > Zoysia japonica. The sequence continues at coordinate 2,786,916 of BCLF01000016.1, forward strand.
TGCAATTTTGCGATGTTGTTATCGGTACAATCTTAATATATAACACGAGCCTGATCAATATAAGTCGAAGTAAGGTCTCAAATGAGCACAATGCATTTAAGAAAATAGTCTTGTTGGATCAAAATATATGACATTGGATGCTTGTTGCCCTTAAGTTTATTTACTCAAATTTAAAGGATGTATGAAAAAAGTATAATAATTCAGTTACATATCGTATAGTTCCTAAACAATTTAGAATAATTAATGATTATTTTTCCATATGGTTGTCAATTCACAGTAACCATGACGCATGGTTTTTTTGTTTAGCACGGTATAATATCCAGTCATAGCTAGCGGTACGACAGTCAGAAAAAAAAAACTACTTGTATGGCTGCCTTTTTTGTTTGGTGCACTTAAGGATCGCACTTAAGATCGCAACGAGTCGGGTTCGGGTCGTAATTAAAAAAATTTGCGGGTGAAATTGCAGACTCGAGATCGCAGTCACGTGTGAAAAATGAAACCCACACCCAAACCCATCGGTTTCGAGGAGTGTCGAATCCTCGTCGGGTTTGCATTATGTATGATAGATACACAAATAGGTGTCGGGTTTCGGGTGGGTGTCAGATTTCCTATTGTTATAAGGTTGATAACGGGTCAGGTTTGGGTCAGATGAAGAAAAAAAATCACCTAACAAAGATGAGTTTGGGTCAGCTTCGAGTCGAATGAAGCAAAAATTCACCTAATAAAAATGAGTTCGGTAGAGTTCGAGTCGGATGAAGTAAAAACCTGCATGACATAGAAGAGTATTGGTGTAGTTTCGAACTCGAAAAAGCATTCGAGTGCCCGACGAGTCACTCACGGGTGAATAAATAATGCCGCATCCGCACCCGCACCCGTCGGTGCAAAACTCGATGGATACCTGAAACCCGCACCCGAATTGTCATCCCTGGGCACACTATAATATCCAGCCATACCTAGTCACACGGTAGTCACAAAACAAAATACTTATGGCTGGATATTATTGGATGGTTGTGAATGCGCAGCGGCAATCACCTCGGTCGAGAGTAAGCGTGCCCTAAGGTTTTCATTAAATTATAGGATGATTTTGATTGGTCTGACCTGCTAAAGACAAATAAACTCGAAGCAAGGTTTGGTTCGATTCGGTAAAAAAAAAATTGAGATTGGTTCCTTTCACTTATGGAGGTGAGAACAAGTTGACTTTAATTTTCAAGAACACACATGTCGTGACCTGTTTAAGGGCAATTCCTTATATGCAATTGCAGTGTATATAGTATATTGTCAATCATGAGAACAAATTAACTTTGATTTTTAAGAACACATGTTGTGGCATAGGAGTATGTTTAAGGGCAATTCAATATATGCTACTGCAAAATATGAAGTATATACACATGGATGATATTTAAAGTGGAGACCCATGGTAAACAAAAAAAAACTGATTACTGTTCGTGTTAAAATAATAAAACATTGATGTGTTCTTGAAATAGTATGTAAACATGATGATTGAATCAACAGTAAAATGTTTGAATTACGGGTGAAGTGTTAAGTTAGTATGGCGGAACATGACATAATATCATGGTATGTCGAAGTAGAGATCGTCATGCCACAAAAAAGGGCTAGCAAGGACGTTAATTCAGAATCATTTGAAGGTTCGAGTCTAGACACTAAAAAGATAAACAAGATTCCCTACTGATCTCTCCCAAATGACCAGTAGTGCCCAGTGTATTTTTATCATGTAGTACCACAATAATAGTGGTAAAGGGCATTGCAGGGAATTAATCAGTAACTTCTACCATTTTGGCATGGTTTATGTTGTTGTTATTATTATTGCTATTTCTACATGTAATCTACTCCCTATATCATTTAATTACTGCCGCAGTTAATTTTTGACATAGTTTAAATGCAAAAAATTGTAAGCCATGTTTCAAATACATTTAATTTAACGATAAAATAAATTATTATACAATATATTATACTTATAATATTTTTTTAATATGATGAATGACCTAATATAGTGTTAAAAGTTAATAGTGATAATAATTTAAATGGAAAAAAGAGTATATGAAGGTATAATCGAGAGTAAAATAAGATTTTTATAGGCCATGGGTACGCATGGATCAGCGGTGGCAGAGCAGTCGCGCGCGCGAAAAATGCTCTAGCCAGTTTCATGGGCCGACCGGCCGAGCCTTCACCGACATGCTCAGCCCAGTCAACGAACACCACCGCACAATGGGACCCATCCGTCAGCGGTTGACCTGATCTTTATATATTCCGAGCGGATAAGAATTGGTAAAAAAAAAAGGGAAAACCATTTCCCCACCTCTGCAGCCCAGGCAGCCGCTCGCCCGCTTCCCCGATCGATCGATCGATCGAAGCTTCATCTTCCCCTGACACAGGACGGCGCGAAAACTTCCCATCAAACCCCGCACAAAAGCCCCCTTGACCGTTGCGGCGCGCGGATTTGAACCTCGCCGGGACGCGGCGGCGCCCCCTCGCCTCGCGGAGGCTCGAAACCCTAGCTTGCGATGGCGTCCGTGGACGCCGCGGCGGTGCCCGTCGCGCCCGGCTTCGAGGAGGCCGGCGACGCGGCGGAGCAGGCCAGGACGCTCATCGGCGCGCTAAACCTGCTCTCGCGCAACCTCCCGCTGCCCCCTGCCGTCCTGCGCGCGGTGTCGTCAATCTACCACGACGGGGACGCCGTGGAAGTGGAGGAGGAGGTGGCGGCACTGCTGGAGGGGGATGCGGACAAGGGAGGGGACGGCGAGGTGGCGGTCGCGGATGGGACTGGCAAGGGGGACACCGCTGCTGACGCTGCGGCCGAGGTGCGTGCTGATGCTTCTTTGGTTTTTGTGGCGAATTTCCATTTTCTGCGCTCGATAGGCGCTACGATGTTGGGGACTGACTTTGCAGGCGATTTGATTAGGGTTTATGGAAATTGACAACTGACGAGATTCATCTAGGATTTCTAATTGTACTTCCAGATTCAAAAGCCTGATTCGTTCTGGGTATCATAGGATGCACTTGGAGTGCATGTTCTATTTATTTAGTGCGCATTTGGGTTTCTACGTACGCTCGTACTGGGCCAGATCTGTCCGTCAAATTCCTCTGGCCAGTATGGTCTTTATGTTCATAAGGTGAAAAATATTTGTTAGGAATATTATTCGGGAGCTTACATGGTTGCTGATAGAATTAGCTCGATAGTGGATTTCTCCCGCCATTCACTCTTAGACAAATTTGTACTAGCCCGTGACAATAATTTTAAAAGGGAGGGAGTATTGATCATTGGATTTTGTGTTGAATTTTAATTTATATTCCCATAAGCAATATGCCTTTTTTTTGGATGTGATGGAAGTGACATAAGTTGGATCTCACCGAGTTAGTTCTGGAACAATCAATTTTAGGTTCGTTAAAAACTGCGAACATAGCTTTGCAATTATACGAATTTAGGTGCAATTATTTCTTTGATGGACTGTTTTTTTCTCTCGCACCGTGTTACCATTGATTGTGGTTGAAATTTGATGAGGAATGGATTGGATAAACTGGGGTCTTCAATGTTTGGAAACGTGGAGGTTAACGAGTCCTGGGGTTTGATGAGGCCTGGGTTAAACTTCCATTCTTCGATAATCCTGTTTCACTCAGATTAACATCTGTGTGATTGGAAAAGAAATCGTATTGTGGTACAATTTTTTTTATTAAGCTTAAATAAGCAGTGATATAAACTGCTATCTTCTTATGTCTAGAGATGTTCGCTAATAGTTTTTTATGATTGTGGTAAGATAAACTTGTCCGCAGCATACTTTTAAAAATTGATTGTCCATAGGAGACTGAAATCAATTTTTTTCTGCAGGACACTAAAATTCTGTCTTTAGGCACTGCATGGTGTTATGCAAAATATTTTTTGCGTTTTTAGTGCCCTACAGACTGAGTGAACTCCTTTAGTGTGATTATTAGATTTAAAACAGTGAACTCCTTTAGTGTAATTATTAGATTTAAAACACTTATTGACTCTTTTGTTTTGGTTGGGAGAAATTGCTTGATATTTAATTTTGGACTGGTCATTCCTCTACTTTTTGACTAAGAGTGAAGCGATTACCTTACAGGGGGGCAGCTTGATTGAAGAGCTTGAAGATGCAATATTTAAGCATCAAAGAGCTCCTATATCCTACTCAGAGTTAGCTGCTCTAAAAGAAGGACGATTCAAGTCATCCATCCAGCATCGGCTAGCTGAACTTGAAGGTCTTCTATGAACTCCTTTTTTTGATACTTTTTTTTACGAAATTCTTTTTTTGATACTTCGTTACGTGGTTGATTTTTTTGAGGACTTAAAAAATCAGGCACTTTTCTTTAGTTCTTCTATGAACTGCATATCCATTCTGTTCAGAAGGTCCCTTACCTGATACTGGTCCTAGCCTCTAGGCCTTCTTTTGTTGTATAGCCTTGTGTGGCCTTTGTCCCACGGCTTTCTTTTGGTTCTGTTGCTATGCTTGATTTATGGTGAGACACATAAATCTTGAAAAGATGAAAAGACAGCAAATTTTGAATAGCATTTTTTGTGTTTGGTGGTGCAATAGATGATGTCTACTTGTTTATTGATTTTATGCCTATTAAATAGATTTGCCTGTGCTTGGACTTATTTTTCTGATTGTTGCCTCTATTGGTTAGCTTAAAGAGCTGTTTATTCATCGTTTTGATGCCTGCAACAACCTTGTTCCTTAACTCGTTTTATGTGCCAGGGTTGCCTTCTACTCGGGGTGAAGACATGCAAATGAAGTGTTTGCTTGAACTGTATGGGCTGAAGGTAAATGGATAATCTAGAACTAATGATTTCTTTGCTGTCATTATTTTGTTCTTTGTGTCTGTTCATTTGTTGTGGTTTCCTTTTTTCCTGACCACCCTTATGTGGACAATGATTCTACCATCGATGAATGACACAGTCTGAAATATATTGTTATATATCACAATTCTTGCTTTATTTATTATGAAAAAACTCTAGTATGTTATATCTTCATCTTGGATCTGTATATGCATTGCAAGTTCTTTGATCTACTTGTGGTTGATTTGGTGTTTTGTGCTGTTCTTGGGACTGTTGTAAGGGTTTTCTACCCTCTTCTAATTGTTTCTTAATATAATGATATGCAGCTCTCCTACGTGTTCGAGAAAAAAAAAAAAGTGAAAAAAAAGTTCTTTGATCTACTTGCTATGTTTGATGTACTGTCCAGTAGCGAAATCATCACATTTACGAACTATATGCTTGATTTACAGCAAACTGTTTCTTTTTTAATGCCACCAAGCAGGACATATAATACCTGACTAATCAACCAACCTAAGGTTCACGGAGTAAGTATGACTGACAATTATGGAATGCATCAATGGCTACCTGACACCATCCGTGCCCAAATCTAAGTCCAGAAAAAAGTTGTAGGATAGGATTTGCGATCCTAGTAGTCCAAAATCCAAATATTATATGATTCGATGATGTTTTTTTACAATTATACAATTAAGAATATGATAAGAAATCTATAGATTGACACAAATAAAGAGATAAAATGCTCTTGTTGTCATGTATGGACAATCAATATCCCTGTTCTCACTCCATTTGCACATTTATCATGTAATTTTATCCATGCAAACCTTATGGCAATGCCCATGTTCAAATCTGATTTTGAGACAAGAATGACATGGGATGAAGAAATAATTATCCAGCACTATCACTCTGATTCTGAGAAAAAAAAGATATGGGATGAGCTATTTATGTCTGTATATATCCTATTTCACCTCTCTAACTAGCTACTTGTATCATGAAACCATTTTAAATATGGTAACAGAAACTGAAATTTCAAAACTGTCTCACACCTAAACACGTCACAAAAGAATTTAGTGACTACTTATGTTTTTTTGATATGGTGTACTGCTATGGCGGTACTGCAGCAGCCGGAAAACAAGGATACATGGAAACACGAGCATATATAAATATTTATTTAAGTTTCTCCTGAATAATCACCTAATACGCTAGAAATTAGAAAATGATATTGAACTGAGGTGCCCACATTTCACGGCATGGTATCTCTGGAAGCATTGGAATGACTGAGTTTTCAATGGCGCGTCACCGAGTGACCATGTGGTGTGGCAAATGATAGGCGATGAGACTCCCTTTTGGTCTATGGCTGAGACCTAGGGGTTGCGTGTATTGCTAACCTAGTTGCTTGGACGTATGTTGACCTTTGTCTTTCCATTGAACAATGCTTTTTTCTTGTTATGTTGTTGTCTCTCTACACAACTCTCTTCTTCTTAATATAATGACACTCAGCTCACCTGCACATTCAAGAAAAATAAAGAAAAATCACACTTTCCTGATACTTAACGATCAGTGTTTAAAAGCGAAGGAACTAAGCGCTCTAAGGTGATGTATAAGCAGTCCTAATCGTTTGTAGTTTTGGCAAATAAACATAAAAAATAGAGAAATAATGAAAACATTGCTTATGACAACATATCTATTGGGAAAATGGGGGGAACATGCTTAATTAAAAGCTTAGCTGAAAGCGAAGCGGTGGAGCTGCACCTAGCGCCTGAGTGACGCTTGAACAGCTAGGCAAACATGTATCGAGAGTATCAGGAAGTGGTGCCGTATTGAAATGTATCGGATAAAGTTACGACATCATTCATGGAGTATCGAAATTTGTTAACTGCTCACTCCCAACTGGTCACGTTATGCATAACTAATAAATTTGGTTGTTTATACATGTTAAATATATCAAGGCCCATGTATGGTACAGGCCCATATAGCCCACAAGGGACTCTATATATATTGACCTACACCATCAGGATTAATCATCCTGTAATCATTCTTTGGTACGTAATATGGTATCTCAGCCATGGATTAGGGTTAGGGTTAGAGTTAAATCAAATTTTTAACCCTCCCTGATCCTTTTAGTCTCTTCCTGCACCGTGCCCCTGCCTCCAGCCGCCGTCTCGGCCGTCTCCCAAAATAAGTGGGATCAGCTGCAACTCTTGCAGAATACACTGTAGGAGTAAATGCTTAACAAGGCTATTATAGGAATAGACATCCAAGTTTTCAGATGGCAAGTATTTCCTAAAAAGTGTAATATGTGTACAGGTTCCCCTAAAAGAAATGTGTGCTGTGTCAACCACACAGTATCTTTTACCAGCTGTCATCTACTACCTCTGTCCATCAATCGTCAATGCAATGCATTTTTGTTTTAAAAAGGCCAAATTTAATATTTGACCAACAGTTGTCAAAATTATATGTATTTTTTTTTTTAAAAAAGGACTCGACCAGGGGGAGAGACGTCCCCCTGATTTTGTCTTAAGAAGGTGCCGTGGCTCGAACCCGGGCTGCTCAGTGCAACCATGTGCTGATGACCGTTTGCTCCGCGAGTGTCTTGGCAGTTATATGCATTTTAGCATATTTCTAGTTTCAAATTGCTTTAATATGATGCTGATTTACTTTAATTAGTAATAATAAGAGAAGTTGATGTTCAAATTTTATTTTGGAAGACTTTTCCATTTTAAATACACATTACATTAGTGGACATGGACTGAGCGTTCTGTTACACATCATCTGTTTTGAACTCTCTTTCACATATCTGTTTTTTGAAGGGTAGCATCAGCAGGGATTTTTCCTACTGACAGTAGCTGATAATCCATATGCATGTGCAGTTGCTGGACTTACAGAAGAAAGTACGGTCCGGCATCAGTGCAGAATATTGGCTACACAAGAAATGTGCATATCCTGAGCAACAACTGTTTGACTGGGGGATGATGCGGATTCAATATCCCTTTACCATGTATGGGATAGGAGATAGCTTTCTGCTGGACTCTGATGATGTTCAGCGCAAAAAGAGATTCGCAGAGGTTTGTGTTCCTTTTCTTATAGTTAGGTAATTCAGATATAGTTGAAATCATGATTACAGTTTCGGTAATTTTGAACTTTTAGAGGATCTCAAGACTCAAAGAGGAGGAAAAGAACCGGGTAGATATGAGGAAGAGGAAGTTCTTTGCAGAAATTATGAATGCATGCAGGGAACATCAGGTGCAGTTAGGAACTACACACAAACAAAGGAAGCAGCGAAATGATGGAGTTCTGGTATGGTTTGATATGACTGATCCTAGAGTTTTGCAAACAAAATGTTGGATCAATCACCTAGTTTCGTGTGTTCTGTAGCTGCAGGAACATTTGATAATCATATGCTGTACCAACCATACCGCACTGATGTTCTTCCATTGTATCATGTGAAGTCGTTGAAACATATGTTCAATGCAGTATTAGTAGGCCCTGTTTGGGAACGATTCTCTCAGCCACGCTTAGATTATAATCTAAGCGAAGATTTTCTCGCTTCTCGCTTATCACTTTTTGTAGTTCAAATCTCTAAAGCCGCGGCCAGCAGAAGCAAGAATAAGCGAGGCCTTTGGTGGGACTATCGCTTATTTTGAACGATAAGCCGCTTATAAGCGGAACCAAACAGGGCCGTAATCTGATATGGTCTACTTCTGGTAGGTGCAAGCAACACCAGTTGATCCGTAACCTTAGAGAAGAGTTGCTATCATGATTTTGTAACACTTACGGGCTTACACTCAGTGCATCTGTCTTGATTATTGTTGTATTACAGTTTGTATCATACCTTAATTTGTTTTGGACATTATCTGCTTGTCTACCCGAAATGGCCCCCCTCAGTAGACTAGCTTGCACCTGAAAGTTCTTTTGTACTCCTGGTAATTATAAAAGGTGATGCTGATGAAGGCATTTTTAAATCCTGAGAACAAAAGTGTTGGGAAAAGTTGTTTGCCATGTTATTTTCTACCTTGTTTATGCATAATTGCATTATTTCGCAAGATTTAAAATTCTTATGCTGGAATACGCTTTTCTCTTAGAGATGTTCTGAACATGTCACTTCAGTTTTTGAGAAAATTCTTTTAATTACTGTATATAGGCATGGCATGTTCGGGCACGGCAACGTATCTCACGGATAGAGAAGACTAGAATGGTAGCTCTGAAGACTGGTGATCAAGAAGCGTACATGAGGATGGTCGAGGAGAGCAAGAATGAGCGTCTGAAAATGCTCCTTGACAAAACAAATGAGCTTCTTGAAGGAATTGGGAAAGCTGTACAACGACAAAAAGATGCTGAGCATGTTAGTCAGCCTGAAGTGCCGGAAGTGCCAAAAGGGTCAGAATCTGCCAATGCGAGTAAATTTAATGCAGGCCGTAGACTTGATTCGACTGTCCATTCCATTGAAGAGAAGGTAGAAGAAGTTTTTTCTTTATATTGAACTTATTTTTTGACAAATTATTACGTGTGTTGGCATCCACAATTTAGAGTAGGTACAGTGTCATCGAGCATCATATCAATTATTATTAAACAACAAGCTTAGTAGCAAGGGAATTATATTTTAGTACAGAAGTCTTAAAAGTCAAACTTGGTGCAAGATTGGTAATTTTTCATTATATTAGGGAATAGTACAAAAGGATGAGTGCAGCTAATAGAGAATGTGGAAATAAAATGAACTATATGAGCATCCTAGGTCATGTAGTATTGAACTGCTAATAAGTCAATAGCTACTGCCCTTATTCTTGATCTAATGCAAAGTGGAAATATTATGTGAAGAATTATTATTTCTTTACCATTAACTGATGGTGATTCTTTTGATCTTTCTTGAATATTTATGGTATCCAAAGGTCTAAATATGGAAAATTTCCATTGCATGATTCAGATTCCATATTTATTTTTGAATGGAATTTTCATTAGTTAGGTTTCATTCTTTTTTTTTTGTGGAAAATATCACACAATCTATGATGACACTTTGCTGGAAAACTAATGTTTCTTTGTGCCACATGTATATGCAGGTAACGGAGCAACCATCAGCTCTTGAAGGTGGAGAATTAAGACCATATCAATTAGAAGGTCTCCAATGGATGCTTTCTTTATTCAACAATAATTTGAATGGCATTCTTGCTGATGAAATGGGTTTGGGAAAAACAATTCAGACTATAGCTTTTATTGCTTATCTCTTGGAAAAGAAGGAGGTGACAGGGCCACACTTAATAGTTGCTCCAAAAGCAGTATTACCAAATTGGTCTAATGAGTTCAAAACTTGGGCTCCCAGGTACTCTGGAGTGTGCACAACAAAAAGTCCTACATTCCATTATCAAAGCCACACACTCAACATTCTCTTGTCTATTTCAGCATTGGGACAATTCTGTATGATGGTCGTCCAGAAGAGAGGAAGGCTTTAAGGGAAGCTTATTTTGGCGAAGGAGTACACTTCAATGTTTTGCTGACACATTATGATTTGATACTGAAAGATAAGAAGTTTCTAAAGAAGGTTCACTGGCATTACTTGATAGTTGATGAAGGACATCGCTTGAAAAACCATGAATGCGCTCTTGCTCAAACACTTATATCCGGGTATACTCTTTATCTTTTTTTTTTAGTCTTAATCAAAGCTTTGGATGACATTTTGTTAGTATAGTTATTTTCTGGGGACGTTGCCACTTGCCAGTAATGGGCCCTTTTGGAACCGCTTCTGGTGTCTTCCGTTGAAATTAATCCGCTGAAGGTAGCCAAACGCATCGATTCTCGACTGGCTTTCACTGGCCACAGTTATTCCCAACGCCCCATTTACCAAATTCTTTTCATCAAAAAACACACACACCAAGTTTATATTTGTTGCGGTCCTTGCTGAGGTTTTCATCGCTAGTTCATTATTGATTTTTATCATCGCTGCCTACTCTCTTTATGATTTTTTTTTCATATTTTTGTGCATTCTTTATCATATTTTATACTTTAGGAAATTTTCGTCGTACTATTTGACCATTAAACTTTCAGATCACTGATACTTGTCTCACAGGTATCAGATCCGTCGCAGACTTCTTTTGACTGGCACACCAATCCAAAATAGCCTGCAAGAGCTGTGGTCTTTGCTTAATTTTATTCTGCCCAGTATTTTCAATTCATCCCAGAACTTTGAGGAATGGTTTAATGCACCATTCGCATGTGATGTCAGTCTTAATGATGAGGAACAGCTACTAATCATACATCGTTTGCATCAAGTGAGTAATTCTGCCTAAGTTCACCTCTCCAGTCATTTATTATGTTTGACTCTTAGAAGTTGATGGACTCACTAGTTGTGCACCTCTTCTTTTTTTGTTAACCTTTACACCTTTTTGGTTTAATGCAATGAACTGGTGACAGCTCATTGAGTGCGGTGAAACATAAGCTGATGGCTAATAAATAATTGTATCCTATTTTTTTTTTAAGGTTTTACGTCCATTTCTGCTGAGGAGGAAGAAAGATGAAGTGGAAAAATATCTCCCTGTGAAAACACAAGTAATTCTGAAGTGTGACATGTCTGCTTGGCAAAAAACATATTATGAACAAGTCATGGGCAGGGAAAAGGTTTCACTTGGATCTGGTATGCCCTTTTAGACTTCTAGTAATACCAACTGTCTACCCCACTGAAGAAACTAGTCATGGCCTTCTGCTATACTGCCATTGCAAATCTTGATCTGTTTGTGTTCGTTTATTATTACACCATCGTGTCCTTATGTTGTCAGTCTGAAACATTTTCCTTGTAGTTTGTCATGTTCTTATTGTTATACTTGTATGTATGTGTGTGCAGGACTCAGATCAAAGGCTCTACAAAATCTGTCAATGCAGCTCAGGAAGTGTTGCAACCATCCGTACCTTTTCATAGAGCATTATAACATGTATCAGCGGGAGGAAATTGTTAGGGCATCAGGGAAGTTTGAGTTGCTTGATCGGCTACTTCCAAAACTGCAGAGAACTGGCCACAGGGTTCTACTTTTCTCTCAGATGACCAAATTACTTGATGTTTTGGAAGTATATTTGCAAATGCACAACTTCAAGTACATGAGGCTTGATGGATCCACAAAGACTGAAGAACGAGGAAAATTATTGGCAGATTTTAATAAAAAGGATTCAGAATATTTCTTGTTTCTCCTCAGCACTCGAGCTGGAGGCCTTGGATTGAATTTGCAGACTGCAGACACTGTTATTATTTTTGATAGTGACTGGAATCCTCAAATGGACCAGCAAGCGGAAGACCGTGCCCATCGTATCGGACAAAAGAATGAAGTACGTGTATTTGTTCTCGTTAGTGTTGGCTCAATTGAAGAAGAGATCCTGGAGCGTGCGAAACAGAAGATGGGCATTGATGCAAAAGTTATTCAGGCTGGGTTGTTTAACACAACTTCCACAGGTTAGTTTGAATGCTGTCTCCTATTTATTTCATTTTCTGTGTGTGTGTGTTGTAATGTAACTGAGAGGTTTTCATGTTAATTCCCAATGCAGCACAGGACAGACGAGCAATGCTGCAGGAGATCCTTAGGAGAGGAACAAGTTCACTGGGAACTGATATCCCCAGTGAGCGTGAGATAAACCGTTTGGCTGCTCGAAATGAACATGAATTCTGGTTGTTTGAGAAGATGGATGAAGAAAGAAGGCAAAGAGAAAACTACAAATCTAGGCTTATGGATGGAAATGAAGTTCCAGACTGGGTGTTTACCAAGAATAATGAACCTGTAACCAAGAAGACCCTGGCAGATGAATTCCAGGAAATCGAGGCTGGTTCAAAGAGACGCAGGAAGGAGGTTGTCTATTCAGACTCTTTTGGTGATCAGTGGATGAAATCCGATGATGGGTTTGAAGACGTTCCAAAGATGACTCCAAGAGCGAAGAGGACCGCTTCGTTTTCATCCGACATGCATGGAGTTGATGCCAGTCGGAGGAAAAGGCAAAGATCTCTAGAAAATAGTGCAGATGATTCAAGCAACCCGACCTGGACCCCTGAAATAGGAGTGACGAGAGTTTCATCCTACAGCAAGGATGAGAATGAAGATGATGGCGATGATGAAGTCATCACGAGCAGCTTACAGCAGGGAAGCAGTTTCACATGGAAGACCCTTGGAAGGAAAAGGTCGAACCACCTGAATTCGTCAGACTCAAAAGGGCGTCCTTTGTTCTAAATGTAGCATGTGAATCTTGTTTGCCTTGTGCATTCAGTCGTTGCCATCCCTGTGGACAAACGAACAGGGATGCTTTGTAGAAGTACCTGCAATCGAATGGACTTGTTGGCCCAAGGAGTTGGAATCGCATCAAACTCTTCCTTCTCCGTTCTTATATTGATTTTGTCATTGATTTTTAAAATTAATTTTAACTATTTAGTTTATTTAAAAAATTAATTCAAATATGTAAAATTTTAAGTTGTGATTTAAATAACTGTAATGATAAATTAGATTATAACAAAATATATGATATTTATAAAAAATAAAATAAAATAAATGGTCAAAGTTAAAGTTAGAAGTTAAAAGTAACATTAATTTAAGAACTGAAGAAGTATTTTATTATAAATTATCAGCATTAAACTGGAATCAACTTCTGGTGGGCGGTCCATTCAGTTGGCAATTTGCATGCTTGTTGACGATGACTTAAAACGCGACGCCCGTCACTGCGAAGGGCCTAAGCTAGCGGCCCAGTGACCCCACCGAGACCGCACAAACCCTAACTCGGCCCGACAAAAACACTTTTCGTCCCCTCCCAGCCTCTCTCTCTCCCCGCTTCTTCCTCCCCCAAACCCCCTTGCCCCGTTTCCCACCACCAGTCCACCGTGAGCGAGCGAGAGCGGCGGCGGCGATGGGGAAGGCATCGAAGGGCTCGCGGAAGGGGAAGAAGGCATGGCGCGCCAACATCCGCACCGACGACATTGAAGAGTTCTTCGAGAAGCAGACGCGGGACGCCCACGCCGGTGCCACCGACATCCCGTCGCTCCCCTCTGACTCCCTGTTCTTTGTCGACAAGCCCGCCGCGTCGACGTCCACTTCTACCGCCGGCGCAAGTACCAAAGGTCACCCCCCCCCCCCCCCCCCCCCCCCCCCCCCCCCCCCCGCCTCATGCTGGCATAAACTCATTAACTTCATCTGTTCTGACCCATTGGTCTCGTAAAATGCCCAGGCTTTTGAGCTATGCCTCCATTTTGTACTTATACATATACATGATTAAAGTCAGCCCCAAGTTTTTAGCCTAGAAGACGTGAGAACAAATCATTTCGTTTTTTGGGTGCATGTATTCTGGTTTTATATATTTGCAAACAACTAAAAATTAGTGGCGCTTCATCAAATTTTCGCTTAAATTGTTCTTTGTGCAATTGAATTTGGAATGCCTATTGTGCAAACCTGGATCATCCAACTCCTGTGATCAGAATTAAGAGGTGGATGGTTTTGTTAGAGGTTCAGAATTGTGTGGTTTCTTATGGAGGATGAATAAAATTTTCACGTGTGTAAATCCCTAAAATTTGCTTGCCAGAGCAGGTCATCCAATGAATTCATCTCAATGTGTGTTTCTGTTATGCCACTTTTCTGGTCGATCTAGCCATAATTTGGGGAGCAGAATCTTAGTGAAAGATCACTGCTTCTAGTACACTACCATGTGCATCACAATTTAATGTTTATCAGTGTTTCTGTTTCCACTTTCTACAATTATTTCCTGCTAATGCATATTCCTCTTATCTGAAGTTCTGAACTTTTGATTTCCACATGCAGATATTCCTGCCAAAAGGAAAATTGAGAAGAAGAGAGAGAAAGTTCTGTACCATGAGAGTGTGTTGAAGAGAAATCCATTTGTACAGCCAGTTCCATCTTCTGTGGTGAGCAAGAAGAAGGCAAAAAAGAAGGTATTGCAGACGACAAATGAAGAAAAAAATGTCCCTGTGGCTTCAACACTGGAATGAGTGTAACTTAAATTCTCTTTGAGGCCCAACTTGCTAACTGGTGGTATCTTCTCTACAGGTTGATGATTCAACAGTTTCATCTTCTGTGGTGAGCAAGAAGAATAAGAAAGTAAGGAATAAGAAGGCAAAAAAGAAGGAATTGCTGGAGGTACATCAAGAAAAAATCGTCCCCATGGTATTGACGCTCTGAAACATGTTTAAATCAGTTTATGTTTGAGGCACAACTTGCTTACTGGTGTTTTGTCTTGTTTACAGGATGATGATTCTGCTGAAAAGAATCGTGACATATCTATTGGAGATGATAATGGAAACAAGGCTAAAAAGGTGCTATAGGGTTCTACAACCTTCTACTCTACTGTTTGGTTCTGCAGAATATTTATTTGCAAACTTCTGGCGTCATTAACAAACAAATAAGTACTGTCTCTTGAAATTCTGTGTTTTCGTATCCTCGAAGGACTTCTTTGCTACTTGTATTTACATGTTTTGGTGTACTGGAAAGACTTTCTATTTGTAATAAAGTAATTATTTTTTCTAAATTTCTGAATTTTGTCTAAAGGATGATTATTCTGCTGAAAATAGTCTGGACATATGGGATGGAGATGATAAAGGAGACATCAAGTTTAAAAAGGTAATGAGTGCTCCACAACCTGCTACTCTGCTTTTTGTATCTGCAGAATGTTTATTTAATATTCTGATGTTATATGCAAACAACTAAGCACTATTTCCAAAATTCTGAGTTTTTTTAAGCCAAAATTCTGAGTTTTGGTTTACTGAAAGATCTTTATTTGTATTTATATGGCAGAGATATACCACAACAGCATCGGTGATCCCTGCCGTTGAAGTTGAGCCCCCAGGATGTTCATTTAATCCTTCATTCGAGGCACATCAGGTTTCTGTTATACTTTGTACTAACATTCCAGATTTCGCAATTTCATCTATTTCTTAGTACTTTCTGATTCATAGACAAGCTTAGATCTCGTCTTTTTTGGATAATTTATGATATGATACTCAATTAGTGGCACTTTATTCTCAGTGACATTTGATATGAGTAGTCATATATTATTGAGGAAAAGCCTCAAGTCTACACATTGAGTTCATGTCATTTCTTGCATCGCCCTTTCTTGTGATTACAATAGGGCAGGGCCTCTTGTCTCTTTTACTGTAAAAATGAAAGATCATTCGGATCATTCAGTCTGTGTTGCTATCTGTAGGACTCTCTTGCTCAAGCGGTTGCAGATGAAATGCATAAAATGTATATAAAAGAATTAGGGCCTGAACCTGTGCCATTTATAGTTCCTGGTGAAGCTATTACAGAAGAAGATGTAAGTTTCATGACTCAAGGCTCATACTGTTTTTCATGTGACGCTGAATTCTGTGTCATCCTATCCTTCTTTTAGAATGCCTATCTCTGATTCTAACTCTGTGTATTGTGCAGTTGGAATGGATTTGTCATTTACTTGAAAAAGGCTTATTTTGTGAATATTTACAATGCATGTTCATTAAACTAAGTTTATCAAATTTTAAACTTTTCAATTTATCTGATATCCTTTCAGGCTGCTTGTCCAAAGTTCACTTTTAAAATTAAATAATATGAATTCCATTTAGGACGTGTGCTTATGATGTTAAATGATTCGTTACATTGTATTTTTTGATAATTGCCTTTTTTTTTCACCTTGTAGCGTTTGATCAGTAACTTATTTCCCCTGCCCTGCAGAAATTCTTTCTTGATGCTGATGATGGTGGTGAAGATGTTGAAGAAGGTGAGGGAGATCAGGATGCTGATGTTTTGGCCGGACAAAGGTTGGCCTCTACTATCTTTTAAATACCTCTTTGGGTCACAAATAAATATTTTTTTGAGCTGACAGTTACAGAATTAATTTGGAGCACTGACTCCTATTGTGATATATTTACAAAATACTAGTTAAATTATAATACTAGAAGCTGTTTTCATGAACTCTTAATGTCCACTCTCTGACACAGTGGTGTACTCCTTGTGGTTTTATTTTGTTAACATTGGTTAATGAAAAATCACATTAATTAACACCAATAAAATAAAACCAGGGGGAATATTAAGCTATTAATGACTAATAGGAATTACATTATGTTGAACCAATTTAATTTGGTACATGTAACTTTTATTCTCAAGTCTGTCATGGTCATCCACTGGTTTTTAACTTTTTTGCATGTTCACAATTGAAAGTGACCGACCTTTATTTGAGGTCTGATGAAGTTTTTAAAGACTTGCTATGATTTCTAATGAAGCGTAGTCTGTTTTGATTACTTAAGTTTCAAAATACTTTTAATAGGATGTATTTTGGAGTTAGTATTCATATTTTTGAGTATTCTCTTTTTCAGAAAGAACAAGATGAAAAGAGTTACAAGAGTAGAAATGAACAGAAGAGCTCGTCGTAAGGAGAGGTTGAGAGCAGAAGAAGAAGCAAAGAAAAAAGAAACCTTGTCGAAAGAAATTGATAGGTAGATTTCTATTTTCTCAGATCATCAAATTTCAAGAATATTTTTGCCATGTCAAAACTGTGCTTATGCTATTGTAATTTTTTCACAGTTTGCCAAATATAATTAGCGAAATAGCTAAAGAGTATGAGGAGAAGGAGAAGCGGCGCATACGGCGAAATGTGACCAAAGAAGAAAGGCTAAAATTAGACCCTCCTCGTTTGGGCAGATACAAGTGCATTTCTAAAACTAGCAAACTAATTACTTCCTCTATATTTAACAGTGCTTCCCTACATATTTTGATTCATGAATTTTATAAAAATGGCTATGCTATTCAAGTGTTCTAGGTTAAATGTAATATTTTGAGTAGATTGCCTGATATATTTTGATATGAAATCATTTGTCCCTGAATGCTTGACTTAGCTATATTTATTCAGTTTTATGGCCTATAATCACAAATTCAAAATCTACCAGATTTGAGCCAGCTCCTGTTCAAGTTCTATTGACGGAAGAGATTAACGGCTCGCTTAGAAAGCTTAAGGTAATACCTATTTGGAAGGTTTGGTATTGTGACTATCTACTATTCTTCAGGGACTAATTATAATACTCATGCAGGGGTGCTGTAATCTTGCAAGGGATCGCTACAAGAGCATTGAGAAACGTGGAATACTTGCACCAAGCAAGAGAATAAGGTTTGTCTTTGCTTTTTATCATTACTAAAGAGAACTTTGGAATGTTGAATGGCTTGAACTGTAAACCTTGGCTGAGAAATTTGCTAATATACCTTAGCTGTAACTTTACGTTTCAACAATTTGACTGAATAGTCAATTCATTGCACTATCCTTTTTTTTTTTTTTGAAACTGTCATTGCACTGTCCTTAACATTTTGTATGGATCTCTATTTTTTGGTGATGTGATGGCTTATGTTATTTAGCAGCAGAGGTAGAAATACTTCATGTTTGGGCAAGATTAAACATGTTGTATTGTGTTCTAAAATTATCAAACATCTTCACTGAATTGCTTGGACTTATTTACATAGAACTTGGGGTTTAGCCAAGTTGCCCTAGCATTGATCAGCTCCTGATGTCATTTGTGCCTTGCTTGTGGATGCTGATGAGTTTGTGATATCTTGCCTCGGGTTTAAAACAGTAGGATGCCTTTTACTAGTCTTGTACTACTACCTCCGTTTCATTTTACATGACGTACTAGGACTTGAACTTTTTTTTTTTCAATTTACTTGATATTCTCACAGATCAATACTCTCTGTATGCACAGACATAGGCCTTCCCGTGTAGCTCCCTCTATGCAGTATGCACAGACGTGTTTCAATTTTCTTTTTTTTTTGCTGTTGCTTTGTGAATTGGGAGTGGCCGGCTTGAAGCAATGATGCCTATTAATGAGAGTTCCTAGGATTCTTAATCTTTGTGCCCATGGCTAGGACATCATGTAAAATGAAGAGGAGGGAGTACATAACTGTTTCATTCTCTAAAGGAACACAATCAAGCTATACTCGAAAGAATCTGATGGATTGATATCATTCAAGCATGAAAACTTAATTCATTTCATAATTTTCATGTTAAAGTTGAGAAAATTCCCTGTCAGTTTGCTTTGGATGGCTTCAAAGGAAAACTATACTTGCTATATGCTGTGAGCTACATAATTTATGGCATGTACTCAGTCCTAACACCCTATTTATGAGCAGCAAACGTCGATAGAATGGCCAAGTATGATGGGTCGTGCAGTGATATTAACCTTGGAGGCCTCAAGTTATGACGAGGAAGGGGCACTGGCGAAGCATTGAGGAGGCCTACAAGAAGCTGCACTTGTAGTTGTCAAATGATCTGATAGCTTCTACCAAAAGTCCCCATTGTTAACGATAGAGCTTGTCTTCAGTATTCACATTTCTTGTTCGAGTGTCTATTAGGCATGTTTGGTCCAGGGAATGTCTGGAGTGCATGTGATGCAGAATTTTCATGTTACGTGATTTCAGTCATGATCAATGGTTCTATTAAATGTTCTCGCCTCTTTGATCCATACTGATGACGTTGGAAACTGCCGAAGATGCTACCAAACTCCGGTAATTATGTCCAATTGGTGAAGAATTTTACTTATTTCCTGTTTCTTGAAGAAATTTTTGTAGTAGATTCATAGCATCAGTTTGGGCGGGAGTTGTGGCAACGCTCTAATTTTTCTACAAATTGTACAGCCAAAGCTCCTGTTTCATTTAGTAGTAGAATTAGTAGTATTTACCACTTACCCCATGGCTCCATTGAAAGCTCCTATAAAACGTGACAAGAAGATGGTGTTGGATGTCCCATGTGCATCATAGCATGGACCTTTCCGGATCTTCAAGAAAGGATGATAAAAATGCCAGTGCATACCAACTTGCACTGTGTACTTTGCAATAATCTGGACAACAAAGTGCAGAAATTTGCCAATCTACACATTGGGAACAAACTTTTATTAAAACTATAAACCACCTATCGTCTCATTTTCCCCAGTACAAATTTTAACCTTCTCACACATGAATTCTTATGCTGCAAACAAGCACCATTTGGGTTACACTTCACAGGAAACAGCAATTCCAGGTCAGGTTCTCAAGATGAAGCTTCTCTACTACAGGAAGGAGTCGCCGTATGCTGTAAGATAAGGACTTTGCCTCTGCTCTTCTGTGGCGAGCATTGAAGGATCGTCGTCGTCACCTGTGGCCTCCCATCGAGCCAGATAGCCGTCCCAGGAGGAGGTGACGAGTGTTGGATAGTACGGATGCCAGGTACAATCTCTGATGATGGATCCATGCCATGATAGTTTCTCGACAGTCTTCCCAGTTATCTGCATGAGCAGCAGGTTGAGAAACAGTCTTTGAGCCAGAAGATCAAAAGTGTAGCTGTAACGTGTAGCATGCTGCTGCTGCTGTTTATGAAGAACTTATGGATTTCAGACAGTGAACATTCTGAATTTTGCCAATCAGGGAAGCTATACATACCACATCATAGATATAAACAGTCTTGTCACTGGATCCTGTGTATATATATCTTTGGCCAGTGCTGCAAAAAGAAAAAAAATGGAGAAAAAAATTATTGAACTGAGAATTGTTGTATACGGAGTAATAATTTAGTGGGATGCAATAAAAAAACAATCCAGATTGAATCTCCAGTGACAAATGTAAACTAGCTACATTACTAGCTCAAAAAGATGCAATACAAGGATGAACTAAACGATTGCTATTCCAGCCTGACCTGTGAGCAGGGGAGAAATAGCAACGTATGAGTGTTCGCAGGACTGAATGACCTCTGTATGTGGCCAGAGACTGATCATCTGGATGCCTAAAATGGCGGGCTTCCGATGGGAATGACATCCACCTATAGTCCCAGTCCACTATTCTCAGTGGGCGACTGTGAAAACAAGGATCACAAATAAAAAACATAGAACTTGCAGCCAACACTATAAAATAATGAACGGATACCAAATAGAACACATACACTCTTTTTTCAGAGGACATTTTCCTGATGTCCCAAAGTTTGATTGTCTGATCCTTGCAATTGGAGATGAAATAACGGCCATCACCACGGCTATCAATAAATGTGACCCCATCCAAATGACCTGTCAGAACACCTACTGGTTTTTCTCCTGCAAGGCAACGCCTGTCCCACACCTGAGGGTTCAACCACAAGGTATTGTCAGGCAAGCTAAGCTTGGAAGGTAAACATGAAGAGATGGTCTAGCAGGCTCTTTACTGAATTTATTTCCTGCAGCATTTCATTGTTGCCTTTTAGAATCTAGATGTCAAATATCACAAATTTATGTCTAATTATATTTCTCATAGGGAACAAAGTATGCTGTTTGTATTTTAATGAAGCAAGGACTACGAATAGCAAAAGGAACATTATCCAAACAATACTGACCTTACAAAGACTGTCATCACTTCCAGAGTACAGTACATTACCACTTTCATCAGCGAAGGTAACCGTGTTGACATCAGCCTTTGAGAATAATTGGAAACGAGAATGAGAATACAAAAAATGTAAAAATTGTACTTTCTTAACATAGTACCTAGAAGTCATTTAACTGGCTCATGGTTCTGGTTTTTACATCACTAAGCAACATAAAACTTACATACCTAGGTTTCTCAATCTCAAACAGCATCATGATATTGACCAAAAGAAGCCTTATAATATATTGAACGATTAAGCTGCCTGTGTCATGGATTGACAGAAGCTTGATATATTGGTTTCTAGTCTACTTCACACTTTGAAAATACTGTTAATTCACCCTGATCAGTATATTTCCATCCAAGGTGTTCATCACTACTGCATTTTGCATAAGCCATATGGTACTACTCCCTCTGTTAAAACGAGAAAGCTGACAGCTTAGGATATGTGAAACAAAATGAGAGTAAAATTCAACCCAACAAATATACTCCTACTAAATACTGTTAAGAACAAAAGGAATTAATCCAAATAAGATAGTGCTAGCTCAATGAGTGCTAGTACCTTATGAGCATTGATACTGGCTGATACTTTTTTTTCTCCAAGATCATAGACATGTATTTTTCTCTCATTGTTCCCAACAACAATTTCTCTGCCATCTTTTGAGAATTTCACTGAAAATATGCCAAAGTCTATGTCATAATCATTACCAGCGAGATCCAACCCCTCATAAATTTCCTACAGAAAAGTAGAGGAAGAACATAAACATGGATAACAAGCACAGGTCCCGCATTATGAATTCAACGTGAGCATGGACCTAATGATACAGGGACTAGAGCATACAGTAATATTAGCATGTGATTCCTTTCCAGCACTCTGCACATTCACAATGTGAACAACGGGCGACAAACTTGAATACGCCTGAAAAATGGTCCATTGCACTTGATGAAAAAACTAGCAAGTTAATACTGACATGCCCAAGATACAACTTAGTAGAAGCAGCAATGGACTCTACACAAAGAGAACGTTTTATGTATAAGATACATACAAGGAATCGTTGGTCAGGTGACAGAGCAATATCTGAAACTGTCCACCGCAGACTTCGGCAGCTTATATCCTTACGAACCTTCCACCCTTTTTCGCCATCATAAATTCTGATGCGGCTTCCCTTATCACCACATTTTTTTAGCGCAAATAATTGTTAGTCACAAGACAGTTCTCATATACTTTTATGCAACTTCTCTCATTTTTATCATGATCGGATTATTGATTGCAACAGCATAATCATCACGCACCCGAAACCCAGCTACGAGCAGTGAGCCATCAACAGAGAACTGCGAGACGTAGGCCTCGCTGTCCATGTCGTCCACTCTCCACGGCCCTTTCGCCGGGATGTATTTCCAGCCGACATAGGCGCGATCAGCCGAAGTGAACCCAGCGCCGCCCGTGCGGCCCGACTCCCTCGCCGACAGCAGCTCGAACGTCGACAGGGGCTTCCTCCGGCTGGCGTGGACGGTGCCGCGGGTCCTGTGACACGGCTGCGACCTGGTCTTGGTGAGGTGCGCCACATCGCCGGAGATGGCGAACTGCTCGAACTCGCTGCCCGCCTTCAGATATGACTGCCCGCGAGAGCTCCGCCGTAGCCTTCGCATCCTTGGCGCAACTGACGCTACTACCAATCAGCACGGAAATCCGGTCTGTATTCAATTTTCGGAAACGGCGATAAGATTAGGCGGTGCTCTTGAGGCCGGCACACAGGGATTTCTTACCCCCTAGAAAAACTGAACCGGAAAATTCCGTAAAAAGCACGCAGGAAATTGCAGAAACAAGCAACAGATTACATCCACGGTGCAAGAATTGCTCCTACCTCGGGACTGGATTCCTCCGAGAAGGCCGGAGGGTTTTGGCTCCCCTGCTGTTGTTTTTGCGGGGGAGGGGAAGGGGGCAGAGCAGGGGGTGGGGGATGGGGGCGTTCTCGTTCCACTGACGCGTGGGCCCCGCGAAGCGCGGCGCGCGTGTGCGGCGGGAGGCGCGGTCGCGTGGCGTGGCTCGGACTCCAGTGATGGCAGGGAGGGAGGCGACCCGACCGTTCGTGGCGTGTGGCGTGACGTCACTCGTGTCGCCTAGGTCCTGGGCCAGTGGGCCACGCGTAGTTCCAGGATCCTGTGAGACCCACTACGGCCCAGTTCACTGATGGTCTTCCGTGTTTCTCTAACGGAAACGGTTTCTCCTTAGTGCGCCTTTGAGTCGATCGCTGACGCGAGGTGGTTCCGCTCCGACGCCGATCCAACGGCCACCGCGCTTCGCTCTGCTCCCTCGCTCGACTCGACGCCTCCGCCGCCTGCGTCGTCCGCCGCCGTTGAGTCCGGATCTCAGGCCGGGAGCGGGCTCGCTGTTGGGGGGTTGAGGCGGGACGGAGATGGGCGGCGTGGACTGGAAGCGGCTGGAACTCGCCGCGCTCGTCCTCTACGCGCTGGGCTTCTACTTCGTCGTGGTCCGCAGGTCGCTTCAGCTCTCTCAGGGTACGTCGACCTCCTCCCTCACAGTTAGCTTCCCAGCGTCCACGCCTCGCGTCTCATTGCTGCTTCGCGGTTGCAGATTACTCCGGGAGGCTCTACGGTTTGCGCGCGGGATCATTTCCCGGCCATTGGAATGTGAGTACAAAAAAAAAGCTGTTTTTTTTCCCCGGTATTCTGTGTGGTCTGTAGATTGAGATCCTGGGGGTTTGATCTTCCTGTCATCTGTATGCAGGACCTATCTGATTCACAGTGGAGAAACTTCCGCGGAAACTTGCCTATTCTTACTGTTGTGATGGGCACATTCCTGATTCTAGTTAACTCACTGCGATACTTCTGTGGGTTGAGGGGCCGTGGGACTGCCTTGTTGTGGCTGATACTGTCACTGAGCTATTTATTTTATCTTCATGGTGCTTGGTATGTCACTGACCAGTTCGTTTTGATTTGCCTCTCCCTCCATTGTCTGTAAATTTCTAACTTGTTTCTCTCTGTGGCAGTGTTGTCTTTATTCTGTTAATATCGTGGATTAATTATTCAATAGTAAAGGTCAGTGCTAGCATCCTACGTCACTGTAGTTAAGTAGTTTGAACTTCAAAATAGCTCATTTGGATACTACTGTTGTTGCCTATTCTGACTGCTTTGTTAATTGTTGTTCTCTCTTTTGTAGCTGTTTGCTCAATATAAGTATTGCACTGGCCTCATTTGGAGCTTCAACTTATCTGTTCTTATACTTAATCGAGTTTATGAAGGCTATTCATTCTCTTCATTTGGGTGAGGTTTTTAATGCGCTGCACAACATCTTGCAGTTTCTCTATGTTCTATGCCTTTTTCTGTAGTTCTTTCCTTTATGATATTTGACTTTCTTGTTTGAATAGGCAAAACCTGGCATTTCTAGATGGCTATCGTGGTACATTTCGATGGCACATTTGCTTCAACTTTGGTATGTGTCTCCTAATGTATTTTGGTACTTTGGAAACATCTTTATACATTGAATTTCTGATGTCAGTAGGTAGCAACTTATAGCATTTCTGATTAGTTAGTCTGGAACAGGAAGTTAGTTATCTTCTATCATCTTTCATGTTAGATTACAGAATGAAAGTTATGCAAACCAGCACTTATCATACTTTTTGGTTTCCGCAAAATTTTGAATATCAACTTTCACATACTATAATATTAATTAATGACCTATTGTTAAAGAATGGGTTCCCAAAATATCATAACCCCCCATGATTGCAGCAAAACTGTTAAAGTAATCAGATAATAAATTGAAGTCAATGAACTATTTGAGACACCATGTTGCCAAGCCATAACCATTGTTTCATTCTGGTCGATGCTGTGAGATCAAATGGCACAGAAGTGGGCCACCTTGTGTAAACATCTATCTTGCAACATTGTAATTGTTCAGACATTACCATTTCCCAGGTTGCAGTATCTGATCGTATCACATGAGTTTGTTAGTATATATGTAGCCCAGCTTTTGTTTTTTAGATTCATAATGCCATTATCAATTTTTTGGGTTTATATCCTTAATATTTTTTTTGGCAGTTGTATTACGAATGATTAGCTTTGGATGTGACTACTGCTGGACACTTCACTCATCTCACTTTGATCACAAGGTAATTTTTACCCTGATGAGTTACCCCTTATCTAGGCCTTTACGTTCACTTTGCATTTTTATTGGTGCCATTGAGTAAATACGTTAGACTAATTTTGAACATTCATTGCTTCGGGGAAAAAAATACTTTGTCAAGTATAGGAAGTCTATTGTACTCATACTTTGATCGGTTTATTGTTTTAGATGCTGAGGCAAAACACGGTGTTCCCATTTCTGGAATACCTGACTTGTTTAGTTTGCATACTTGTTTGAACAGAGTGTGACTAAATTTAATGTGGTCAGTATCTACTATCTAGGCCAGTTTTCAAAATAATGTTTCGATTTTCTTTCCTAAAAGGTTGTTGGACATAACTCTCCGAGATATCTGTGACCCCTACAATTTTCCGAGAGTTTACCTATGATATAGCTGCATTTCTTAATGCATCAACTTTCATATGTACGGATTCTTGTATATTGCCAATATTGAATGGTAGTAACATGAGTGCTTTGGTACAGAAACATATGCAGCGATGTCAGGTTTGTTATTCAGGCAAGACATGCTACTTAGCTTTGCAGGTACTTCATTCTTTTTTTTTCCTTTTAAGGATTAAAACATTGTGAATGGCAGTGATGATTTAATTTGGTAATTTGTCACATTTTACTATTGATAAACATGAGAACCTAATATGGTATGATCTTCATCTGAACTTGAATATGAGAATGCAAAGAACAGAAGTTAGCTCTTTTTTAGGGAGTTTGATAAATTCTAAGCAGAAAGGAGTGGTAAATGTTCTGCATACGCAATGTTGACCTGTCATGGCTGTAGATGGTATGGGTTATATGGGTTATTCATCTTAACCTATTACTCCTACAAAGCATTTGCACAAAGTATCAGATGCTGAATGTTCCCGTTGTTGTCGGCAGGAAAGAGGGCTCAATCTTGACAAATACACATTCTTAACATATTTATGTTACTTGACATATGCTCCGCTTTATATTGCTGGACCTATTGTAAGCTACAACGCATTTGCTGCTCAGGTTGGTCTTTTGTCTTTGTATTTATTTTTCACAGCTTACTTGTTACATTTCAAGCTAAAGCAACAGATAGGCAGCAGTTTTCTTGAATGATATTTTCATCTAGGATTATGGTTTTAAAAATGAAAATTATTTTCCACATACTACATAATTCTTGCCCTATAGTCAGATTGATCCTTGATAAAAACTGTGTAATTTGTAGTTTTATATTATTTCAACCAATGATATCCCATGTGTGGCATAGTGTGCGCTGTCAACTTTAGGTTCTTGTGCTGTTGTTCACATTCTGCTCTAATAGTTTGAAAATTCTGAGGATGAACTGCTAGGTAATCATTTGGCTATAAGCTTGCGATTGTTAAGTCCAAATTTTATTTTCAAGAATGAGAGATACTGGAATATCTGCAATTTAGATACTGTTGATAGAATGCTAGCTTTATGAACATCTCTTTTCTAGTATTTTTCTGGTTAATTTGGAACATCTCTTTTCCTGAGTTGAGGTCCTAGGCTTTTCCTTTTCATTTTGAAAGCTCACACCATAGCTGGTTGTAGTAATTTTCTGGTTAGTTTAGAACATGTGTGCAGAGTTCTGGAGAGGAATTTGGGCTGTTTCTATTGCAAATAACCAAGTAGTGACCTACACAGACTAACCTGTTTATGATGTAGCGATCTTGCAGTTAGATATACCACAGAAAAACTATTCAATTCCACAAATATCTTGGTATGGGTTGAGGTGGATCCTAAGTTTCCTTCTCATGGAAGGCATGACACACTTTTTCCATTACAATGCCTTTGTAGTAAGGTACTTTTTCCTCTCTTTTTTAGTATTCCCTTATTGTGATTGCACTGTTTTCGGAACTTTGAATTGAGTTTCTGATGACAGCCGGTTATGGCAGAAGTTGTCGCCATTTGAGATATTCATCATCAGCTATGGGGTAAGATTATATTTTGCATCTTATATTTTCAATTGGTTTTGCTCCATGTTTACTTCTTGGTTGTTATGGAATTTATATCGGTCCTCTTTGTCACTGCGCAGCAGTTGATAAAGCTACTGGTCCTTATTATTCTGTTGTTTCATATAGGTTGGTAGGCACCAGCTTTCTGCATAGGTGCACATACTTCCATGCAAAAGTTGTTGCGTAGCTTTATGTCCTACTTTAGAATGTTACATCCCTGACTGCATTGTTACATTGTTCAATTTTGAGTGGACTGTTACAAAATCCATTTTATTCAGTCTGATTTGACCCACATACCCGATGTTTTCTTTTGCAGAAATGTTATAATAACTCATCAACTTGAGCCACTTGTATCTCTAATTTTGATGCCTCTATTCTTAGCTAACAAAATGCATCTGCTGTATTTGATGATTTTTTGGCTTACCGATCGATGGTCATTAACTTCCCAAACTTCCCAATGCAGGTTTTAAACTTTATGTGGTTGAAATTCTTTCTTATTTGGCGCTACTTCAGGTTTTGGTCACTGGTAATTAAAAAATCTTTGTTCATTATGCTCTCTGCAGTGTTGTGTATTTTACTTTTACTATTTTCTACGACCACAAGTGACACAACTGTGTTCGTATTTCAACATCTTTTCAATTTTCCCTTCATTCGCAGGTAGGAGGAATTGAGACACCTGAAAACATGCCTAGGTGTATAAATAATTGTTATAACCTGGACAGTTTCTGGAAGAGCTGGCATGCTTCTTTTAACAGATGGCTGGTCAGGTTTGGCAGCTAGCAGTTTACCTTTATGAGCTCTTCTGCGCCACCGTACATCCATCCTCAGACATGATTGTATTGCTCCTTGTGTAGCTTTGTTCATTCTCTCTTTTGTTGCAGATACTTGTACATTCCTCTTGGTGGTTCTCATCGAAAGCTACTTAGTATCTGGGTGATATTTACATTTGTGGCAGTCTGGCATGACCTAGAATGGTACTAGCTCTTACAAAACTTGAAATTGACTTTAAGTCTTTTGATAAAACAGTTCTGATGACTTATCTGTTACCTTTTCTAAACAGGAAACTTATTTCATGGGCGTGGTTAACTTGCATATTTTTTGTTCCAGAAATATTGATCAAATCCTTATCCAACAAATTTCAGGTGAAGCTTTTTTTTCGCATAGTGGTGTCTCAATATCTACTAGTTTTAGTTTAAAGCATCATTTATTTGCTGCTTGTTAGTTCACTGTTTTAGTGCCTGCATAGAAGTTATTTAATAATCTGGATTAAACATTTTATATGACAGTTACTGCAGGATACTAAACATAATTAAAACATATGATGGTAGTTTTCACTGGTTTTGATGGTTGAATCACTTCATAAGCTTTGAGTTCAAGAAAGAAACCCATTTGGCGAATCCAAATAAAAAAAAAACTCTAGACATCGATAAATAACCATTTCCACAAGATGCTTCATGGCAATTTTACAAGCTTAGTCATTGTTGTTTTAGCAGGCAAGGAGTTCCTTTGGGATGTTCATCCACCGTGAACTTGGAGCAGTTGCTGGTGCTGTGACAATCAGCTGCCTCATGGTATGGTTTATGTATCTGTGCATAGCTTGCATACTATTATTTCCTTTTGATCTCTGCGGTAATAATATTTAAAAATTGATAGCCAAAGAGAGAGGTTATATGTTGAATGATTTGCGTAACTGTGGGCGTGTTCGATTGTGATTTTTACTGCTGTCGCTGTGGCTGTGGGAAGGTGTTGCTACAGTGAATTTCACTAGTGTGGCTGTGCAGCATCCGCTGTAAAAATGGCATCCAAACGCACCCTGTATTCAAGAGTGAATTGGGGATATGGTCTCGAGTCCCTTAAGAGCATTACTACATTGATGCATTTGAGCTATATAAAGGTTGACCATTCGTAACTCATATACTCCCTCCATTCTCAAATTGTTTTCATTTGGACAACTTTAGTTTAACTAGAATTCTTGTCCTATCGACAACAATTTAAAACAGAGGGGCATTCTAATTGTGAGCACTAATTCTGATATTCCAATGTGCACAGGTGGCTAATTTTGTTGGCTACGTTGTTGGACCAACTGGAATTAAAATCCTAATATCAAAGATGCTAGGGAAGGATGGTGAGTTGCAAGTTTCACACCCATCACTTCTATGAACTTCATTCTTTCGGACACGCATGGACGGCGCTAATACATAATCCTGTTTTGCAGCCGCACCTGTCCTTGCCTTCATATTTACTTCATTCTACGTTGGTGTTAAGGTGATTGTTAGCTACACAATTTCTTTCAACTCTGTACCCGTTTTCTCATAGGTAATGGCATTTTGCAGCTTATGTTCCATGTCCGTGATGCTCGCAAGAACCGTGAGTGATGGAGCCGAAGAACATGTAATTGGTTTTGGTTGGGAATTTGCACCACGGATTACAACCAGTCCGTTTGTCAGATGACACGGTCCAAACAACTGACTTCCTGTTATCCAAGTTTCCAGTTTTGACAAGCATCGTGGACTGCGACCAAGATTCATTTTTATCAGCTTTGTTCTATACATACTTGGTGGTCCATGAGCTTCTGTAATCGTTGATGTGATTTTTTCCCCTGTAGTCAAGGGTAGTGGTGGTGTGATAAACGAGTACATTGCCAACTTTCATAATGCATTTAATCATGGTTAGTTGCTACTGCGATCTACCTGACTGGAGATGAACGTTCAGGAGATCATGTCATATTCGAGATAGGCAGGAAGTTCTTTTCAAATCCTGACTATGCTTCCTTGTGTAGCATGAAATTTATAAACCGAAAATAACAAGTGAACAACAGCCTGAGTGGAAAAATCCAGGATCATATTTAGGGAGATGAAGTGCTCTCAAAAGTAACGAGTTTTGGTATCTTTGTGCTTCGTTCTCTCCGCCAAGATCGGTTTGCTGTCGACATGGAAGACATTCATTCAGGTTTCAGTACATCCAGGACGCAATCAATCGACTTATCGGTTGATTTAACTTTAAAGAACGCACGACGAATTCCATCAATCGATGCAGGAGTTTCATCAATTCTTCTATTTCCATCGTCCGAAGGACAAGGTCAGCATTGAGAGAGAGAGAGAGAGGTCGCCGCGGCTGTAAATCAGCTGGTCGCTCCGAGAATTGCACAGGTCAGTTCGCGTTCCTTGGAAACTCCACCGGTCACCAACGCGCGCCACAATGATCGATCCTTTGGTATTCGTAAACGTCGATGGCGACTTCGCGGCGACTAGATCAACCAACCAGAGCTCGAGTGCACTTACCGTCTCTGACCACCGGAACGGCGCCATGGAGCGTCCACTATATATAGCACCCGCCATCGTCGTCATCTCATCAGCAATCCCGCATCCCTCCACCTCAGCGCGCACGCACACGTATGGCGGGGCTCGTCATGATCGGGCCGTGGGGCGGCGGCGGCGGCGAGCTGCGAGACATCGTCGCGGCGCCGCACCGCCTCGAGCGCGTCGTGATCAGCTGCACCTCCATCGATGGGACGTCGCACAAGGCGGGGCCTTGGGGCGGCCACGGCGGCCGCAAACACGAGGTACCATCCATCCATATGACTCTCTCTTTCTTTCTTTACGTTGGCGGTTTGCAGCCTCTTGTGCTGGGCACCGGCGTTCAGGTCAAGCTCGGCAAGACGGAGGTCATCAGGGAGGTCGCCGGGACCTACGGGCCGTTCGACGGCTACGCCGGCATCGTGAGGTCGCTCACGTTCGTCACCAACGTCCGCAAGCACGGGCCGTTCGGCAACGCGGACGAGGGCACGCCGTTCAGCGTCCCGGTGCAGAACGGCGGCCGCGTCGTCGGCTTCTTAGGGAGGTCCGGAGGGCTCCCCGACGCGGTCGGAATCTACGTGCATCCGTAGTTTCATGATGGAAGGAAAACTGCACGCTGCGTTCAGTGTAGGTCTAGATGAACAGTATACCTGGTGCTGGTAGTTTTACCATAATGGATACCATATGGTAGTTTCTTAACTGGTTATTATAAACATAAACTTGAGTCTCAAATAGTTGATCATCATAGTCAGTGTGAATGCATTACAGAATACAAGTGCAACATGCGTACAGGTTAGAATTCAGAAACATGCAGATTACAACGACTTGATAGTGTACACACTGAAAAGAACAATTCTTCTTTAGAGCTACCAAATTGAAGAGCATCAGTCAGCTTCCACCATTAGTACGGTTCTACTAGTCTTTTTTAGAAATCATAAATTCAGGCAAATCACATGAGATTGGGTGGGTCTGTACAGTACTCCAGCTGCATTTCTAAATTTGTCAGAATGTAGCATTCAGCAACCATGTTGATGCAGTGCCAATATGCCATACTACTAAGATCGGTTTTCTAGTGAACCACTGATGTTTACCAGTGGCAACCACGACCATCGACAGTAGCAGGCAGTTTGTTTGCGGCATATGGTTTTCGCTGCCCCGACTGGTTTGCATCAATCCTATCAGCGTCACCTGTCTCACCCTTGCAGGTTTGATTTCTTCTTGGGTACGAGCTTCCAGATGGGATATTATTTGGAGCAACCGCCGAGTGTCTAGCGAACCTTCGTTGCTCATATTGCTCGGCACCAGGTGCTGGAACGGAGTTATACTGCAGCGCGGAAGCAATTGCTTTGCCAGGCCTTGCAGCAGCACCTGCCAGATGAAGTAATATGTAAACTTAGGCTAGAGTTATTCAAATAAATATACACAAGAAAAATAATAAAAAAGAGATGGATGTTTATAATCTGGCAGGCAAAGTAGTTTTGCCCACAGACAAACCAACATTGAAGTATTGAAAACCATTGTTTGCTAACAACATCAATACCAGGAATCAATCTTACGATAATGAAACAAATACGTGTTGCACAGCTGAAACTTATAAAACAGTGTCTGTTTAGACTGGACACTAAACATATCTTCATAACTTTACAGGCTTTATATTGTAAAAATACAGTAGTTTATACATTTGACCACAATGCCTTATTGGAAGCTGCAGGTGCTTACCTTGAGGAACATGGTGTGGAAATTTACTGGCACCAACTGTTGCAGCATGTTGCTGTGGCTTTTGTGCATTTTCTCTGATTAAACAATTTGAAAGATCCTCAGTTATGCTGGCTGTGCTTTGTGGTCGGTTGTCCGAATGGATAACAGAAGGCCTGTTACAAAACACAACTACATAGTCAGGAATTCAATTAAAAAAGGTTGAGATAATATGAAATGGAACATTTTATTGTGGATTGAAGTGTTATCTGTAAACACAAGGCACAGTAAAGACAGTGATATATTACCGTGGCAATGAATTATGCTGCCTCTCAGGCGGAGCTCCTGTCGATCCTTTGATATAATGTTCTTCAAGGTATGCAAACTGCTTTTTAAAATGATCTACAGCACTGAAAACATAATAGAGCAACTCATTTCAGTTCTACAATAAGGTAGTGCCAGGAAGGTTCAGTAACCCATTGATTCGAACTCAAAACAAACAAATAAAGAAGGAATAACGCGAATGCCAAATTGAACCATTTATCCCACTTATAAACATTAACACAGCAGTCAAAACAATAGGACAATAATATGCGTGAAAATACAATTATTGATTCATAAACCTTCACAGGCAGTTGACTTGTCAAACAAGAGTGATAATGTTACAAACCTTGGATACATGAAACCACTTGACTCAGTTCCCTCGAGAAATTCTCTCAACATTTTTGGATGATACTCCAGAATCTCCCTATATATGAGTTCTCTTACGTCTTCCTTTGTGACCCTGCGCCTCTCAAACTCAAATTCCAGTTTTGTAACAGGCTGTGCAGAAGGTTCTCTATCCACATTGGCTATATTCTTGAAATAAGGATCTGCAAGAGCCTGTCAATATGTATGAGTGGTGGTTCTTGTCAAGTTACTAGCATGAGAAGTGGGTAACACTTCATAATGAAAAATACTAAAAAGCATGTTACTAAACTCACTTCTTCAGCACTTGGTCGGTCTTTTGGCTCGAAAGCTAGCATTCGCTCTAACAAACTTAGTGCACGTGGATCTGCATTTGGGAATCTCTGTGTGAACGGTATAGGCTTTTTCCGCCTCATACTGCTCAAATAGCGTTTGGCCTTCTCATTTCGGATCTACAGAATAAGTATGTGTGGCTGAAGTATTAGGTAATTTCATTGCAATATGATCAAGATTTCAATATTAAAGCATACTCACCCTGGATATTGCTTCTGGAGAAGGTGTTCCCAGCAGATCTGTAATTATATCAAGTTGATGCACCACATTTTTCCCAGGGAAAAGAGGCTTTCCAGTCAATAATTCTGCAAATATACATCCTATACTCCATATATCTATTGCTGGTGTATACTGCACGCAATATAAACTCATTAGATCCTGCAGTGCTCTAGAGAAAAGGAGATATATACTATTTCATCACTGACAAAATAACAAGCTTAGTAACCAAACAAGAACACCATGTTATATCACACAATTAAAAATTTTGAGAAGTTTTTTTTCCGAACAATTTTGAGGAAAGGTTGAAATGTATGTAACTGCACTATCAGATGAGATTTATAAAAATGATTTTTTAAAAAGGTAACTAGACAATAAGTCAAACATGAAAACCATTTTTTCCCCTCTCTGAGGTTGTTTGATCAATATTTTCATCAAACTCAATTATTGCTTCAACCAAGTTCAGTTTTGCCAGCAGGTAAGCAACAGAAGGAACAGTAACATACTGGAAATGACACCAAGGTAATGCTATGTATGATTGACTTATCTGACATATATTTCCAGCATTACAAAAAGTAACTATATTAACTCAGATCCCCAGAAAAATAAAGATGAAAAGGAATAACAGATATTTCGTAAAGATAGTTATGATCCTTAATAAGAAAAGAAGACATGTTTAGAAGACCACCAACCTTGGAGAAAAAAGATCCACACAGCTCAGGTGCTCGGTACCACCTGGTTGCAACATAATCCTAAGAACAGGGTAATAAATCAGCCAGTGCAAGGAAGTTTGACTAGTTACAATAATTAAAAGGGCATATGGAGAAAAGCTGACATACCGTCCAAAATATGGCAGTTGGAGTATCATGGAATGCTACTCTTGCTAGGCCAAAATCGCAAATTTTGAGCTTACAATCAGCATTCGCCAGAATATTTTTAGGTTTGAGATCTCGATGAAATACATTTGCTGCAAAAAGCTATTTAAAGATGCATCAGCCATATCGTGTATGCTAATACAACAGAGCTAATTTAAAACAATACAAGTTCCCCATGGTAATTCTACGTAAACAGAGAACTCATGATGGCAAGCTATTGGTTATTGAAATATACACAGAACGGACCGCATTTGATGTGAAAACAAATCAATTACCTGTATGTATGTATTTCAATCCGCGAAGCAACTGATATAAGAAAAACTGATAATGCTCCGGGGTCAAGTCATCATTAGCCTTGATAACTTGGTGCAAATCAGACTCCATGAGTTCAAAAACAACATATATATCCCTGAATTCTCTCCTTGATGGAGGAAGTAGAATATGCTTAATTTCCACAATATCCGGATGCCGCAGGAGTCTAAGCAACTTGATCTCACGAAGTATCCGAGTTGCATCGGACACATGCTCGAAGATGTCGTTAATCTTCTTTATAGCGACCTTTTCGCCAGTATGAGTGTCCAGAGCAGAGCAAACCACTCCGTAGCTGCCTTTTCCTATGACCTCCTCGATCTTGTACCTGCTTCCCTCGCCATACTCTGTGAAAAAGTCCATTTCCGAAGGTGCCTGTATCACAGAAGACAGCAAATGATTTTAGACTGGGCAACGCGTTGTCCATAGGTAATAAACGAACAACGATGATAAAAACAAGAAAGGAGGGGAAACAACGAAGCACCGCGTATTGTGGGCGACGAGTATTCTTTAACTCAGAAAATAAAATGACCGCATCAGAACCCAGAGGCCGTGGAGATTTCAATAACGCTAAAACTATTCTAATCACGAAAATGTCCAGACTCAAAATCACATCAAGTACAACAAAACACACAACAGCAAGAGCCACCAAAAAGGCGCAAGATTTCGAGCCGAGAATGCAAGAAGGACCGCGAAATCAGAGAGGAGATCAGAAGAACCGGACCGTCTTCTTCTGGTCGTGCTGCATCCTCCACCGAAATCACCAAGAACCGCGCCCAAGCGAGAATCTTTGCCGAGAGGAACCCGCAAGATTGGATCTTGCAAAGCCAGATCCAGCGCGAAACGGGGGGGAAATGCTGCCGAGGAAAGGAGCTGACTGCCCAGCTCGAACACAACTCTTCGGAGGCGGTGACAGCAGTGCGTAGATCCTCCAGAGCTCAGAGCTGGAACAAGATGGGGAGTGGACGGATCAACGAACACGGACTGTGGGCAGGAGGAAGGGGAGGTTAGGAAGCAGGCGGTAGCCGAGGAGTCAAGCGAGCTGAGAGCCTGAGACCGACCACCAACACCACTAGTGGCCTGGCCCCCTTGCTCCCCAAATTATTCTAGGGTTTCAGCTGCCAAGAGCCGTTTTTCTTGCAGGTTTCCATCAGGATTTTGCTTGGCTGTTGTTGCTCTGAAACAGCATGGCCTCAATGGCAAAGGGATCCGGGCACATGGAGCTCCCTGGATCTGTCGCCGTCCGCACAGTTGTGCCAGCCAGTTTCTTCAATTTAGAACCTTTTGCCCCCTCTTTACATTATATAAAAAAAATAAAATTTAAATCCTATGTTTTTCTATGAACTGAAATAAAGTTTCTATGCAATTTCTATAAAATTTACTATAGTTTTCAAAGAGGCTTTAGAATACATATGTCCATACGGACTATTCGTTGTTACGCGTGCAATGGTAATCTTTCCTCATAATTATAAAGATAATAATACTTTAATTTTATTCATAAATTGTAGTTAAAAGCTTCGTTTTATTTCTCAACTTTTAAAATATTCAATTTAGTTCTTAGATTAGAAGTTGAATTTCATATCTGATTTGACATGTCTGTCTAGTGACACGCTCTAGCAGGACTTAACTCTCAAAATCCATAACTCTGATCTTCTTAAGATTAATTTTCGGTTTAAGAGTCGGTACTCCCTTGCATCACTAAAATAGGGAAGAACGTAGAGGAAGCAATTAACATGCGTCAGATATGATTCAAATGGCGATATGTTATTTCTTGAACTGTACCGACGTACGCAGAGAAAGGACAGGTGGGCGGCTACCTGGCAAGGAAGGCGAGCTTCAGGTGGAGCAGAAGCTCCTCGGCATCCTGCCTCCTGCGCCGCCATCGGCGACCGGCTGCGTTTCAGATTTGCGCGCGGATGGGACTATGGGAGCGGGAGGAGAAGCAGAGCAAAGCGAAGCCGGCCGCGGCGGCGGCCAGGAGGTTTCTGTTTGCAGGGATGACGCGACGGGAAGCACGAGCAGCGCAGCACGCTTTATGGGCCGTCTCACTGCGACGTCGAGATTGGGCTGGGCCGTTTGACGCCTTTTCTTTCTCGCTGTTTTTTCCCCTTCACGACATTACAGAAACGTGGTTCTAATTGCCAACGATTTCAGGATTAGGGCATCTCAGTAATGAACCTTCTAGCTCCTCCTATAGACCGGCCGGAACCAGGCGAACACAGGTTTGCCATTGCCAAATCGCCATCTTTCTTCTTCATTCAGCTCGTACATACACCGTCTAGTCTAGTCTAGTCTAGGTCTCTCCCGGATATATGCTCGCCGCCGCAATCTCTGAATCTGAGAGCCAGCTGGGGTAGCCGATTCAGCCACTCCTCTCGGACTTCTTCAGCACCTTCGTCCCTAAGTATGCACGGTTAAAGCAAGCAATGTTTTTTCATCACCTGCCGGTTTGATTCTTGATGCATGGCCTGATGGCCACACTCACCGTAAGTAAACAGCGGTCTAGCTAGCTCGTCCACTTTACCAGTCTTCTAGCTTGGCTACTCCCTGTTCACATCAGAAACCATAGATGGCAACTGGCCAGCTGTTTCGGCCTATAAATACGGCTGCGTCATTGATCCATGTCTTGCAAAGAGCTGTATAACTTGTCCGTAGTCGATCGAAGCAGGAACACAAGGAATTCTTTGGATCTCTTACCTGAGGTGTTGTAGTGAGAATGAGTGCAATCCATCTCCGCCAAGAGATGTCGCGAGGAGCCAGCAATGGCGGCGCGAGCGAGATCCGTGTCGAGAGGGTGGACAGGATCGAGGTGGTGGCCGTGAACGGCGGCGTCGTGCCAGTCCCGGCCACGGCTGGACCGGCTGGTAATGGCAGGGGCTCTCCCGCCGCGGCCGCGGCTACAGTGCCGGACCGCGACATCAACGAGCTGGCTGAAGATTTCATCAGGCGAACCAAGGCCGCGCTCCGAGGGACGGGTGGTGCCGGCTTAGCTAATTAAACACACGCGTCTGATTTGATCAAACGAGTATGCGTGTGTTCATCCGTTATATTTTCCTTCCATAGAATATTTCATAAATGTTCGAGGTGTGCCGTGTGCTGTGTTCTAGTGTATTTGTACATTTACTTCGTGTTATTTAATTATATATTTATGAGTAAATACAACTAGTGGCCTCTTGGTTTTACTGAACGGTAAATATTCATGTTAGTGGTTTTTCTCTGCCGATCCGTATATACCCAGCCTCAAGAAGCAATATTGCTGCACTGATCACACGTGGACTTTGTTCCTTTTTTCACATTAGTGGGCAAAATGAATCTGAGGGTAGGGCATAATGGTCCTTTTTTCCTTCAAGTTTTTCTGAGTCAAGATCACATATTTTCGGCAGGAATAATTAGAGTTTTGTTATCCTAGCCACATAGCACACAAGATAGATGATGTCTCGAAGGCAGTTTTTTCATCCAAATGAATATGCATAGCGATGCTAATGGTAAGGTGCTCTCTCACCAATAATTATTTTTACATTTTCTTTTCTTTTGATACTTCGTGAGAATGTAAAGTACTGTATGTAACAACATGCATGCTAACATTGACGGCAACTAGGGATGTAAATGGTTATCCAATGAGTAGTTGTGAGTCATTTTACTAGTATATTTAGGTGATTAATTTGTATGAGTGAGATAGAATCCTAGTTTATTTAGTAAATTTTTTGGGGTCGTGGACCGACCCATAAATTTGAAAACTTTCATCTCTAACGACAACCAATATGAGCCTGATACGAAACCAACTAATTCGAAAGGAATATAATTAGGAATAAACCTACCTAACATCAAGGTGATTAGGATCATGTATGGGCTGCAATCTGCATCCAGATTATGAATCAGAACCCAAAGTTTTCATACTTTTTTCAAGTGTTTTAGCATCGAGCGTGCCGCACGCTTGCGTGCTTTATGCCAACTCCAAGGGGGGGGGGGGGGGGTGTCTG